>VYZX01006341.1:402282-814168 GCA_013401335.1 Brachypteracias leptosomus
GATGAATGATGTTTAATTAACATGTAGAATCTTTCCAGGATTTTTTGTTGCTGTTGTATGTTGGATGTACAATTTACAGAGCTGGAATCTGTCCCTCTTGAGCTGGGTTAATTTGCAGCGCTCAGACACCGGTACCTGTTCTGCCCCACGTTCAGCTAAAATGAGGGGTGATCCATATTTGCTCAGTAGAGCTTTCTCATAGTCAGGCTGCAGTGACTCTAATAACAGATGCTGCCTATCATGCAGTTGGACAGGGAAGCTCTGATCATTACTTATCTGAGCATGGATGTTTTGCCCCAGGCAGCTGGTTAGATAAATTCCTGTCTTTATCTTTTAGTTTCCTCGACGTTAGCAGCGTACTCCTTTCTCTGTGATACCTCTCTTGGAAGCTTTTGCTCTGAAGATTGTCTGTAGTTGTTGCTTAGTCTTGCATAGTATCAGCCTAGGGATCTAGAAGGGATCTGCAGTTTGAGTTTGGATAACTCTGCAGTTACTCCTGCAGCTTTACAATGTGTATGAGTGAGATGTTGTCAGTTCTTTCAGCTTGAAAGGCAGGAGTGAGACTGGAATCAGCAGTGCCCTTTGCCTCTTAGCATCTTTCCAGCCCTGTCTAGAAGCCATTTTTGGTAGCAGATTTCTTTTACCATCCCAACAGCTGCTTGAGGAACCTGTTGTATATATTAGCCCTGCTAGAATGTGTAATTGCAGCTGGTTCTACCCATGAAATGTTCATTTGTTCAGTGCAGGGGATGGGTTAGCTGCCTTCAACTTGGCAGAGTGGCTCGAGGAGGAGGATGAGGTGTGAATCCATGTGGATGTGCAGGTTTAAAAGACTCAGATGCTCTGAAAATACTTGATAACTGCAGTGGGACTCATCCCACGGTGTCTGGGATGGTTGGTGTTAACTTCTACAGGACTCTGATTGGAGCAGTAGATGTTGTGGGAGGCTTCATCCCCCGGGCCTATTGATCTTGCTGTCTTCTGGTTGTGTGGCATCAGAGCACCAACCTGATTGTAAATGTATAATTTCAGATTCTGAGCCAGTAAGCTAATGAAAAAATGCAGTTTTAAAGTTCCCTCATGTTACAAATAAAACTAGACTTGGCAAAAGAAAGAGGTGAAGTTTCTACCTAGCTTAAAAAGGGCCTTTTCTAATAATTTTATTCAGATTGTGAGTCAGTTACAGAAATGGAACTGTTTACTTGTTTGTTCTAGCAATATTCTTTTGGTTTTGTCATTAATAATGTATTGTGAATATCAATTAAAAGCTAAGCAGAAATTCAGACTTTTCTCAGAGCCAATTGAAAATGAAACATTGTTTCAAAGGAATATTTTTCTAATTTAAGAGGGGGGAAAAAAGCACCCAATGATTCAAAGTTGGTGTGTGAGAAATCTTGATAATTAGAAAATGATTCTTCCAGCTCACAGCTGACAGGGGATGGTAAATCTCACACATATAAAAAGAAAGAAGAGAAAGCTGTGGAAAGCAAATTGGTAGCCCCCTGTTCCTCCACTGATGGCGAAAGCAGGTAATTAGGTGATTTCTCTCATCTTCTGGCATGTGTAAATGAGTGTCCATTAATAACGGACCTGTAACATAAATGATAAAAATAAAAACAACAACAAAAAAATTCAACCTGTCAAGTATGGTTTGAGTGTGAAGGTGAATCTTTGGGCAGTGCTGTAAGTTGAATACCCTTAGATAACCCAGCCTGAGCTGTGAGGCCAAGTCAATGCTGTCTTGTCAGAAACCATCCTGCACATCACTAAGATGTAGATGACAACGAGATGCACCAGTGCAGCCTCTCAGATCTAGCTAATGGTTTTCTGAGTGGGAGATGTGTGTACGTGGCTTTGAAGTGAAGTCAAAACAAGGGACTGGCTCTTCAGTTGCTTCTCTGTAGCAGAAAGAAGTCCTGCCATGGTGGGATTGTCATTGGCAGCAGCTCTGGAGTGACTGTACTGGCTGCTGGCAGAGCATCTGAGACCTGCCCTGAAGATTCCTCTGTGCAGCAGCAGGATTGGAGAGATGTCACTGAAGTCACACTCCTGAGGTAGCCAACTTTGCTTGGGTAGGATGTCTCGCTGCTCTTCCACATGTTAAAGCTGAGCCCAAATTCTGTTGCCTTTGGGTAGAAAAGGATGGGCTATGTCATGGGCTATGCTGGACTTGGGAATGCTCAGAGCTCAGACCCCATCTTGGCTTTTCCTGATGGATCTGGCTTTTGTTAGCTAGCAAGAAGGACTCGTTGCTACTTATCTTAAGCAATTGCTTTGTTTTTGTTAAAAAGGAAAACAGGTTGATGTATTGTGATAACCAGCACCCCGATTCTCCATGAAAAATACTTCTTCATGGTGTCTCTGCTTTGTTTTGTCTCAGTTTGAGTGCTGGTGTGGGGCTGTGGACCTCTCCAGAGCTCCTCTCCAAGCTCAGGATGTGCCTTGTTTCCATAGAGAAGGGATCGTCAGCTCTAGGACTGGTGGGTTTTAATCAGGCCTTTCCTTTTCCTGTTTGCACTCTGCTCCATTTTCCTATTAAATGGTGATTGCACATTGTTGAAGAAGGCAGTCAAGTGTAAATTTCATTTTTTGCTTCAGCTAATGTTGCTGTTAGAGGTGGTTTTGCACATCTGTGAATATTCCCTGAAGGAGGAGGAGGAAAATCAATAGATGTAGCTAAAATGTCCCAAATTTTTTTTTAAAAAAATGATATTGAGGTAGAGGAAACTGGTTTTGTGCAGAAACTTTCTGGTTTCATCTGCTCAAACAGGCTTCCGATCATTTTGCTCTGAGTTTTCTTAGAGTAGACAAATGATCTAAGTTGGGTTTTTTTTTTTTTTTCTTTTGTGAGTTCAGAAATGGAAGGCAGAAGAAGAGACTTTGTTTTGAGTAGCAGAGTTTAAGTGGCAATGACAAAGATTTCATTTGGATTCTTATTTTAAGTGAATGAGAGTGAGTGTGTTTGGTTTGGGATGAAGGATTCTTAAGCTTCTTCTCTCTTCAGTCCTGTGAATTCACAGAGCACTAAGCTTTGTTTTGGGGATTCAGTATAAAGTGTTGACGCATCCTGTTGATTCAAGGTCATTGGCAATTGAGTGTTCCTGAGCCTCATTTCATGATGTCACAGAAGAAACCATGTACCCTGCCTTCAGTACTCTGTTACTGTGGGGCACTGGCTTTTATGAAGCAGTAAGCATCAGGTATGCTTTGTCCTCCCTTTCTGGTTGCCCTGGGAACTCATCCCTCTAAACTTCATGAGGTCGGAGAGACTTTGTTATCCAGAGGGACTTCTCCAACTTCTTGGCTGCAGCATTGCTTCTTGGCTGAGTGTTGTGGTTCAACCCCAGCCAGCATCAAGCACCAGCAGCCACTTCCTCACTCCTCCCTGCCAGTGGAGTGGGGAGAAGAATTGGGGGGAAAAATAAGTGAAACTTGTGGATTCAGATAAGGCCAGTTTAGTAACAAAAATAAAATAAAATATAATAACAATACTAAAATATGGTAGTAATAATTGTAATGGAAAGGAATATAACAAAAAGAGAGAATTAAAACCCAAGAAAAAGTGATGCACAGTGCAGTTGCTCACTACCCACTGACTGATGCCTGAGCAGTGAGCAGCCCTCCCAGCCAGCTCCCCCCAGTCTATATACTGGGCATGATGTTCTATGGTATGGAATATCCCTCTGCTAGTTCTGGCCAGCTCTCCTGGCCATGATCCCTCCCAGCTTCTTGTACACCAGCACACTGGCAAAAGATAAGAAGTTGAAAAGTCCTTGATTTCCTAGCAACAACTGAAAACATCAATATATTATCAACAGCCTCCTCATACCAGTTCCCACCCTGGCTCCCAAACACGGCACCATCCTGGACTCTCAGAAGTCAGGTTAGCTCTAGCCCAGCTGAAACCAGGGCACTGCCCATCAAATTTCGGTTGCAACTGTTTGTCTTTTACAGACCTTTCACTCATGACTAGTTTTCTTTTATTTTCACCTTCTCATTTGCCCTAAAGTCTTTGAGCTGATCATATTGCTGAGATCCTTCTTCCCTTCTGTTTTTCCCATCCTTTTACATAAAAACATTTTATTCAAGTCCCTTCTGTTTGTCATTTGTCTTCGTTGCTTAAAATCCAAGTGCTGCTTACATTTTGGATGCGTTATAGCTGCAGCCTCCAACCCTCCTTTTAAGCCGTAAGCATGACTAAGGACAACAAGACAGTATTTATTTTCCTTGTTCCTTCTGGTGTGTTCATATTCATTTATTATCTTGTCTTTTAAATGAAAGGTGTTCTGTGCAGCTGCCGACTCTTTCCTCTGTCTCATAAAACTTCTCCGATACTTGGGGCTATAAAAAACAAGCTGTAATCTGGTTTGGGATTTTCTTTAGAGATTTGTTATCTGTGTGCTACCAGTAAAAAGTGTGTCGAAACAATTTAATTTGTAGGGATTTTTTGTTCATTTCTATGCAGTAGTTCCTGCAGCTAGGAAGAATATCTGCTTAGTAAAGAATTGTCTGTCTCTTCACAATGTGGATGTGCATCTTTATCACCTCAACTTCCTTTGCATGCTTTCTTGTTACTGTCTTTTTGTGTTCAGGATAACTCACAATTTTCTTTAATGTTGAGTGTCTCTAGTCTACGGGAGCTAGAGACCAGCAAATAAAATCTGCAGGCTTAAACCAGCAGAATCACAATGAGTAGTGATTAAGCTTTGGGTTACTGTGCTGTAGGATGTTGTAGAAGTTCAAAAAGGGAGAGAAAACATTAAAGGAAGAAAAATACATTTGAGTTTATTATTACAAAAGTACCACATTTGATTCAAAAAGAGTCTGAGCTCTAAGTTGCTGGAGAATGGAGAATATTCTGCAAAAGTTTTGCTATGCCTTTGTCCTGCTCTTGTATTTTTCTAAAGGCAGGTGCCTTGGCTGCCGTTAAAGACAGAGCACTAGGGTAGATTGAATTTGATCTGACCCAGGGCGACTGCTGCGAGCAGTATTTTTCTAGGGAATAGCAACAGTGTTTAAAAATGGAATATGTGTGAACTCAGTGCAAAGTGTGTCAGTATATAAATGTTAATAATAATGTAGCTGGGTGTTCAGTAAATCCATCTTCTGCTTGACAAGACAGTTAAATAAGTTTCTGTACACCAGGAATATTCAAATAAACTGCAAATTATCAACGGAGCAAATTCACTGTACTTGAGAACCTGCTGGGTTTGAATCTCTAAGTCACCTTACCATTCACAACATGAACGTGGGTTTAATTCACTAACTCCTTAAATATGTCATTCTTCACAAAGAAACCTTAGCACTCAAAGCCTTTGCGCACGTTAAATTTTCATGGAGCATCTTCGATTAAAATGAAGCTTTTGGAGCTCACACTGTTTATATGCAAGAAGTGGTTATCCTCATAAAAATCCCAGGAGGGGAGCAGAAAAATGCAATAAAATTTCACACTGTTTAATGTTCATCACCCTCAGGTTTCAAGTAGATTTCCACTAACGAAATGGGAATGCGAATTCCATTTGCTTTAGTAGCTTTATCAGCTAACTTGCTTGTGCTGCTGCCCATGGAGAGTCTGTTCTGAGTATCTTCTTTTGAAATGCATTTGTATTTGTTCAGATTTTTCTCTTAACTGAACTGCATTTCTTCCAAGTGGCTTATTTCCAGTGACGTGCCTGAACATCTTCAGTTGCTTCGTTTGATCAGTTCTTGGCTGCCTTTCCTCCTTATCTCTGGACAGAAGTTGCTTTGTGGAAGGTCTGTGAGGAAGCAGAAGTGTGGTTCTTTGCTCTGCATTCCCTCCTCATCCCTAGTAGATTGCTAAATCGCAGCCACATATTGGGAAATCTAATATATGGTGCAGCTCCTAAAGGTAAATCTGTTTTATCTGATAAAATACGCTGTATTTTATTACCTGCCATCCTTGACCACAGGTTACTGAGAGTGCTAAGGTTATCAGAAAGCTGCTGATTTTTAGTTTTGGCTTCATCGTCATTCAACATCCACCCTGACCTCTGTGTCCTGGACTCCTGTGCCGGGACCACGTCCAGATTTCCCTTTGCAGAGAATTCAATGCACCAGGACAGGTGGAAAATCAAAATGCTTTTCCCAAAGGTACTGGTGTGCTGTCCACTAACCAGCACTGCCTGCTTCCCACCTCGGCTTCCCCTTTGGAAACCACAGGCACTGGGTGTTCCCCCAGCACAACTCCCACTGTAGCAGCAGGGAATGGCTGATTTCCCCATCGTAACACAGGAGCAGAACCAAACTGGTTTTGTCTCCTCTCATTTCTCTTTTGTTGTCTGAAAGGAAGACCATTTTTTCCCTCTGAACTGGCTGTCTGTGTCTCAGACCTAATGGAAATTAGAAGGAAATTCTTCACTCTGAGGGTGGTGAGTCACTGGCATAGGTTGTCCAGGGGGGTGTTGATGCTTCATCCTCGGAGGTGTTCAAGGCCAGGTTGGATGGGGCCTTGAGCAACCTGGTCTAGTGGGAGGTGTCCCTGCCCATGGCAGGGGGGTTGGAACTAGATGATCTTTAGGATTCCTTCCAACCCTGACAATTCTATGATTCTGTGATTTATTGTACTCTTGCACTGGTGCTACTGATGCTGGGAGAAAACTTTACTATGTCTTCTTTCTGATAGTTGTTTTATGGCAATTCCTGGGCTTTTTTGGAGATGAGGAGTTTTTACCTTGCTTTGTAGAAAAGATTTTATTTGTGCCTTGAAGGTTTTGTTGAGAAACATTTGGACTTTGAGTCTTCTGCGTGCCTGTAGATACCCATGTAGATAGAAGTGCCAGAATTTTTTTCGTGTTTCTTATAGAAAAACTGTAGATAAGGAGGATTGTGGCATTCTTATTAAATACAGTGTTGTACAGATGTGTAACAGAGGTACAGGGAGGTTAAATGAATTGCCCGAGGTTAAGCTGAAAGTCTGAGACTCGATGAGGCTTTGAACTTAGATCTGCTGAATCCCAGATCAGAGCCCTAACCTGTTAATTTTTTTCTTACATCTGTTACTGCTGCAATTGATTTAAAACCATTTCATCAAATGCAAAATATTTCAGTGGCTAAACTCAAGAGTTTTTTCATCAATTTGAGATGGAATTTACTTTTAAGAACTGAACAGTAAATACTTGGAAAATATTTATTTCCAAGTATTATGGAAAATGGAAAATAAATTGCTTTTAAGTCTAAAGCCTGTCTGTCTTCAGGCTAAAGATATTTCTGTTTGTAGCTGTGTACATGCAGTTACCTGGGAGATTTTCTATACTGTTTTTGATTTCTTGAGGCTGAAGGTATCCACTTGACAGAGACCTCTTTCCCATGGTGGCTGTGTGAAAGCCTGTTACATCCACTGAGTTGTTCTTTAGTCAAAATATGGGATAGGTTCTTCTAAGGTTGGCTAAACTCTTAACACTGTTGTTTAGCACTTCAGTTTTCTAAAATTATTTTCTCCTTAAAAAAAAACAAACCCCCAAATCTTTAATTTTTAATAGATTTCTTTGCTTCTGAAGTGTAACTTCGGTGTTAATTGCTTGTCTCCTGAAGCTTGGTGCAACAGGTAGTGGCTAAGATTTGACCTTAGAAACCTTCAGCTCAGTGTGTACCTTAATTAAGTGTCTTCTCATGGAAAAAAACCACAGGAAATATGCATATGAATGTGCTCTCCAGTAACTTCTTAAGTTCTTCATCAAAGTGTTTTCAAAGATACGAAGTTCCCACTAGTCCTGTGAAAACTAGCATCTGAACAGAGGAGAGAAGACTTGGGAGAAGTAGTGTGTCGAGAGTTACAAACCTTGTAAAACTCCTGTGAATGTACAGTAGCAGCCTTTATAATGTGGGAATGGCTTCATCATTAATAGAGTTTCTGTTAGAGCTCACATCATGTTCACAGCACAGTTAAACACGACGTTGTGGAAACCCAGCTGAGGTGGACACCTTCCCATGGCCCTCCACTGTGTGCCCTCTTCAAGCTTCTGGCCTTTGAGCCTCATGAAGGAGGAAAGGCAGAGACAGCTCTGAGACCTGCCTGAGGCTCAGTCCGTTCAGTGCCAGGGAAGCCTTTCAAGAATAAAGTTGCAAATTGGAAAAAATATCATGGAGGATAACACCATGCTGCTCTTACAGGAGTGAAATGACTGTGATATTGCTGCTCTAAGCATGTAAAAGAGGTTTGTGTGCAGTGGCAGTGTCTCTTACAAGAGCATTTAAACCAGGCTGAGATACCTGAAAGCTTGTCCCCTTCCCAGACCTGTATTGAAGATGTAACAGACTTTACTTTGTCTTCTGTGGAGTGTTTCCTCTCTGGAAATAAAATTGCTTTGCAAGCGTTTTTTGACAGCATTATATCAACAGGAACACTGAAACGAGGGCTCAGGATCATAAAAGGATAGCTAGGGCTGTGTTCTGGGAATGATGTTTCTTAAAACAAGTCAGCTATGCTGGTGTATGGAGTTTGGGACATTTGGATAGGAACGGTGAATATATTTGTGGTCTTTTTAAGCAGGCATGCACAAGCTTTTGGCACTGCTTCAAGATGACCAGAACCCATCTTAATACTGATGGGAGATTCCTTAAGTCACCTTGCTTCTCAGGAGGATGTGAGCTCCTGGATTTAGTCTGGTAACAACTGCTACATAACTTTTTAGGTAGCTCAGAGCCCAGGTGAAATGTTTGTCTGTCTGACTTCAAAATACTGTAGAAGCGGTCACCATATTTTGTGATGTTGGGAGTTTTGATAGTGAGATTTCAGTGTTCAGAAAGATGGAGTAGGGTGATGCTGGAGGCTTAAATCTCTTAATTGTTCTTATGCATCAACTTCTTTTTATCAGCATTTCCTGTATGTCAAAAATAGATCACTTGAAATATACTATCAAAGATCCTTTGCCCTCTTGAGTGTTATTAGCAGCTGTCATATATTGTATAAAAACTCTAGAGGTAATTTAACTTGGTCCAGCATTTCTGTTCTGTCTATATCATCAGTCTCCTAGTTCAGTCCCATTTAAGGAAATTATAGTGGCATTATGTACTTTTGTTACTTTATGTTTGGATAGAAGATGAAATTCTTCAGCCTTTGTTCAGTCTGATGAGCTTCAGAGGTGTCATGGTCTGGAGCAGCTGAGTTCTGTTAGAAATGACTGCTAGCTGGTCGGTCTTTATAATGACTCTGTTTGGATTTTAATGCCCTTGCACCTTAGCTCCCTGCATGGAAATAACGTGTTGCTCCACAAAGATGAAAGGGAGAGAAAATGGCTTTGTAATGTTTCTGTGAGAAGATTCTCCTTGAAAAATGAGATGAGGAATTTGTGACTATAAAGTGCTTTTAGTGTTTCAGCGTGGAATGGTTTTTTGTCTCATTTTAGAGGGGCTGCATTGCCTGCTGTCTTTGACCATGACAGATGTAAAAAGAGAATTCTTGAATCTCTGTATTGTAAACTTTTATTTCAAACCTGGTTCTGTGTTCATTTGTAAAGTAAGAATATAGAGTTTGTGCTGTTTCTCACAGGTGAAATATGGCATGGCAGGGACCTACCAAAACTTTGGAGGTTTTTTATCTTCAGTTTCAATCTCTTCGTAATTTTTTTTTTTATGTACAGAAAAAACACTTGAAAGAAGAAACTTAAGGAAAAAAGGGACAAAATGTACCGAGTTCTGCAAATGGGGCATTAGGGCAGGACTAATTTGGGGTCGTGAATCTTGATCTTGCTGTCCTGGCACTTGGATACCACAACATAATTACTTACCCTGCCAACTGTGCTGACTGCCTCGGCTGGCTGGCAGCGGATGGCAGGATGCTCATGGATGAGCAGCACTTTGCACAGCACCTTTTTTCCCCGGGAAGGTCTCTCTTCAGTTTCCTGGATGGGTACAGAAGTAGAGGGATTAGCTCTGTTCTTGCCAGGTCTAGTAAAAACTCTAGTTGTGAACGGCAGAGCTTTGAAATGTACTGCTAAGAAATTCCCTTCAGATCATTGATCCAAAGTCTGTTGGCTTCTCTGATCAGGAAGAACATTGTCTGGTTTTAGGGAGAAATTACCATGTGTGGAAGGTGAAATGCAGTCAGAGCTACTCTGCATATGGTGGTAAGAGCCTAACCACTAGCCAGACCAGTATGGTGGACTGCAGGTGTAAAAAAGCACATTTTCTTCTTTCATACTAATTTTTTCCATATCCAAACAATGTCACGCTGATCGAACTCGAAGGGTCACTGTCTAATCCTTCTAATTGCTGTGATTCAGAGGCAGTTTTGGAAGAGTCTTCCCTAGTTAGCACACTGTGATGCCATTCTTTGCTTAATGTATCTTGACTGGAAGCAAAGCAAAAATGTTTATATTATTTTCTTTGGTGTTTGCACACAAATGTCTGAGGATGAATGTTGTCAGTGAGGCTGTGTGTGTGTGCTGGTGCTGTTTGAAGTGTTATTGCAGGCTTATGGATGATTTAAAACTTAAATTTCCTCTTTCCTAAGCTGTGCTGTTATCCATAAATGTCATACTTTAAAATATGACTTTATGTGCGTATGTACACACATGCACACACACTTTAGATTAGAGAATAAGATGTATAATTGCTGGTAATTTAACAGTAAATGCTTAAGCCCCTTGGTCAGCCAGCAGCCCTCCAGTTATGGGTGTGCTTCCCAGCTGGCCAGGTCAGCTGCCCCAATTTCTGTACCAGTTTTTCTCAAGCAGTCCATTTCCCCACTGTGCATGGCTTGGGGAATGAATACATTTGGGGAATATTCAGAATAATGGGTGGAAAACGGCCAGTTCTAGTCTCAATTCCAGGCACAAACCCATTTCAGGACAGCTGGATGTTTCCACTGAAATTATCTGTTATGAAATTAATTTACATCTCTCTGATTAATTCTCACTACTATCCACAGCAAACACACAAAATGAATAGGAAATTTTCACTCTTGGTTTTGAACTGTTTCTGCAGGCTTTGTAGAACAGCACAGATCACGTGTTTGTCAGGGGACCCTCCCAAGCGTATAAACCATGAATATAATGGATTTAAAATACTTTAGGAAGAGATGTGGCTGGGTGAGAAATGTCTGTGTCTCCTGCAAACCAGTTTGGGCTGAAACTTCAGCTGAGTTGTTTGGAGGAAGGACAACCCACCCCAGCACATCTCCAGTATAAAACACAAAAAAAGGTGGAAAAAGCCTACTTGAGACATGACCTTTGCTTGAAGATTAGACTAGAAACTAAGCTGCGCTGTTGTTCTTTAAGAGCAGACTAAGCTATATATTAACACAGTCACAGTTTATGGGACCCAGAGGAGAGCAAACAGGAGACTTAGAGCCTACCTTTAAAAATAAATTAGATGTTCCTAGAGGCAAGACATTTACAGCTATTACAGTCTTGTATTTATTTGTACTCTCTTTTCTTGCATCTACACTTAGATCTACTACTACACTGTTAAATGTAATCATTAGCTGTTTTCACCTTATTTTTTGAAGGCATTGGATTTTCAGATTGATTTTTAAAAATGCAGAGCTACGAGCGGAGCCTTGTAGTTGATTACACTCAATATTTCAAATTTTATGTTAAAATCGATGCACTGAATCTTGTACAAAAACACTCTAATTTCTTCTAATGAAACTCTAAGTCTGGCACCTGTAATCTTCTCGCAATCCAGGTCTTACCTTCTAAGGTCAGAACCCTGCTGCACGCAGAGTCAGTAACCGGTGCTGCCTCGGATTTCTGTCTGGCCCTCGCTTAGAAAGCTGGGGAGAATAACCACAATTAGTTGATGTCAAATTGATCTTGGTTTTCAAGATTCAGCAGGGAGTCTCATGAAGGCAAGCGAAGATTGTTCAGGCGGCCGTATGGATTAGTTTATGTCTCTCTTCAGGGCTCTCTCCTGGCTGAAAGATTTGTCTTGGGATGTCGGTTGAAAACAGGCATTGTAATTAGCTTTATATAAATAGATTTGATGTTATTTAACACGATTGCTTATGATGTTTTTATAGAAGCTTGAAAGAAAAGTGGAATAAAGGCTGGGAATTGTCTGAATATTCAATGTTGGTGCTGTGCCTCTTGGTATTTATCACGGAGCGAACGCCGGCGCCTCTGCTCACGTCTCTTCCCTGCTCCTCCAGCACTTAGTGGTGCAGAAACCTGCAAAGTGCTAAAAACATTATTTTCTACTTCACAACTTGTTGTAAGACCTCATAGGAGGCTTATATATGTTAGTTCAAACCAAATTGCCAGCACTTTTCTTAGGGGATAAAAAAGCATTTTCAAAAAAATCCCCCACCAAAAATACAACCCGAGAACGTGCCAACCTTGGCCATAAAGGCTGCAAACTAAATCTCTGCCCCACATTTATTTTAAATAGGACTTGGTTAAATTTAGTCTTCTCTCTTTGGCAAAACTGAAGTTATTTCTCTTCTGTGCCTTAGGTTAAAGCAGTTATTTTCTATTACAGCTTTGGAGTAAATAAATGCTGGTTGCTAAAATAAGCAAGTAGTAGTTCTGTGTGCTGAAGCAGGCTCAGAGAGGTGAGATGTCTGATAACCAAAGGAAAATTACATACATTTGGTAGTGTACAATTGTTTCATGAATTGCTAGTATTTTACAGGACATTATCCTTTCAGTGTATTTAAAAGCTAGGTGTTAGTTCATGCATTCAGTCATGGTGGTTGTTGCTTGTATCTGACAGTTTCACTGGAATTCTGGGTGTCATGTAACTTGGGAAATAATACAGTTTTAGTTTCAAGTGAAATCTTTTATTTCACTTTAATACTTTAATTCAGCCTTAAAAACCCACTCTGAGCAGCTGACAGCCAAAATCTTTTTTGCTCAGCCTTTCATCTATCAATGATGGTGGCAGAAAACAAAATATAAGTTTCTCATCTGGCTTAAAAATATCCCTACATAATCTTTGCAAGAACTCACTGTGCTGTAATTAATGGTGGTGGTTTGAAAGTTCAGCAATGGAACTGTTGGATTGTACCTTAATTCTCTTTGATTCCAATGCAATGCTTTCATCTCATACACTGGATGATATGAACTATTTCACAAGTCCAATTAAAACCAATTGATGAACTTGAAACTGTAGTTTTATTCTGTGAGCACTATTGGTAAACTATAAACATGAAATCTCTATTTTTTTTTTTTTTTCCAAAATGATCCTTTAATAACTTGCAATCGATAGAAATGTTTGCATACATTTTTATAAAACCATGGAAACAGTTGTTTCACTGAACTGTCCTTCCTTAATAGAAACATAAATATTGGAACACCAAAATCCTGAAAAAGAGAGCATGAACAGCCTTGGAATGAATTGATTATTATTGTCTAGATGTAGAGAAGTCTCAGAAAAGCACTAATGAAATGAGGTAGATAAGGCTTTTGAAATATTCCAGTATGAAGTTTATAACCATTAATCACAGGCTTACAGATTTTTAAAGCATTTTTAGGTTGTTTTATATATATATGTGGTATCGGTAACTAATGGTTGGAGCTGTGGAATCAATCTCTAAATGGATTAGCAAATTCAACTAAAATTGACTGTTAGGCTGATTTACGTGATTTGAAGTAGATTTCTCAATATATCCTTATTTTGAGATATTAGTGTCATAAAATTAGCTAGCCATCCAAAAATATTTACTCTTTTAGTGTAGCATGATACTATACACCTACAGTGTATTTGGAAACTTGTATAGTTTTGAGTTTTTGCTATTTACTGGTTTTATTCAGTTTGAGAGTAACTTTGAACAGCCATAACATCAAAGAAGGATCCTTGCCAGGGTAGCAGCCTGTAGCTCAGGCAGAGTACATGCACAAAATAACCTCCTTAAAACCCTGATGATCTTAGGTGTGACTTCAGGATTCTGTCCTGTTTTTTGGTTTGTGTTTTGTTTTCTTGGTGGTTGGTTGCTTTTAAAATCTATTTTCTTTTTTGTAACCATCTCACAAGAATGATGGCCATATATAATTGCTCTGCAAGTTATCTTTTACATAAACCCTCATCTTTATATAGCAATTTAGAAGGGCTGTGGAGCACTTCAGGCTGTTCCTAGCTGACACTCATGTATAATGGAGCACCTCCAAATACTCCTTGATTTGGAACGTCTCTTACAGCTGGTGCAGCTGGTCCATCTGCTCGGTGTGAAGCCTCACCAACCAGCAGTCAATCCACAAGTAACTCCACTGCCATTCAGGGGTGACACTGTTTGTTGCTGTTCTGAAATTAGATCTTTTCTGTATTCTTACAAGTTTCTTGTGAATATACACAGGTATATTTGCAATAAAATGAACAGATTTCTCTTTTAAAGCTTTTAGGAAAAGACAATTTTTAAATTGCTTTCCTCACTGCGTTGATGAATTTAGTAAAATGGTTTGCTTGCTATATTTGTGCAAAATTGATAAGGATGTCAACAATTACAAATATTTTTTGCATTGCTTCCTATTAACAAGCCCAACTAGAGTAATACTGCAGAGACACCAGAGGAAGGGATGTGCACAGTGACATGCTTCAATAGCCAGTGTCATCAGTATGTGAGAGGTGCAGCTATCAGTAATGACTTTCTAATCATCCTTCTTTGTCCAATTTATTAAGCAAGATTGTTGTTATGCCCCAGATGAGGAACTTATTTGCTTTGAGGGTGACAGAGCACTGAAACAGGCTGCCCAGAGAGGTGATGGAGTCTCCATCTCTGGAGACATTCAAAACCCACCTGGATGCCTTCCTGTGCAACCTGCTCTAGGTGAACCTGCTGTGGCAGGGGGCTTGGACTAGATGGTCCCTTCCAACCCCTGTCATTCTGTGATTCTCTGTGCCATTTTCTCCCCCCTCCATGGTGTGTTTGAACCAAAGTCCTTATGGTAAAGATGGATTCCTCATTTTCAGTGAGTCTCTCTTAGCTTTGCATTATGCTGCTAGAAGGTAGCTTGCACAACATACCAGTAAGATTATTTATTGTGCCTTGCCTAGGATTGTTGACATTTCTTTATCCTTCAGTAAACTTTTTCTGTATTGTTGCATGAAACCTGGGAGAAAATTTTGCCCTTTGTTCTGAGTCACTGGGTACGTTGCTGCTGGAGGGACCTGGAGTAACCAAGTGGATGCAGCTTGTAAATTCTCCTGCCTCTGGCTGAATTAAGTGGCAAAGGAAAGGGCTGCGGAATGTGGATTCTTGATTCTTCCTCCTTCTCTCTCTGTGTTCCTCCAAAAAAATAAATAGGATAGAAAAAATTCCTATCTGACTTAAGATAGAAGTGTACATGTGAGGAATGTATCAACAAGTGCTGACTGAACTCCCAAGTCTCAAATTTTCCACAGACCAGTGCCTTTTTCCTCCTCTCTTTGTTGTCTTTCCAAAGATCTAATAGACTTTTGAATAAAGGGTGCAAAACTGTTTCTTCTCTTACATCCAGTTCTTCATCTTTCTTGGTTCGTCCAAGGATGTTTTTCTGATCTGTGTTCATGTTATCATTTGCTCCCATAGGAGGGATTAGATTGTGCCAAAGCACAGAGAGCAGAGTCCTTGAAGCAATTGAATGAGGAAGCCAACTTACAACAAGAGAAATGCCCTGGGACATGAATTGCTTTAATTAAAACCTCCAGGCAAAAGTTAGAAGTCTCAAAGTACATCTCATGTAAATAGGATGGCAGTTTCTTACTGCTTTTTAATGTTTCTTGATGTGCATTGCAGTTGAGCAAATCTGTTTTGCAGCAGTTAAACACCTACCGTATAAATTTGTATTTTTGTATTTTCATATTGCCATACAGATGTTAAGAAGCCTGTTTATGCACAAGAGTCAGATTCCCAAATGTAGAGTTCTCTGCATGAAAGCAACAGTTGGAGGCTAAACACTGTTAAATTGACCGTTAAAAACAAGTGATGGTGCAGTGACTTTGGAAGTGGGAGTCTCTCCCAAGCATTGCAGGAGTGAAGAGGTTTCTCTGAGACCTCCAGTGATTCTATGCATACCAAAAGCCCCATCAGAGACATCAGCAAGTATTTAAAAATATATATAAAAAAATTAATCCTAATACTTGCTACTTTTGCAATACTATGTAGGATAAAACAATGCAGGTATTCTTTTTTAGTATGCATAGATAAGTACTGTGTGTTTGTGTCTCTCTCTATATAGATACATGCATAAATATATATATATTTAAAGTGCAGGAATTTCCTCCACTAGCAGCAAGATGCCAAACTCTTATTTAAGAGTTTCCACTCAATGTCCCACTGATGCTGTGGTTCTTTGTCATGCCTCTGGTTGCACTGGAGAGCAAAATACTCTCCCCATCTCTTCTCCCCACCCTGATTTCTCTTGAGGCATACTGCCTGATACAAACCTTAGGGATGATTCATTATTAGTAAGTCAAGCTCTATATAGTCTAGGTTAACTTCTTCTGTCTGCCTTGGTGAGTTTGATGTTTACTTTCCTTGCAGAGAAGAAGTAAATTCTGCACAGAATAGCCGTGGGCTTCTCGTTATAAAATGTCTGCTTCCGCTTAAGCGGCCGACGGTGGATTGGAAACGTTTCATTGCTGCTGATGGCAAAGTGATGCTTCATCCTTGGCTGGAGATGTCTGAGCTCCATCAGTCCTTTACTGCTAGGAGCCAGCATGGCTTGGTAGCTGAAGATCAAGACTAGAAATGTTTTGGTTTTTTTTTTTTTTTTTTTTAAAAAGGCGTAATTTCAACCCTCTCTTCCAGGAATTTTTCTGCCTAGCAGTGGAAGCCTTGCTAATTTTCTGCATTAATATTTTGCCATGGTTGAAATGGCTTGGTCTGCCTGCCTTGCAGAATAACAAACAGATACTTTTGCACTATTCAGGATAGATGAAGTATAATTTAATATAATCTTGCTTTAATGTACAGGTTTAGGCACAAGCCTTTCTTGTCAGCAGGACACTTTATATCTTCAAATGATGCTCAGCTCCATGTCATTATTAGCACCCAGGCAAACTAAACTCATTTGTCTCCAGTCTATTCCCATAGCCATTAGCATCCCAGATACTTGCTTTGTGAATTTCCTTTATCAGAACTCCTGGGTTATCCTTTGCTGCCACAAAAGCCTTTCTTTGAACATCTGGTGGTATTAATTGTGTGGTGGACCTCAGACAAGAATATTCTGCCCGGTTACATTTCTGGCCACTAGTGTGGCAGCAAGTATTATTAGTAGTTATTGTTGAGTATTGATTTGCATTTTCAAACCGCCTTTCATCGAAGGCCATTAATGAGCCATGTAGTGATTACTTTCTCTTCCAGCAGCTTCAGCAGAAACTGATGTAAGCAGAGTCACAACAACCAGCTAGATGTCCCAAAATAGGAGTCCTGGTATCCTGCCGTGTCCCACTGGCAGGAGGCCTGCGTGGCTCTTTTGTGGTCTGGGCTGGTGGAGTCATTTAGGTACAAGTGAGTGGGTGTACTTAATTTTGGTTGTGCCTACACTGCGTCCTTGTGATGGGAGATCAGGTGTCTTGAGGTTACAAATACTGGTGTAGTGCCTGTCCTGTGTATATATAAGGTCATTGGTTTATGGCTGTAACATAGTTAGTCTTCCCCTCTTGACGTCGACAAGCTGGGTCACCATGTCCCAGGTTCTCCGGTCTTGTGAATGTTGTGGCTGATGGAACATGGTGTTCTTCTTGCCTCTGGTGGGAAGGGGGTGTTTGCTTAGGAGATTTGCTCAGTACCTTGCTGCGCCGTGTAAGCAAAGAATCCTTCTATCAATTCATACAAGAACTAACCCTGCCTTTTTAAAGGTCATTTCTGTCTCAGTCAGCTCTTAAAGTTCAAGAGGAAATAAACTGCTTAGAGTTGGCATTTTTCAAGTCAAGTGTCAACTTTCCAAGCCCCCAAGCCAGTGAATGCGGAGGAAGGAGAGATTAATGTGAGCTGCTTGGTTGATACAGTGATTGTGCAGAAACATTCCCTTTTTTCTTTCCTCTTTATGGGGCTTTGGAATGAAATGGAACATTGTTGAAATATCTCACTTTCTCCTTTTCACTTTGCAATGCAAAAATATCCCAAGCTCTTTAGAAGTGCTTCTTTTCTCATTAGTCCACTGACAGCAAGCAGAGAGTTTGTCAGCTCCAGTGAAGTAGGACACAAGGAACATTTTATGACAATGCCAATACCTAAAAGCTCCTTTAACCACCGAATCTTATTATCCAGTGAGAATAAAATGCACTTTCAGAAAGCAGCTGAAGGGTGAAGTCTCCGAGCAGGTGCTTGCCCTTAACTGCATTGACGCTTTCTCCCATGCAGGAGACAGTGGATCGATAAGGAAATAAACAGGAAGAATGGGCTTTATTAATCAGGTACAGTGGAGGCAGCAGGAGAGATGATAATGGAAGGCAGGTGGCAATCGAAGGGCATGCTGAGCACAGACCAGCTATCAGCTGCCAAAGTGCTTGCATTGAGTGTGGGACATGTAGGCTGTGGTGGGACCGGCACCACTAATTGTGGTGTTGGGGAGCTCTGGAGAGCGCCAGCTCTGCGTCCCATTGACTCTGTTCTGCTTTTACCTTCAGGCTTGGCAACTTTTTCCTTGTGCGTTTGTTTAGCTGGCCCAACTAAGCTCTCGTTGAAAATTTTCAGCCTCAAAATTTCTTCTTTCCTTCCCAAAGGAGTTTGTAAAAATAAACACTTGGGCAGCATTATCTTTCTTGCTTTGATTTTTTTTTTTAAAAAGCACCATTGGACAAACTCTTTTTTAAAGTGATAGATAAATCAGCCTTACCAAGTATCTGTGTTTTCCAGTTGTATGTTCTTAACCTTCTTGTTTTGGCTGGTACAGTTACAAATTCTTAATGCAGGAATGCTCTGCCTGCCCATCGTTTTGTGGAAAATGGTCAGCATAGTGTATTAAGGGCTGTGTTTCCAAATGGCTTTAAAATAGGAATAATTTTCCTTTTTTTTTCTACATGCAGGTGGCCACTTGATGTGAAATCACACATGGTATTATTTTTTTTTCCTATGCCCTTTTGGGTTTTTATGTAGCTCATGTTTGGTTTCTCTAGATACACATTTAAAAGAAGAGCTCTTTGGAAAATGTGGGTCTTTGAAATTTTTCTTTGATAGTCTTACTTGTTATTGTCACCTGGGATTGCTGAAAATGGATCTTGTGTGTCTGTTAACCAGTGAGAGGATCATAAGCAGATCTGTTCTTCCCTGAGAAGTTGATTTGTGGTCCTTTTAATTCCTATTTGCATTCTAACAGACATATGTCAAGACAGGTGCTGTGAAGAGTCCTGGCTGGCGAGACAGGGCAAGGTGAGGATCAGCCTGATCACTCTGCTCTGTTACATCAGCTGCCCCAGTCACTTCTTTTTATATCCATTGAAGAGCACAGATTATGTTCCTCAACCTTATCTTTATATGTGTCTGTGGGACACCTGCAATCTGCAGCCACTTCCTATCTCCTCTTTGGTGCATGATCCTTTTTTTGCTGTCCTCTGAGAAGTCTGAACCTTTTGGTTGCAAAGTCATGATCTAGTTGGAGCTGTTATGTGGTGGCCTCTGGCACGCAATGTAGTGCTGAGGGAACAAAGAATGCCCCATCTGTTCTAAACACTGAGAAATCCTGAACACAAGGGTATTCAAATACAATGAATAGTTATGGCCTTAATTCTTAAGTATTAGGAGATTTTGGGCAGTTTGTGCATCCTTTTCTTTTTCATGGGAATCTTATGGTAGCAGAGACTGATCAGCTGGACCACTTGCTGCCATAGCCAGGAGCTGGCAAACTGCACTTGTGAGAAGAGAAAATATTTTTTCCAGCTACTAAATTATAGTTTGGAAATTGAATATTACTCCTGTATGAAAGAGATTAAATGACAACAAACCTCAGAAAATGCAACAAATTGTGCACCTGAGTAAAATTTAAGCTAGATGAGACCTGTTGGTGTGCCTTAAAAATGTATGCCATCTTTTAAAATTATTTTCCGCAGATTTGCAATCAGATCAAAAATCAACCTAAACCAATGAATCAATGCCAGAAGCTTTGGGAAAGTCTAATAAAGGAGCAAATGTGCAGTGATACTTCTCATGCTTTCCTCAGTTTGAAGCTTAAGGATTTCTTGAGCTGAAGGTGATCCCTTTTTGTATTTAATAGCCCGTGATGAATTTTCCTCCATTGATTTGTTTAGTTCTTCTATTGAAAAAGGCAGTGAACAATTGTTCCTTCTTCACCTCCTGCCACTCATGATTTTGCAGACTCACGGTTGTTTTTGTTCTTCTCAGGCTGCTGTAGAAAGAATATAGTGCATCTAAATGTCTGATTTTCTACATCAGATCAGTTCTTCCTAGTTACTGAGTCCTGGCCAGAGTAATATCACAGAATCACAGAATGTTGGGGGTTGGAAAGGCCCTCTGGAGATCGAGTCCAACTCCCCTGCCAGAGCAGGACCATAGAATCTAGGGCAGGTCACACAGGAACGCATCCAGATGGGTCTTCAAAGTCTCCAGAGAAGGAGACTCCACAACCTCTCTGGGCAGCCTGTTCCAGTGCTCTGTAACCCTTACAGTAAAGAAGTTCTTCCTCGTGTTGAGGTGGAACTTCCTGTGCTTGCATCCATTGCCCCTTGTGCTATCTCAGGGCACAGGTGAAAAGAAGTTGTCCCTTTCTTCTTGACACCCAACCCTCATATATTTATACACATTAATTAGATCCCCCCTCAGTCTTTTCCTCTCCAGACTAAAAACCATAGAATCATAGGATTGTCAGGGTTGGAAGGGACCTTAAAGATCATCTAGTTCCAACCCACCTGCCATGTGCAGGGACGCACATTTAAAAATCCCCAGGTCTCTCAGCCTTTCTCAAAAGGCAGGTGTTCTAATAGGGGCACGAGAGTTTGGGTGGTAAAGATTTCTCTGGGCTGGTCTTCATTGTTCTCCATTAGATGGAGAGGGGAGAAATGATGCGAGTATGGTCAAGTGAGTATTAAAAGGCAGAATAGGAGCAGGAATGATTGCTGTGTTAGAAATGCATACCCACATCACCGTGGGCTGGGAGCTGGGCTGGGAAGTGAGCAGATGAAGCAGAATGGATCCTGGTGTGGCTGGAGGGTCTGACAGATGCCATCCCTTCCTGGGAATCACAGAGCACTTGGCATCGCTTTGCCTGGCGGGAAGCAGTGTGTGCAAACAGCACTGGTACCCCACAAAGCTGCTCTCTAATTGTGTGGTGATTTTGCTATGGAGAGGTGGAAAAAGGCTACACTTCTTCCAAATCCCAGGAAAGAGAGAGATGAAGAGTGTCAAATCAAGCATTGTATCCAAAAATATCTCATAACCAATTCCACAGGAAACTGAGGTGGATTAGCCCAAAGGGAGCTTCCATGCAACCCAAATTAGTGGCTCTTGTGTCACTTCAGTGGGGCTGGTGTTTGGCTCGGAAAGGAAGAGGTGAGTTCTGCATCCCTCTGGGTACAGATGTGCTCCAGATGTAGATGTGATGGGCTGAGCTGTTACAAACCCTACAGCCGAGACACCCACTGAGTGTGCAAGGGCTCCTGCTGTGTTTTAATCTGGTGTGAAACTGCTGGGTTAAAAGCACTGTAGAAACAATCTGACAAAGTATGGTGCTGCACTACTGAAGGCAGAAACTCTTCACACCAAACCTCTTGAATCCATACTGGACTGCCACCCCTTCCCTCCAACATTCCAGTGTGACCGTGGAGCTGGTTGATGTGTGATTTGTGATACCAACTGGCTGACACCTAATTATGTTGAACAGAGCTCTTTTATGAGTGGAACAGAAGCAAAATGACTTGGTTGCCATATCTTTAAATTCATTTCCCTGTCACAGCTTCACCCCAAAATAAAGCATCTGACCTTCCTGCTCCTGTAGTGATTTTGAAACCTGAAACTGCTGCATCAAGGCCATTTACACATCCACCTGACTGGCTTCTGTATAAAGTATTCATTACAAAAAGATTGCATAGTGTGTAGTATTGTTTTATTAAACATTTAAAAATATTGATGCAGAAGAATTGATGTAACAGGGCTATAAATGTAGTTGCTCTGGCAGTTCTCCTTCCACAGTGACAGCTTTATTCCTCTTGCCTTAGATTGGTTTAAGGATTCTTTAAGCTAATTTGGGGACTAGAAATTAGAGAAAAGTAGAGCTCGGTGCCCTGCAGGTAAGTCCTAATAGTGTCAACAGTCCAGTGGCAGATTGAAATAGTGCTGTGGATTTCTGGGTGGTAACAGGGAAAACAATCATCTACAGAATGTTTGAGGAATAAGATCAGCAGGACTTCCTTAATAAGCCTGATCTGGACATATCCTTTTCCTGGGGAGAAATCATTTCTTGGAAACAGCGTCTGAGAAAGCAGCTTGCTTCTGCTCAGATACACTGGCTGAGCAGAGGAGAGTGTGCACTTGTATTTCTTGGGCTTATGGAGGTGGGGTTGCAAAGCCACCACGAGAGGAATGGCTGATACTCCTGGTGAGGTAGTCCAGCTTGGAAAGATCTGTTTCTTTAGTCTCATTATCTGGTGCCAGGTGGCTGGAGATCAGCTCTTCTCTGCTTTGTGGGTCTGTGTTTGCTTATATACATGCCCAAAATGGATGTATATGAGAAGAATGATCTATGATTTTATGATATAAAATGTAATTTAACTGGGATAAAGTTTAACCTACGCAGAATGTTTTGGGGACAGCTTCAGCTAACTCTTACTTTTCTTCATTCTTGTTTGTAGAGATATGCTCTTGCTTTATGGTTTTGGTTTTTGATTTTTTTTTTTTTTCAATTTTAAAGTAGTATTTGCCCCACATCGAAAATAGGTACCTGGAAGGCAACATCAGGGTTGCAAGATGAAGCTCTCAGAGGGTAGGAAATGCCAAAAATAAACTCACCTGATGCCTCCTTAGTCTAATTTCCTATATCATGTGGGATTCCTGTTTCACTTGGCAGAGATGGTGGATTACGTTGACTTAATGAGCAGCTCTTCATGTTTTTCTACAGAAAAATATAATAATTTATTAATCATTTCTTATGCCAGCCCTGTTATACCAGGTGCAAACCAAAGAGAAAGTGTAGCCATATTTTGGGGATGTCATTCTGGAATATTTAGAACTTGTTCTTTCAAAACACTTAGCATTACCCAAGGCTTCAGATGTTAGGAGTAGCTGCTATTGATTTCAGTAGCAGCGTCAGTGCCCAGCACTTGAGCTTAGCATGAAGGACAGCCTAATGACTAAGCACCAAGGTCTACCTTTGAAGAGTTCATGGTGTCAGCTCGGCGCTCTGACATAGGCAAGACTTTCAGTTGCCTTAATGTGAGGCCATTCTCTTTAAGCAATTTCTCTGCTTCATTAATCTTCCAAATTCTGCAACAAATGAGGCAGAGATCCTGCAGAAAACAGATGCAGTTAGCTACAAATCCCCATTTGTTTTTAGAGCATGGTAGGAAAGGTCGCACATTAACATGTCATGTTGTTTATGCCCAAAGACATGGTGGCCCCTGGAAAATTTGTGGTTAGAGGTCAGGTTATTTGGTCATGGAATTTTTAAGACCTTTGCAATCTTAATAAGCTTCTATATTTTGGATGTAATGATTAGCAGGTCTGTTACAATGCTGTGCTAAGATGGCTCGGATGATGGTAGACTGCTCTGAAATAAGTTGAGTCAAAGCAGGTGGGAGGCAGATAGGAAGTTAAATTGGTGCTTGTGAGATAGAAAAGCCAAGAACAGTCTGAGTGCTTGTCATAGCTCAGAGACTTTTCAGCTATTCCTTTACTTTTTCCTGCACCTGTGTCCCACGGGTAAGTGTGAGAGGGTTGTACTTAATTGTTTGGGTTTATTTGTTGTCAACAAGTAACCCTTACGAATTCTCTTCTGAGTCCCTGGTGGAAGCCTAGACAGGTTTTCATCACATAACCTGGAGGGGTTTTCAGTGCCAAAAGCCTGATGTTGAAATGCAGAGCTGTAGTTTTGAATTTTACTGAGAATTATGGTGAGGGTCCATCACCGAATTGTTCTGCAAGAAATATTTTAGACAATTGTTTCTGTAAATTCATTTAGGTAGTCATACATTCAGATATTAAAAAAAAAAAAGAAAGTGAGCAGTAATATACAATACTCATTTCAATACTCATTTCAGTGTGGAGTGTGGTAATGCACACGGGGAATGAGGTCTCATTGGAAAAGGTCATTTGAAACAGATCCACAGAAGCTTCACGAAGCTGTAATGAGTCACGAGGCTGTGAGGGCTCGCTTGTTATATTGCAATGGAGGGTTTAATGTTTTGTTTTTCTCATCTAAACACTTTGACCCTCTTTATTAAGATAAGCTATTATCTAGCTGTCAAGAACCTAGAATTTCAGCAGATTTATTTTCTGACGAGTTGGTTTAGCACAACCATTCTCCTACTCGCTTCTTTCCCTACTTCAAGCAAATTTTCCTTTTTTCACTCCTCTTTATCAGTCTTTTATCCTTACCAGCTCCTCAGCTTTCATGCTGCCTATTCACAGATGACTTTTCCATTCTCATGATAAGTGTTGGTTTGAATGTATAACAGAAACTGGAAAGTCACTCGTGATGTACATGCCACCAGTTGTCTGTGCTGTGTGGCTGTGCTTCATGCCAGTGCTGAGAGCTTGCTGGGAGGGAGAATACTTATCAATTTAGAGCATTTACAGGAGATTTTTTACAGTACACGTAATACTGGATTGGGCTGAGAAACCTCCACAATTCTTTCACCTCACTTCCCACAAAAAGTAGCTGTGCAACAAATTGAAATCCTTAATATGTGTATTTGGGAGTGAGTGGGGTTGGTGGGAAAGGTTGGAGGTAGAGGCTTAATCTCCATGGTGAAGAAGAAGCGGAAAGAGACTAGTGCAAAAGGAGTGAGAAGTTTTGACTTTCTTCATCATATTTAGGCACGGCTGGGAGTTCATCCAGCCCACAAGTGTGATTATGGATTGGTAACTGATGGGGCCAACTGCATTATTCATAGTGGTTCAGACTGAAATGAAATCATGGAGGGCAATTTTCTGTCTCACACTTCAAGGTCAGATGAGGGTATTTATTATTCCCTCTCTGTTTATCTGTGAATGCAAATTGAATTTAGTGATTCAAATTGATGAAATGTTAGAAATATAAAACTCATCAGAGACGACACGAAGAGAAATTACTGGGTAGAGCTGGCCAGTGACTTCACCATCCCTTGTACAGGCCTCTGCTTTGATTAGCAATTATTTCAATCTTTGAGTTTTCTCATTCCCAGTTTTGTTTCAGTTGTTGTCATTTTTGTTTTCAAAGAAAAAAGTGTAATAACACTTTGAAGCATTTAGAATTTGAATTAGATGATGTAAATAAAGCCAGCTGCAGGGAGGATGCTCGGATCCTGGTTGGAGAAAAGGTTTTCTTTCAAAATTCTTCCTTGGGGTTGTTTTTCTGGGGCTTACTTGTTTGTTTGTTTTCCTCCCTCCTATGACAGTACCCTTTCTCTGGTATTTTGCTCCCTTGCATTCTGTGAATGAATGTTCCAAGCTGGTGTGGGGTGGGATGGGGAAGGGAGCAGCCCTTTGCTAGCTCTTGGTGCAGAAGCTCCAGACATTTCTTTACTGCCACATCATCATCAATCTGACCTTCCTCACCAGGCAGTGTTGTTAGGAGAGCAGAAGCCAGGGCATGCACAGGGACCAGAGGAGCACGGGGTTCTCATCACTTTGGAGACCAGCTTGGCTCATTTGGGTGCTCCAGCCTGTGGTCAGAAGGCATTGCCATGGCATGCAGCCTGTTCTCTGCAGTGCTGGAAAGACACTTTTAACTTGTAGGGGGCGATTATTCTTATCTCAGAGTGGGAGTGGAAAATCCTTATCAGTGAATGCTCTTTAAAAATAGGCAGTTCTCCATAATTGCCAAATGCCACATACAAAATTATGATACAGAGAGTGATGATACATGCTGTGCAGGCTATATGCTGTGTTAATAATTGGAGAGGACTCTTGCTTTTATCTCCTGCTTTTTAATTACTTGCATTTTATGAAGGAAGTTTAGTATTTGCTTCTCTACCAAGCACCCCAAAGGGAATCAGTTTGCTCAGGGTGCAAGTGTCTGACTTGTTGATTCAGAACCAGAGCCATGAGCATTTGGACATACTGCAAACCCTTAATAGATTTGTCTGCATGAGCTATTATCAATCACTCTGTGTATTCAACTTTCAGCTTGATTTCTCCTGTAGACGGCAGCATTCTCAAGTTAGCAAGCATACAACAAGCAATGTGGGGTCAGTGGTTTCTAAATACCAGTAGAAATTGTATTGACCGAATAAATATCTTTAACAGAAGCTTTGGCCTTATGATCACTTCAGGTTTGGAGGCTTAGAAAAAGGGCACTTGGTCCTGTAGTTATCTCACCCTTGAAATATTTTACATTCCAGAATTCAGAGATGGATGTGCTTGACAAACTGTTCATGTTTCAACTTAAAACCAAAACAAACGTCAGAAGTCTCTCATTTACTAATTAAGACGTTGCTTTCATTCTCATCTCGATGGTGGATGTGGAAGGCATGATTATTAGTGTGACAGTGAATCTGATGTTGAGCGGCTGATTAAATATCAGTTCAGATAGAACCACACTGGCCTTTGCATTTTGGCTGTGTTCCTGTTTTGGGCTCCTCTGGGTTGTTGTGATCAGCAGAGCCGCGTGTGTTGCAGCAAGAGTGTTGACCCCATAATGAAAGGTAGCCGAGGGTGCCTGATGTGAATTTCTGTTAGTAAATCCCAACTCCTGCCAGTCAATTATGGCTATTGTGCTGGGGCTGGGACAGAAAATCTGTGTTATTTCTGTTCACTTTGAAGGAGCTGCATTTCTGACCCTGATATTTGTGCTGCTAGTTAGGGAGTAAAATGAAACACTACCTCAATGTTAAAACATATTGTCAGTGTACCAGTAAAGCTCCAAACATCTGTCTGCTTCTTACCCATTTCATCTGTCCACAGTAGCAAAAGAATTCTCTTTATGTTGTTTCCTCATTATAAATTCAGTATGATTTAAGTCTTCCTTGTATGTAGAGTAGCAGCATGACAGATGAACTGCTTATTTTTGAATGATTTGTGATGTAGGGAAGCCCGATGATGGTGAGTTATATAAAAGGTCTTGAGAAAACACAAAGTGTGAACCAAGAGAAGGTTTGCAGATGTTTGCTGAAGACTTGGGAGAAATAAAAAGCAAGAAGAAAGGTTGATTTCCTACTGAGTCTCATGACTATATGAAGCTAGACTGATTCATGTAGTATTTTCTGTAGTGGTATTTTATACAGCTCTCTGTACTGCGCACTTAAAGCTTTAAATAAAATATAGCCCATGTGATAACTTCAGCTAAAGATGTGAATATTTAGTAATGTTGCTCTTTCTGTGTGTAGTGAGCAAATAATGGGTAAGAGGGAGATGTTGGCCTCCCACTTGTGCATATCACGGTGTCTGAGAGCAGGGGAGGATGCTGCTGCTTCAGTACATGAAGAAGGGAAGCAGAATAAGGTGCCAAACAATCTTATTTTAATACAAGTTAGCACCCAAATCTTTGACTTCTGAGCTGAAATACTTGTAGCATTAAGTCATTCATCTCTAAACTCCTTCCTGATGTTTGTTTTTCTAGCTTACCTGCCTTAAATTTATTGGTTTAAGCAGCTCTGTTCTGCAGTAGTTCTCAGGGCTCCCATCTGTCTTTTCAGCAGCATTATAAAAATAATGGATCCATTTTTAACGTAAGGTGGAATTTTTTTCTGTTTTGCCAAGCCCCACCATTTCTTTCTTGTGTCCTGTCCCTTTCAAAATCACACTATTTTTTGCCATAATTCTCTTCCGTTTTGTTTTTCCTTTTTAACTCCTGTGTCAGATGGTGACGGTGGTTCCTGTCAAGGCAGGTTAGGCAGAGGCTGAGAGGGGAAAAGTCTGTGCCAGAAATTGGAGGCTGGAAGGAGCCTTGAGGGAGGGCACAGACAGGGATGTTCTGCTGCTATCCACTGGACAACATGAAGTCGTGCTGGAGTTACCCTGTTGCTACTAGTGCCTTCATGTTGGCTTACAAAGTCAAGGGGAGAGGAACTGGAATGAAAAATAACATTTCTGCTCAAGCTCTCAGTTTATCACTTTCCAGTGTGTGTATGTCTATAAATGTGTCAATATGTTGAGAAGGCAGCAATTTGTCAAGCCTCAGGACCAGGCGTGCTTTTCTTCATCCAAACGCCTTGCTAGAAAACAATTTCTCTTGCTTCTTTTTGCCTCATTAGCTTGTGTGCTAACCTTTTTATTTTGGACTCTGTCATGAAGACGTTGATAGTTGCAGCATGTTTCTTTTCCCTGCTATGTATATGCAGTAGCATTGTCAGCATGTCTTCCACTGTGCACCCTCCGTGTTCTTCCCATCCGTGCTGTCTGGTTTTCGGTGCTTTCTCTTTGATGTGATCCTCCTTTCTGACAGTTGGCCCTGGTATCTGCAAGTGTCTCATCTTTTCCAGGCTTGGAACATGACCCAGACAGTGTTGCTCTTCTAATTGTCTCCCTGTCACTGTGGACCTCTTGTTTCCCTCTCAGGGTGATGTACAGACTGGTGCTGGCATCCTGTTTGCTTCCCCTGTTATTTTTGTAGTATCTCTGAGGTGGTAACTTGGCTACGGAAAGGACAGAATGCTTAAAATAATGTTTTATGGATCTTTAGGGGGGGAAAGCTGTCAGCTGCTTTTGTAATAATGTGACGGAGATTATTAAAATGTATCTTAGAGCTTCAATATTCATTCATTGCTGTCATTGTTCTCAGTCTTTCAAAGAACATTCTGGAAAATTAAGTTTTATCATTAAGATTACATTAAAGTGGATTACAGAAGGAAAGTGCAAAATATGAAGAGTCTCAACAGCTCAGAACAGAGAGATGTTGGCATCTCATTCACTAGTATGTGGAACAAGGAACATTAATAGGCTGATAAACAGAAATGACTTTTTCTCTTTAAGGCTTAAAAGGTTTACTTTGAACTTGCAAAGATTTTAGAAAACCAAGTTTATGTTGAACGAAGAACTTTGGGCCTATTTTATTTTATTTTTTTAATGCTCATTTTGAGTGAAAAATTAGTTTTGAAAAGCCATAGGTGTCAGCAGTGTGGAAGAAGGGTGCCCATGTCCAACTTTAATGGCATTTGCTGCTGGGCATCTACTTTTGAATCCTGTTTTGTGCCAATAAGGAATATAACTTTATTTTTGGAGACGTTTATGTTGTGTTTGGTGCAGTCTCTGGAAGAATTATCAATCTGTCCTAGGAGAGGAAGAAAGGACCTCAATAATTTGCTTTGGCATGGTGTGGAGAGTTGTAAGGAAGTTGAATTTCACGCTTCCTATAGCAAGGAAACCTATGGTAACAGTGTCAGTTCAGAGAGCTGGAGCATTGTCTCTGCCTTCATAGACATCTGTGGCATTTAAATTTTAGTTACATTAACATCACATTTGCTCAGAGGCTGAAATATAAACAGATGATGGTGTTCTTTCCAAGCACCATGCAATGGCTGGGGAAATTGCCCATTTATCTCTCTGCTTAACTTCTCTCATGTTTTAAAGCAGTCATTTTCCAACGTAGTTCAAGAGGTGTGTATGTGGCTGAATGTCTGTGCTCTCCATGAGATGTGAATCTCAAATATTTTACAGTATTTCAAGAAGGAAACCTGGCACATAGCTCATTTTTCTTTGTGAATGTCAACTCAACCATAATCTGTCAGTCTACTCAGCATTTATAGACATAGGTCACAATATTGGGAGGTGAGGAAAAAAAAGATTTCTCCATTATCCTATCAAAACATTTTGCAATAATCAAATACAAGATTCTGGCTGGTTTGTAGCATTTAATCTTATGTTTGCATTCTTCCTTCTGTTCTGACTCTAATCAGGACTGGGTTTCTTTGATAGAGAACAATATTTGCAGTAAGTTTTCTGTCGTGCAGTTTAATTTGTTATAACAAAGGTGTTGAGGTTTTTGTAGTTATATTTACTCTATGCATAAAAAAAGAATATCACTGAACAAACTAATGAATCAGGTTGCCCAGAGAGGTGGTGGAGGCCCCATCCCTGGAGATGTTCAAGGCTGGGCTTGATGGGGCTCTGAGCAACCTGATCTAGTTAGAGATGTCCCTGCTTATTGCAGGAGGGTTGGACTAGTTGACCTTGGAAGGTCCCTTCCAGCCCAAACCATTCTATGATTCTATGATCTGAAGGCAGTAGCTGAGGTTGCCTGGTCTTGCCCATCTGTTCTGCCCTGTGTTGGAGGCTGACCTGTTGCAAACTTGGTAGGTTGGCACATATGCATGGGTGTAAAGTCTGTCTTAGCACATGGGCATAAAGTCTGTTTTAGGACAAGCCCCATGGAAAGGGGGATGGGTGTTTTAAGGCCAGGATTTTGAGCAGCATGATGTGATCAATCTTCCTGTTACATTTTAAGACGTTGCCCAAGTTGTGTCCAGCTACTGGAAATTCCTGTCAGCCTAAATTGCCTCTGAAGGGGTGTTTAAGGTGTAGGATGAGCTGAGCAGCAGAGATATGAGCACTCCTTTGAGTTTGCCAGCTATGCTGCAAAGTGGTAAGTCCAGCAAAAGGATGGGCTTGGAGGGCAGTTGTGTGTAGCTTTTGGCAGCTGTGACTTCTGAATGATGAGCAGTTTGTACACTGCAAGTAATTGCTTCTTGAGAGACATATTTGTGCTTGTGACATTTGACATCTTGGTTATACCACTTAATTCCATCCCATGTTTCACGGTGTGCCAGGACTCACTAGGAAACTTTTTAATGTGGATATCATTTGTAGAATCCAGCAAAAGCTGATTTTCTACTTTATCCTGTGGAACTTGCATTGTTCAATAAGAAAAAGTATCCCTAATAAGTATCCACAAGACTGAATTTGAGATGTTTGCTGAGGTTGGGGTGGGGAAGGGAGCATCCAATGCAAGGCTGGAGCTGCTTCATGTTCTGTCATCACAGCTACTGCTCTTGGACACAGGTTCCCTTTTTAACTGATTACTTAGAACCAAGGAGGTAATGGTGCCCTGGTAATGAAATGATCTATTTTCAAATGCAGATTTGAAGCCCTCTTGATGAACTTTCCCACCTGAATACAACAATGAAGAGACTATTTCACAGTCCCTGATTATTAAATTGGTCTGTGAATGGTTCCAAATTGAGCTGGAGCTTTAAACAGGCTTCTAGTTCATCCAGTCTTTTAAAATGCATATTTTTCTTCAAGGAGGAAGAATTTGAGGTAGGGGGACAGCTGCTTGTGGATTTTGGTGAATTCCTACATAAATTTCCCCAGAAGTACCAATTTGGTGACCTGGCAGTGCAGCATGTACTTGATTTACGTCTGAGTGTCTCTTAAGGCAGTGTTCCCTTTGAGCTCTATCTAAACACTACTTTAACAATAGTGTTATTTTATTTAAAAGCATTTTTATTTATTTTCTTTTAATTATAATGATAAAGAATACCCCTCTGTAGCACTCATAAATTTTCCAGTGTTGTTTTTAGCATCAGAGAAACAAAGATCTTCTGTTGCTGTGTAAGCTGGATGTGTTGGTTTTGATCTTTCTAGCTTGCTTGAAGGTTTTTGACTTGTGTGTAATAATTTTTTTCACATCCTACTCACTCTTTCACTACCTAAAGTTAGTGCAGTCTTGGATAAACTTGTCATACTTAAATTATGAGCTGACTCTTAACAATCACAAGAATTACTTCACTCCTATTTTGTTATTGATCAAGTAGTTTGCCAGAGTACTTGATCTCTGATGAGCTGCTCGATGTGTGCTTTGGACCAGCTGTCCATTAGTGTCCCAGCAGCAGACTGAGTGTCTGAAGGGCACGCCTGAAGAACATCTCCAGGAACATGTGGATGGATAATTGTGCACCACCACCTCATTCTGCACAGAGAGCTGAGAAGAAGAGGGCCCAAGCTATTCTGGCTTAATTGAGAATCATGTCCACGTTGCGAAAGAAGTGCTAATCACCTGGCCTCAGAAGACACTTCTCTTCCAATATAGGTTGCTGGCAAGAGCAATGTGCAGGTGGTGGCTGTAATTACTTGCTGAGTATTATCTGTCTGTCAAAGCAGATCATATTAAATCTCAGTTTTATTTCTACTTTGTTAGAAAAAGATTAAAATACACAGTGGAACTCGAGATCGTACGTCGTTTGTTGAAAACAAGGGATCTTCTCAAAGGCAAACTGATTGATTTTGAAGTAGATATGCAATTATTTAAATGCTGTATATAGGTGAGGTTCCAGTAACTGTCAGGTGCTGCACAAGAAGGCTGTCACTGGGATGGTTCTTCTCTCATGGCTTTTTCCAAGAACAGCTGATAATCAGACTGCAGCTACTTGGTTTCCAGTGGTGCAGCAGTAAGATGAAATGGCACCAGCCCCAGTGTCCTGTTATCGTGGTGATGCTCCTCTTCTCAGGCTTTTCTGATCTATCTAAGAGGCAGTGGTCAAGATTTCACAGGTCTGTATTCTCTTTCTTAGTGCCCGAGTGCTGGAGAAGGCCCGGCAGCAGCTGCAGGAAGAAATTCTACGGATTCAGGGCCAGTTCTTGGATGAGAAGAAGAAACGTGAGCAGCATGAAGCGCTGGTCAGGCGGCTGCAGAAACGTGTGCTGCTGCTCACCAAGGTGAGTTTCTAGATAACGTTTGGAGAAGCCTGTGCCTTTATTTCTTTCCTCCAGGTGCAGCCTTTGTTGTTTCTTCTTTGTTCACCTCTGTAACTGGTACTGCAAAGTTGCTATGGTGTCTTCACATAGTGGATGCTTTTAGAGACATAAACCTTGTTTTGAGGGCAGCGTTAGAATAAAAGTGCTGGTACACCCTGGGCTTGCTGTGCTGGTAATACGTGACTTCACCCAGGCCTGGTGGTTGTGCGAGGGCAGAGAATTGAATCATGATGTCATCAGGGTGTTTTGAGCCACTGAAGGGAATTTATAATGGCTTTGGCTGCGTTGCCTCCTTTCCTAAAGAGAACAAAACGACGGCACCTTGTCAACTGTTCCTGTGGAAAAACAATTTACAGAGGGTAAGAGATTCGCCTTCCTCGTATGCTGAAAGTCTGTTTGAATGTAATGGTAGGCAGTAGACCAGTAAATTGAAAATACGTTTTAAGATCCTTTCTATAGGATATATCAAAGAAGTCTGCATTATCCTGTATCAGGTATGCTCTTGTGATGGAATTCTATACCATAATTTTGAAGTCTGTAGAGCATTGAAAACTTTATATTAAATTCTGGGAGCGCTCTTTCCCCAAAGGAAATAATAATTCTCTATAGTCAGAATGATAGTTACTTCACTTCCCAAGAGTGCTCCCTACAAAACTTTGTTCATCTGAGCGATCTCCCTGATCTTAAAAAGCTGCTCACGTAAATAAGTTTATGTGCGTGCATAAGGTCAGACTCAAGTAGCTAGAGTGAGTGAGAGGGAGATGAGCATGTCACTGTGCGTGGGGAGAAAAGATGCTGGTATGGGAGTGTCTGAGCACGAGGGAGAAGAGCTGCTCTGTTGCTTGTACTTTAATTTTCAATGTCAACTAAAGCATTTTGGTAGTTTTTAATTGTGCTGCGCACAATTCTGTGTAATTCTGTGCCACTGCTGAGCCAAAGAGGCTGTGAAAATCTAAGCAGGGCTTCTTGAAGCATGAAGCAGACGCTTTACAGGAGGATATTGTATCAGATCTGGCTGTAGGATTTGATGCCAGGGAGAGTCACATACATGAGAGGAGAAAGATGACAGCAGTTCTTTCTGCTTCACACTGAGGTAGGCACTGCAGTCGAGGTGGATGGACAAAACTCTCTCCATGGAAACAGAAATGGCATCTCTTCTCCTCAGTATTCCTAATACCCCCAGCAGCAGACAGCCTTCCATAACATTGTAGTTTGGTACTGGCACAGCTGGGTATGACACAGGAGGGCACTGAATCCAATAAAAACCCTTCCTTTACAACCTTCAAGTGCCAAGTCTGGCATTGTGCTGGGCTGCTCGGCCCTGAAGGAAGTTTCTCAGATGGTTTCTGAAATATTCCCTTTGTTAACTTATTTCCAGTCCTCAGCAGAAACATGTTTTGTGGTAGAACACAAAATATCATTACTTTTCTTTAAGCACTGGACAAAAAGACAACAGTACTTTGTCATGTAATGGATTGTACCCTAATTTATATAGAAAGACACAGAGCCTTTGCTTTGTGTGCTGTCCTGCCCCTGAAGAGGAGTAGAGGAAAAGTTGAAAATGTCCTTCATCAGACCATGGCAAATAAACTTGTATTTTGAGAGTGGAATTTTTCCGTGTGCTCAGTGATTCCTCAAATGACCTGTTTTAAAGGAATAAAGACTTTACTGTTCTGAAAATTTATATTCCATACAGAGAATGCTGGAGCTCCTTTGTGGAGAAGGTGCATTATAGTACTTGGACAATCTATCCTTGGCACCGTTACTCCCACTGGTTGCTCTTCTCATGCAAAATCAGAAGAAGGAATTTCATTTAATTGAAAAAGTATGATATTGTGATTTAAAATGAGATGGAGCAAATATATTGCCTGTTCAAAATAATTATTTTACATTGAAAGCATATCACCTAGAATGGTATTTAATCATCTAATTAGTGGCATCAGTAGTCCAGTGTGCTCTAATGTAATTTGAGAATGGAAAAGATGAATTGAATCTTTGTCTTCTTAAATAGGACTGTGAAAATCTAATTTGGGGGACACTATTATATGTGTGATTGAATTGCTATTACTTTTGATAGTGTGATTTCTGCATCGGTGTATATTTGACCCTCTAGTAGGGCAGGGAATCTGTTCCTGTATGCTGAGTAAATAAGGACTGAAAGGCATCGGACGTGTTTAACTGTGCAAGGTTAATGCAGTGCCAGCTGTCCTTTCTTTGGGCTCAGCTTGTAACCTGAAGTCTCAGGCCTTGAACGGGGCTTAAAAGATCAATAGAAGATGATAAACTGTTGATTTGATAACAGCAGTACCTCATATTTTAGTAGCAAACGCAGTCTCTTCAGGAGGTACTTGTTTTGCCAATCTGATTCCTTCTCAGCTGACTTCTATGGCTATTGAACTTTTTTCCTCAAGATCCAAGCAATACTTTTGGGCCTTCACAGATTTGCCCATCTCACTTGTTTAGTCTTATTTATTTCCTACTTTCCACAGTCTCTGTCTTTCTTGGTTGCTCTCATATTTCCATTTCATAGAATCATAGAATGTTTCAGGCTGGAAGGGACCTCTAGAGATCATCTGGTCCAACCTCCCTACACAAGTAGGGACATCTCTACCTAGGTGAGGTTGCTCAGAGCCCCATCAAGCCTGACCTTGAATGACTCCAGGGATGGGGCCTCCACCACCTCTCTGGGCAGCCCATTCCACTGATCTATCACCCTCATTTCCATGCATTTAACTTCTTCCATTGCTTGCTTCCTCACCTCATTTGCTTCTTCTGGGCTTTCTTGACCTTAATTGGGCCTTTCCAGTTATTTAAGTGTTTGGAGTTGGCACAGTTGTCAGTCTAGGATAGTTTGGTGAGTTACTACAGATGAATTGCAGAACAGCATTCTCCAGTCTTTGCCATGCTAGTGCAGTAGTCCAGCCCGATCAATTCCACCTCTGACAGTGGGCTGGTGTAGGAGCTGCGTCCTGGTTACTCCTGTTGACAAACTGCTCTTTAGAACGTGTGAGTTGATTGCTTTCTCCCATATGCCCTTGTAAATCAAGGCAGTGCTTAAATTTTCTGATGTACATGTTTTCAGGGAAACATAAGACTCAATTTGGACACCCTCGAGGCTTTCAGATATTGATGGCTTGAAGGTATCTCCTGCAGTGTCACTCTGTTCACTTAAGGTGATGAAAAAGAAATTGATGTTTGAAGGGATATATTCACTTGCTCTTTTAGAAATCCACTTGGCTGGGTTTGCTGTCTGTTGTGCTGTCTTTTTGCTTTGCCTTTGCTCAGGGTTTTAGGGAAATCTTTAATCTTTGCTTTATTATCTGAGATAGTTCTGATACGGCAGTACTGGGAGAGATCTGAAATGCTGGGGAAAGACCTGCTCCACCTCTGTCCTTTTTCCTATTTGATTTACTGTTGTATTGGCTTTGAATGCCATGTTTACCTACAGTTTTGTGTTTGACTTTTGTGCCGTCCTTAAGCTTGTGAGTATTTCTCTTTTTCTGAGAGCTTTGCACACAACTCCTGGTCTTTGTGAAGCAGGCTTATTAAAAACAGTCAGTTCTGCTACCGAATGGCTAGAATTTGAGTCTCTTAGGAAATTTGATATGATATGTAGGTCTCCCAAAATGAAAAACCCTTTCTCAAAACATTCGTCCAAGTGAAAGCAGCTGATTGAGTCTGTATTTACTGTAAAGAAACTCTGGTCTGTTTGAGGAGAGCAGGTTTCAGGAGGCACAAATGTACCTTGTGAAGGAGAAGTGAGGTTGGAGAAAAGCAGTAAAGGCCCACTGAAGGGTTTGCAATGCCTTCTGATGGGGAGGGCCAAAACTTGCCTTGCATGGATCTTTTTAGGGTTGTTGCCTCCTTTTCTCCTCATGTGATTTTACCTGGTCACAATCAGCCTTTAGCTGCTGTTAGGGTTCAGACCCACCAGCCTCTTCTGCACATGTGCAGTTCAGTGATTCCCCAAACCAGTTACTACTTCCTTGCACAGAGCTGATACACACAACCCCATGAAGCTGCAGAGTGAGTAGGACCAGCTTGTAGCACGTGCAGTGGATGTGACCAGGAACCAGGTGTCCCACTGGCTTGCAGCCGGTGCATGATCCTTCCCAGGAAGCTCTTGCTTATTTGCATACAGAAGAACTCCAAATGTGAAGTGCAATTTCATCTACTTCTTGTAACTTATCCCAAATGAGTCCAATTTGCTTCTCAAATTGTAGACTCTGTGAATGTACACTGTCCTAATTGCATGCCTTGCTCTTGTATAAGGCAATAACGCAGCCAATGAATTGATCTGATTGTTCTGGATGTTGTTGTTTTGCTGTGTTTATTTCCCGTCTGTGCATTTGTCTGCCTGTGGGTACTCTGCTGCCTGGAGAAAAAGCTGAAAAATTCCATTTTGTTTGCTGAGCGTTCCACCAGATCACGTGATCTGGTAGGAAATCTGTTTCTATTGAGACATAATCTAGGCCATCACCATAAAAGTTGGAGATTAAACAAGTATTGATTAACCAACTCCAGCTGACTCTTCATACCACATGTTCCCGGAGATACCGTCGCAAGCGTTGGTGCGAAGTATGTAAGTGACTCCCAGAGCTGAGAATGGCAGAGATGCATCAGAAATGGGACTAGGTAATTAAACTGTTCATTAAGCATGGCAGATGCAGAGTTCATGACTTGATTTGCCATCTGCTTTGTTTTGTAATCAGTAAAGATTTGAAATGATGCTGATGGTTTCTCTGTCATACTGGGTCCTGCATTGTTTTTTCTTGGGAGGCAGATGATTTTAAAGTGCAAGGAGGGGCCTCAAAGATCTGGGGGGTACAGCAAAGAAGGTGAACTAACCCCTTTCCTGTAATATGTTAGAAATTAGTTTTAAATATTTCACTTGTACTCAACAATAAAAACAGCCTCTCTGGCAAACATGCCTTGCAACAGACCTTCTTTTGGGTGTTCTACCCCGTGCTCTGCATCCAGGTAGCACAGAGGGATTTGGGGCAGAACTGAGCTTCTCCTCTGTTATGACTACTAGTGAATGCTTTTTCCTGGCTCTTATAATGCCATACTTCTTCCTTCCTTCGATCTGCTTCATGACTCCATGTACATCATTTAGACAGCACCATTACTCATGCATCACCAGCTGTGCTGCCCCTCTATGCATGATTGTTATCTGCTGTCAGCCTGACCCTTGCCAGTCTGTTCCCTCTGCTTGCCGTGTCTCCCCTTTGTAGATTTTTATAAACCCAGGGAAGTTATCTTCCTTTTTATGCCTGCAAATAAATACATGTTAAATCTATTCCCCTACTCCCTCCTCTGTGATTCAGCAAGGCAAGTCTTGTCAGGTGAGGGAGCATTCACGAGATCATCCTGTGTGCTTGAGAAGAGGCACTCTGTGTTTGGGAGGGGCTCAACAACTGTTTAGATTGAGCACAGTTCCCTTTAATTTCATCTTGATTATATTAATCAGTTAAATAATTTCAGAGAAAAGGTGATTGGTAGTTATGGGCAGAGAGGGATGATAGCAAGGGAAGAGAGAAGATCATTAACTGCTGTGGGACAGAGAGAAAGAGGTAATTGCTGCCTGCCGAGTACAGGGGGTTTGAGCAGGTCTCTGCTGAATTGTAATTTCTAGTATCCAGTAGTATCATGAATTTTAATTCCAAGACTCCTCTCCTAGGATGCCATTTTTAAAGGGTGAGGACTAGCAGGTCACAGATGAGGCAGATGCTTCTATGGAAAATCTCTCCTATCCTCCCCATTAGCTAGTGTTAGATTGATCCTGAGTTCAGTCCAGTGCAGGGTGGTTGTTGGGCTTTATGTTCATGGTTTACACAGTAGTGCCTGGGTTACTGGATAAAGTGTGCTAAGTTTTGTAAGCAGAAAGTGGGATTTGGGGGATTGATGACTTCTGCTGTGGACATTTTCTGTTGGGGTTGAGGAAATGTCATATTTTGTTGGTCTCTGACAGCCTTGTGCCCTGTGAGGAGGAGGTGCTTCAGGGAAAGAAACTTCTGGGAAGATTTCTTTTAACACTAGGATTGGGGTTTTTTGCCCCTGTATAACCCAAATGTGTTGTGATTTTGTTTTGAGTAACTTCTTCCAGTTCCTTACTGTGTTGATGTTTCAGCCCTGATCCACCTAAGCACCTTCTGGAGCTTGGGCAGCTGCCTCCCAGATGTAGCAGCGTTGGAGGTAATTTGCTGTACCACTTTCTGTCTGCAATGGATGCTCTACAAGGAGATGAACAAGGAGGATCTGACAACACTTTTCCTGTCTGTTGTTTTGAATGTCACTGGTCTACTTCACCTTTTTAATCATCTTGCTCTCTGCATTGTAAGGACCTTTAAACCATGCTCTCGATTTCCATATGTAACAGCTTTCTAGGATCTACTGAGCTAATTTCGAATGTCTCTAGATCTCAGAGTTTGAGAGTGCTTTTTCTCCTTTGTCTGTATCCCCTAATTTCCTGGCTTCTGGGTTTTATTTAGCTTGTGATGGAATGGTCTGACTCTAGTTTTCATGGAAGCTGCTACAGACAATATAAAAGAGCAAATATACGTTTTATCAGCCTCACTGTAGTCTTGTCTGCATTACACAACTCACTCAGCTCTGCAGCTGTAGAAACCTCTCAGTGTTGGTGGCTTTGTCAGGAACCAGTCATAACATTTAATGAAATGGTTTCATCTGTGGTGCCCGCACTCCCCTCTCTGTAGCCTGCTGATCAGAATCCCACAATATTCTAATGGCAATTTTTGCAGAGATTTGTACAATGACAGACTAACTTTGTGCTGATTTGTACTTGAGGCTTCGTTATATTCATTACAGGATCTTATTTGCATGCTTGACATTTAAAAATATTGTGTTTGGAATGTGCTATTTATTTTGAGACCTTTATTAAGCAACCTTAGTCTAAAGGTTTAATTGTTACTGATAGCTGAGAGTGTAATTACCCCAGTAAAATATCATGACTATATTAAGCAAATGGAAATTGTCTTCCAGAATAAAGTGAGTACAAGCCATTTTCCTTTGAAACAGGCTGTTCCACGAGGCCTGCTAACATCATTTACTAATACAATTGCAGAGTGTCTCTATAAAGAATGAATAAGGACAGCTGAAATCGATGTGTTTGGAGAAGAAGCTGTCTGCAGGAGTCTCGAAGCAGTGCACAAAGACCATTTGGAAGGAGGAAATATCTTTAAACCAGAAAAGATCACTGGTTCTCAAGTGAGAGTTGCAGGTTTCTGAAAGACAGGAGAAGTGCATGTTTTCTGACATGGGCTCCCAGACGAGTGCCTGCTTGTCTTTAGCTTGGTTCTCTTTGTCTGACATTACCTTCCTTGCTTTGCCTGATAAGATCACAGGTTTGCTACTCACTCTTTTTTACTTCCTGAAGAAGGTAGCAGAGTTGTTGAGTTCTCACTTCCTTACCCTGCTCCAAAATGACTTTTCAAAGCCCAAGAGTTCCTTTAGTTTCTGACGTGTCAGTCTGCATTTGTTGAAAGGATCTCTGGATCTGAGACAACTGAGCTTCTTCACTAGCTGTGGGCACTGCAGGCACTTGGCAGTGTGGTCTGCCCCTCGCCTTCTTGCTTTCCATTGGATCCTCTCTAGTGAGTCTTCTGCTCTTGATCTGTTGCTGCTCTAATTCTTCATGGCTAGTGGATAAATTTGCCTTTTCACTGACTTTGAATATTCTACTTCTTTGTGTGGCAATGTGGGTACCTGCAGGACTTTGTCCCGCAGAGGCATGAAGGTGATACGCTTTGTTAGGGTAGAGCTCAGTCACCTGAGGGCTTTCGACATGGAAATGGTGAACATTAGCTTCAAATGCCCAGCCTGGAGGCAGAAGATAAATTGGCTCATGGGCTTTGCTTCCATTTCCCTTTTAGAAGTACGAAAGAGCTCATAAAAATTATTTTAGCAATTTTTTGGGAATCAGTTCTGTGTAATTCTTTCTCTTACCTTTTTATGTGTCTGGTAAACCTCATAATGATAAAAATACTGAGTTCATGACTATCCTTATATCTGATGCTTTTAGGTGGAGGCACAAGGACAGCCTCTGTATCCTTATTGATGTTATGGGTGATAATTTCTATTTAAGCGAGGTGTTTAGAGAGTTTTAAAAAATCTTATAACAATTCAGAATACACAGCTAAGTTAAAAGTTATGTGTCATTTTACAAGGTATTTTTGAAGGGCTACAGAAATATGATCTTTTTTCCCCAGAATACTGACTGAATTCTGCTTTGTTTTACCACCACTAGATATTAATGCTCAATGCCAAGAGGTTAGATTATGAAAATTAGAAATATACTCATAAAAGAATTTCTTTGACCTTCAGTTCTCATATTTCTCTGAGAGAACAGGCTGTAGGACTTACAAAGGTAAAATATTCAATAAAAAGAAATTAGGTTAATCCAATGTTATGGCTGAGAATTTAAACTCACCCAGGTCAGGTAATTCAAAGTTATAGTTCCCTTGATGCGTGTGCTGTAACATTTATTCCTTAGCTTCTCAGCCCTGAATTATGAAGGATGGTTGAGTAGATGTGGCAGAGAAGCAAGCGGGAAGATGGATGGGGTGGAAGGAGGGAGGTGCTGTTAAGGGAAGCTGGGCAGAACAAGCCTTCTCGGAAGCAAGGGATGGGAGAACAGCACGAGGTGGCCAAGTGAGGTAGCTGGGCATGGGCTTGGGTGGCATCCAAGGACAGGACAAGGGGGACATGGGACTTCAGAACAGCAGGATCTAAAATACCTACTCGGATAAGCTGCACAAAAAGGGGTTTTTGCATTTCTTTTGTTCCTCAAATACTTAGGGTTTGAAGACGTTAATATCTCTGCCTCCTAGAGTGGTGGGATTGCTACAAGAACGGCAGCTTTGAATCTCTGACTTCTCTCTGTTTTAATTCTCAGCCATGAAACTGGATTAACTGGGTTTGCTTCAAGTTGAATCGCAGTGGATTTTCTTAAAGGATAGGAGAGAGAGATAATTAAGTAATTGCACAGTAGCTTATTTCAACATGTGATGTGAGCCTCTGGTAAGAACAGCTGCACTACTCAGACACCAGTCACTCAGAGCATCCTTTCAAATGAAGACCCAAAATCTGTATGAAATTGAAGGACTGTCTGGAGAATTAAGGGGTTTTGGATTGCTCCTGGCACAGTATCATGCGGTATTATTTTGTTCAATGCATCTTCACAACATCTCAGGTCAAGCATTGCTTAAATTGATGAATATATTAGAAGCAAGATGAGTTTTTTCAAAGCATTGTGGAAATGGTCTTTGACCCATGATTTGTTGCATTGAAAAGAAATGAACTTTTCCCTGTTTTAAGAGCACATTTGCTTAGGTAGTATTTCAGAGACAACAACATTATTTAATAGAAATAATAGAAAATTTGAAGAATTGGTCTAGTTTCAGTTAATGAATTCTGATTAAGTCATGAGATGATTATATTACAAGTTTCTTGATGTACGAGACCTTTGCTGTTGGATCTTTTTAGTGGTTTGTGGGACATCTCATCCAGGAGCTCTGAAGAACCAGTAACCATGAATTTTCCTGTTGAGATGGAAGCAGTTTGGGACAGTGGGAGAACGAGCTTGTTTTTCTCTCTGTATGAATCCAGAGCCTCAGGATTTCCCCAGAAGTACCACTGCCTGGTTCGAAGTCAGGAATCTGGGAGGGGATTAATAGGTGATGAAAGTGTGAGCATGAGACAGGAAAAGAAGATAAACTTTTCACATCAAGGTGATGTTTAACTTTCTTCCTGTCAGGAGGAGGAGGAGAACTATTTTTATGAGACTCATATGATTTGTAGAGGTTGTATGTAGGAAAATCCTACAACCCTGTGGGACATCCAAGCTGCTTCTTAAGTGTTGGGAAGCAGAGCAATGTTTAAATATGTCTCTGTAGTTGTGTCTACGTATCCTTACATTCCTTGGGTAGCAAAGAAAAAAGATTATCTAAGGATTCCAGGGAATGTGTCCTTTTGCTTGCCACTGTGTTGGGGCTTTAGGAATTGAAAGGGGCTTTCCTCCAGTGTATGTACCTGCTCCCCTATGCAGCACTGAGGGAACAGAAGACTGCACCCTACTTGGTCTTCTAGTCGCTGTTATTTTGGATGCCACAAAACTGTGTGTAGAGAATTGAGGTTGAAGTGACAGTAATTGAAGAGGGGAGCATTTTTAAACTGTTCTGCAAGTGTTTGGGAGGGTCTGTGCTGATCTGGTGCCTAGGAGCTGCACACAGCTGGGGGGCTGGGTTTGACATTGATGGCAAATGGGAAATGTGCATTCTCCTAACGTGCTGTGACAGCCTGTGCTGTAACTGCAAGATCTGTTCTGCTGCAGCTGAATACTCCTCCCCAACACCCCACCCAAGATGTCAGAGCAGCTTCCTCCGTTCAGATTTCTCCACTCTCCCAATGGCACTCTGAGGCTCAGTTCTCCTGTCCTGAGTGCCTGTAAGGAGCTGTAAAAACTAAATGTAGAAAGAATTGGATGATTGGGACTCAGAGCTCGCTGTCCTCATGTGTATTTGAAGGAGAGATTCAGAATACAACAAGCAGCAGGTCCTAGATGGAGCTTTGACCAACCTGACTGTATAGCACATAGGTTTGGATTGAAGTAGATGGAGTCCAGTGTGCCTAAAGCCCCATGGACTCAGCCTCTGTGGGATGAAGCCTCCATGTCCCTCTGTTGGACAGTGCCAAGAACTCATTCCCCTTGCAGGGAGAGGAGATCCTCTTACTCCCTTTCTCCCCCTGAGCAGCTGGGACTTCCTTCCCCTGGGAGAAGCAGTTGGAAGAGTCCCTGCTCCCACACCCTTTCTTCTGTGCCTCAGTTGGGGGACATCCTGGTTACAGGTTGATCCAGGACCAATGGCTGGTTCTTATTGCTTATGTGCATGGGAGAGTAGCTGGAAGGAAGAATTCTGTGGATTAAGCACGTGATGAAATTAAAGATAAGCATGGATGTGAAGTAACATTTCTGTCAGTATTTGCACACAACATAGACCCCTGAGCTTCTACAGGGCATGTGCAAAGTGAATTTGCAGTCCTCAAAATGATCTAGTGCCTGAATTAGTAATTTAAGCAATTTAACTCTTCTTTTCCCCATCTGTTTTTTTAGATACATACATAAGCTGCAGAAATTTGATGTTTTGCACTTGTAACAGTAGTTCTACCAGGTAAATAGCATTTTCAGTTTTACAGATAAATACTTTCTGGCTTGAAAAAAATTAGTTTTCTGTTGGTAGCATGCTACCTTTGGAGTCCACCTTTCCAGTTTGACATTTCTATTATATTAATTACAAAAGAAGAAAAGCTGTGCTTGTTTTGTCATTGGGAAATGCCATTTGCAAAGCTATTGGAGAGCTGACCTTGTCAGAAGTGTTATTGCATTATCCCTCTGTGAGGGCCACCGCAACTCCAATGGCAAGAAAAAGATGCAGAAAGTAAAAAGCAATTTCAGGAAATATAATGAAATCAAAACAAAATGCCTTTTATCCCTCTCCAACATGAAGATGTTTATTAAGATAACACTGGTAAGAGTTTGTTGCTGGGGGAGAAAATGCTTGTGAACCACTCTAGGTTGTTTTTTAAAAATAAAAACCACCACATGACAGAATTTTTGACCTTTTGCATGAACTGAACATGAACAAGTGGCAGTGCTTACTCCAGTGACATCTCCCACTCCCTGTTTTAACCTGCTGTAACCTTCACCACCATCCTTCTCCTCTCTTTGCAGGGGCTCAGCCTGCACAGACCGAAGCCCTCACATAGGGCTGGTTTGGGGTGACCTCTGTCACCGCGGTGCGTGGAGGGTCTCCCTGGAAGCAGTTTCTTTTCTACCTGCAGTTCACTCTGCCAGTCCTTTAAGTAAATCTCAGCTCTTCTGTTTGCTTCTAGTAAAATACCAAGCAACTCATCTGTTTGTTTTTTTAACCTTTCCCTCCCACTTTAAAGCCTTGAATCCATTACTTTTCTCATAGCCATTACCTGTCTTTCCTAAACAGTGGGGAACAGCAGCAGCTGCACGTTCCTCCTGTGCTGCCTCAGTGTCCCATCCAGGCACAGCTTTGCTGAGCAGCCTTCCCTGGTGATTGTCTTCTGCAAGAGAGCTGCCTCCTTTCATACACCTCTAAATAATCCTCTCCGCTCCTGAGCAGAGAAATACCACTTAGTTTAATGGCTGTTTCTTCTTGGAACATGTGAGCTACAATGAGAGACATTGAATGTCGAATTCTGCTCATCCCTGTGGTGTAACTGTCACAGATGTACAGTTCCCAGGTAGCTCAGTGAGTTGATCAGAATGGAGTGTATTCGTCACACTTTAAAGGCTTGAAATCAAATCTAAGAAACGATTAAAAAAAAAAACAGGAAAGCTGTTTAACCCACCACCTCCTTTTATGCTAGCCAACGTGTTTCTTATGTAATATCTATGCACATGAATTTGTCATGTGTGCTGTTAACCTGAGGCTGTTTGTAGCCCTTGCACTCCAATATTGCCTTTTAGCTTGCATAAAAGAGAAGGAAAAAGAAAACTGCCAAGTCCCTTGAAAATATCTGAAATAGGATGCTGAACAACTGTAAATAATAGCCAGGTTTATAGTTTAACTCTCCAGAGGCATATGCAAGCTGAAGGATGTGAAACATGTTCTAACTCTGTTGTTTTTCTTTAGGTAGCACAAGCGAAACAGAAATACAGACAGAATTAATTAAATGTGCATACCTTCCCTGCCTGGACATGGATTAAAGAGTTCTGAGGTTCTGAAGGTCCTTCTCCTGCTGCTGTTGGCACATCCTCTGGGTCTTGAGTCACGATCTCTGTTGGAGTTTGCTCCCTAACATTAGGAATGATGTGATCCCTTCAAGGGATCAGCTAAAGTTGACTCCTTTTAATCTATCTCCTACCAAAAAAGCCCTGACTTTGAGGAGGTCTTTTTACATTTCACCTTGCTAGGGTGAGTTTGGGATTTTCTTTGTCAGGGTTTATGTACTCATTGCTTCTCCCTCTGCAGAGGCAGTTTTTGTCCAATTAGTTTTCCTCCAAGGAGAGGTAGCAGAGGTGGAGAAATGTTGCTCCTCATCAGCCAGCAGTTACACAGGCATCATTTCAATGTCAAACTGCTCCACTGAAGGAGCTGGGTCTCTTAACTGCCAAACATCAAAGTTCACATTTCCAGTTCAATTAGCAGTAACAACGGATAAAGGACTTACTGGTGACCCTGGTCTGGTAGGCATGGGGTCATACTTTGTTTTATGGAGAATTTGATGTATTTTGGATGCTCTTGACAGAACCCCCTCTGCTGTAGTTCTGCACACAGATCGTGGTTCTGGCTCTAAGCGAATGATCAGATGCCCAATGATCTGCATCAAAAGTTTTGATTTGTAATTAGCTTTTAATGTGCTAAAAGGAAGGCTAATAAAATTAAATGTAAATTAGAGAGTTCACATTCTTCATAGAAATACAATTTAAGAAAAATGGTATCTTCTCATTTTGCTGCATGGTTAAGATGTAACAAGCAAGATTTCTGCTCTCCCCAGGGAGAGCTTTGGGACTTTAAGGTTTATTCATCCAGACCAATGACTTCTTCCTTGCAGATTTTTCCCCCAAGAAGTAGTGATAAGAAACTCGGAGAGGGGGAGGAATCGTCTTGTTGCATTGGCTGCCCTTTCTCTTTTTTTATCCTGCGACTTGGTCTGGAGTTATGTGTTATAAATATCTGAATATCAATGCTTGGTAGACTTATGAGAGCTGTTAACACCTAATGAAGGTTAAATGCTATCTATTTTGGGAACCTGCATGACACTGTCACTCATATTTTAACAGTCCTCGATGTTTAGAGATGCATTTTTCCTTCTGTCATTCCTATAAGACAGAGAAGCACCCTTATCTCAGTTATAAGAGGATGGAGAACTGAGGCACTCTAATGAAACGGCTGAAGACCTGAGCCCAAGTCATACAGGAGTTCTGTGGAAGAGCTGTTAAATCTTTATTACATCTGTTATTGAGAATATTTGTTTTTTATGAAGTCCCACAAAGCAAAAAGCATTTTCTGTGCCTTGCCTGTGTGGCAATGACCTTCCTTCAGTAGCAAGTCCTTTGCTGCAGTGCGTGTGTCCGTATTCCCTGACGCTGCCTGTGCCACTGTGTTCCCATCAGCATTTCACTGATTTTCTACATCTGCTGACTCTTGTCATATCCTGGAAGCATCTAGTATCATTTCAGTGAGCCTGTATTAGTACAAGGATCTGATTTTTCTCCTGGAGCCATGTCGCTGAAGTGACTTTATGTGTGGAGATTGTGGCCTGGTTTATGGCACAAGCTGGAGCCCCTTCCCTCTCTGCAGCTTGTGTCTGGCTGGCATGTCCATAGGGATGTCATATCTCCAAAGGGTGTCCAAATCAAACACTTAGGAGATTGTGGGTTAAAAGCTGCTTGCGTGCACATTGTGAAATCTTATCTTTTTCCTTCCACTTTGCATTAACTTGCATTTGTGTGTGCTCAGTCTGCTTATCAGCCTTTGCTCTTCCCTCATTATTAATTTTAGGTGCTCCAGAATGCCTCGCCCTTGTCTCTAAACTCTGATAACATTAATATTTTATGTTGTCAGCACACATCTTGCTATTTGCCTCTGTTTTTCTCCACTAATAAGTATACTGAAGGAAACCTGTGGCTCTAATCCCTCACGCAGCCTGTCGCTAATTGCTTTCCATGGCAAGGAAGAGCAGTGCTCTCCTCTCTCAGCCAGCTCCTACCAACAGGTTTTTGACTCTCAGAATGATGAAAACTGAGGGATGCTCGATCATTTAGAGACTTCCAAAACTCTGCATTCACTAGTTCTCTCTCCCCTGGGTTCTCTCAAAGAACTGCTAACTAGTTCAGTTTAAATTACTTGAACAAAAGCTTATGCTTATCTGTCTCTATTTTATCTTGTTACACTCAACTAAAAAAGCTGCTTTGTAATTCTGAACCCTCTCAACTCATTTTCTTAATGTTCAGGTGAAACTTCCTTGCCAATGACTCTTAATTTCCCAGAACAACCTTATCTCCTCTTTCAAAACAGATAGGAGGGTGTCTGCTGCCTCCTACCTCCAATACAATAACCCTGTTTAATGATAAATCATTTTACTCCTTTTGTCTGTTAACACCTTTGTTATTTTGGTCTTGGGTGAATATCTAACTTTGAGATTATTATTATATCTTCTCCTTAGTGCAGTTAATTTCTTGAAGCATTTAGTTGCCTATGCTACAGTTCTCTGGTTAAAATAGCACAGTTTTCTGGTTTAAAATACAGCAGAGGACCTGTGTTAGTAATTTTCAGAGCCTGTCTCTTTGCTGGGTCAGTCAGTGCAGCTACAGTCACTCGTGCTTCTGACTTCTGATGGGCTTGAAGAATTGCCCTGTACGTGCAGTTGTCCATCTCAGTTGGTTTTGGGGTTTTAAGTTTTCATCATGTTGGAATTTTCTACCCTTAAAATATAAATGATTATCATTGCAGTAGCTTGTTACTTACTCGAGATTCTCCATTATTCTTTACATTTTCATGACTTTTCCTCACTTTATGCAAGCATCACAGTTTTCCATGTTTTGATGTTTGTCTTTATTTTCTTCTTTATGAAACTGGTCACATGAAAAAATAAAATCTATGGAGATCACTGTTATTCTTTCAAATGTTGACAAAGATTTGGATACTCTTGCAAGTTCATGTATTACACCTAGCAATTCCTGAAATGTTCATTGTCATCTTCTCCCTATATGAGTGCCTGAGTATCCCAGCAATGAGTAAACAAATCTTTGTATTCCCAGGCAAAGAGAAGTGTAACTGGATCACCCTTGCTGTCACTCTTGTCTATCTTGAAGATGCATCAATCTGCTGAAACGTGCACCTATGCACAGTATATAGAGCTGGGTAATCTTGTTCTCCCTGAGCAGATGCAGATTGCAGATCTGTTATACTTTACCTAGGATATGACTTTGTGAATTTTTTTCCCTTTTCCCCCTTTTTAAACATTTTTTTATTTATTTTTTTTTTTTCCCAAAGAGACTGTCTAGTTGGTGCTTGCATCGTTATGTAAAATGAAGCAGATTAGCTGAGAGGCCACAGTTCAGATGATATTAGTGCCAGATATTCTTACAAGATGGCCAAAGTGCAACCTTTTAACTAATCGTGGATGTGATGATAATTTTATGAACTTACTCCCATTCCATCTTATATTTGTCTTCATAGCTGCTAAGTGCACTTTTTATGCTGTTTCTCTCTACTGGAAAATTTAGATCAGATTAGAACATGACTCCTCAAAGCTGTGGGAACTCGTGCATAGTTTAAAGAGGATTAGTGATCAGTATGTATAAGGACTATTCTCTGTAAGGTAAATCTTAGAAGGGACACCTTCATCTTTAGTAATTTATGTGTCAGTAGAGATTTCCTTCTTACTTCAGCTGGGATCTGTTGTGTTAAAGGTCATTTTATTGAAATTCGTGCTTACGTATTCATGAAAGCATACATTCTTCTGAGCATTATCGGTCACCAAGGTTTTGAAGTTGCCATGCTGGTTATTTTCTGTATCTTCTAGCACCAGAATATGATAAGATGAATAAAGTGAAATGTCTGCTCTTGATATTACAGCATTTAAAAAAATTAGGAGGGGGGATTGCAGTGACACATGGCCTTTATACTTAGTGTGGTTCAACTGGCGGGTGAACACGAAATTAATGGTATGTCTGTGATCCAGGCACCTTTTGCTTATTCCTGTGTCTTTATTCTTTAAATCCTCTGGGAATAGCAGACATGGCAAGATACGGGTTTGTATTTATAATTAGCATTGTTTTTATTTGTTTGTTGCGGCAGCTCTGTAAATACTGTGGAAATCTATGCTGAAAAGGATGGGGGCAAGCTGAGTGTGGCGGGTAGAAACTTATACCTTTGACCCTCTTGATAGACCTGGAAATTTGCCTTAAAGAAACATCCCTACTACTCTGTCCTCTTTTTTTCAACCCTACTTGCCTTTTATATCCACCTCATCAGAGTGATTTTCAGGGTTCTTTGCATCACTGCCTGTTTATCTTGCATTGGTTGTGAAGTCTTAGCAAGGGAGCAAGCTGCTAATGTCATTCCCTCCTGCATCCCCCCTGCTCTCCAGACTCTTCATGCAGGTGGCTTTGTGCCATAGCCAGGGCTTCCCTCAATTTACCTGTTGGATGCTCAGGAGTTCTGCTGTTCCTGCACCTCTGAAGAAACCCAGGGAACAGTGAGTCGACTCCTTGCACTTCTGGCTGGTGTGTGCTTGAAGTGTTGGGGCCTGGCTGTGGGCCCCAAGTTGGAGTTGACCTATGGATGAGTCACAACCCAGCAACATGTGTTGTTTCCCAAGGACCCAGGGGCAGAACCTGGCCCACCTGTGTGAGGCCCCAACTGCCCCCAGGGGATCATGGTTGGGCTGGTGGGCAAGGCTAGAGATAGATCAACCAGGAACTGACCAGTTTGGGAGAAGAAACAAGAAGCTGATCAGTTTGAAGAGAGTTTCTGTTGGGGCCAGTTGGAGGAGCTTCTTGTTGGGGGCAGCTTGCTGAGCTCTCTCTCAGTAGTGTGTTCCGCTTTGGCTGATTTGAGATGGCAGAGAGCAAATAGATGAAGAATAAAAGATGAAGATATGTTTCTTATTTGAGATGGAGAAGAGCAAACAGATGATGAAGGTATGCTGAGGGGATGTTGCTGAGTTTGGTGTTGGGCTGAGGAAGAAGAGAGCTGGCAGCACAGTGCTCTTAAACTGCTCTCAGTCACCCTGCAAGGAACCCAATTTTTGTTCAGCTCTTTGGGGAGTTTTACAGATAAGCTCTGTGAGCTGTAAGTGGCCTCAAAGTGGCACAGCTGGAACCGGTGACCTTTCTGTAAGCTTTGTGCTGGCTCCCATCAACCAGCAGGATATCACTTCCTAAACTCCTAGGTAAGAGTCATTTGACAATCTTGTGTTGCCAAAGACTCTGTCACTGCTTCTCCTTCCGTTTATCCTTAGATTTATTTTTTTTCTCCCCCCCCAAATTTGTTTGAGGTTTCCTGTAATAGAGGATTACAAATAACACTTGTCACATTTGGGAAATGAGGAATGATTCCAGCTTACTCCTTTATAGTCTGCTGGCCTTTTTGCAGTTCAAGGTTTGAGTGACCATGTACTACTATAGAGCCATTTCATCAAGTTTTCAAACAATGCAATTGCTTTGCTCTTCAACCTTGAGGATTTGGTGTTTACTACAGGCTGAGAAAATGTGGGCCAGAGGGCAGAGATGTGTGGCATGTGTAGTACTGGAACCTCAAGGAGGTTTCTCAGTGTGTGTAGGTGCTTGTGAGGGCTCTGGCAGGCTCACCCGGGCACAGGCACTAGCTGTCAGGCTGGTGTGAAGCGTGCTGCCGTCTTGCTTATGGTATCTCTTTGTTTCCCATCCAGAGTGGGACTAATGACAGCTCTGATGATGCCAGATGGCAGTCACCAGTCATCATTCAGTAGCAGAAAAGTGTCTAAATATTGTCTCCAAAATGGGCTTGTTCATTCTTTCTCCTCGTTGTAGCCTGGCAGTGAACTGCAGGCAGCACTTAGGGACCTCCTAAGAAGATCCCATGTAGAAAACTGTCAGAACAGATTGCTGTATGGATTTTCAGAGGATTAAAGTTAATTAAAGAGCTCTTCCTTGCTTTCATTTCCTCCTATCTGCCAGCTATTTACATGCTAATGTAGGGTCTGCCAGGGAGAATAGGAGAGGTGTCAGCACTGGGCATGTTATCACACATGGAAACAGTAGAAAATAATGAGATGAGCAATATATATGTTTGTGTGTGTGTAGCTTGACAACTGAGAGTCAGCAGCGCTGCTTTTTGCATATTTTCAGTAGTATGTGATCTTACTGAATATAATTTACTCTATTACATCTTGCACTGCATAATTTAATACTTCATTCACTATAGTATCTTTACATAAGCAGTTTTATAAATAGATTTAAGTTGTTTGGTTTTTTTTTTCTGTCTGCCTTGTTCTAAAGAGGAAACTTCTTTTCTGCAGAAGTAATGAGTAGTTCTACTAGGAGTGCAAACCCGGGAGCAGAGATTGTGGTGGGGGCCGGCATCTTCTGTTGCCTTCTCTTGGAAAGATGAAGCAGAGCAGGTGCTCAGCGTGTAAGCAAACTGAGAGGGGATGTAATAGTTTTCTGCTCCAGTTGCATTGTTATTTGCCCATTCCATTTTCACATTATTTCAGAGGATTATTTTCTCATGTAGTTTTTCGATATCTTCCATTTTAACACTTTATTAAAACCACTATGTAGCAGATGAAATGCAATTGATCCCAGGTTACATTTCAAGGAGTTTAATATTTTAGGAATCTGAGAAGCCTTGCTGTCAGCGTTTTTAAACAAAACTATCAAACCCATCTGTGTGGTTGAGCATAGGTAAAGAGTTTTTTCAGCTGCTGCAGGCAGTCCAGATAGTTTGAGGGTACTGAAGGTAATTAAGCTTCTAAGGACCAAGGGCAGTCAAAGACAGATTAGTTTCCTGTAGCTTTTTGTTCCCCAATGTGCAAGTGAAATTCAAAGTGAGGAGCTTAGCAAACAAGCCATGCTCTTACCATGGGCTGCCATTGAGGCCAGAGTCCCTGTGTTTCAGGTGACCTTTGTGAAGCATCTATTTGGCATTAGTCTTTTCCTTTGCTGTAGTCCTTTGTGGTTTTCCTCCCGGAAAACATGATGGCCTTACTCTAAGACGTCAGATGGCCGTCCTTTGGCCATGAATATCAATGTGACATTTTGTGAAAGAGTTAAAGTTGAGGGAGATGGAAATACCTTTAGGAGACTTAGCTGGGAGCAGGTAGGGGGAGAAGGTCACTTGCACTGAAAAGTCACCAGTGATCCCTGCATGCTTACAACACAGCTTTCTAAACAGATGCTGAGAAAGGGATGTCAGGCAAGAGATGTCCTGGGAATTTGGTGTTTGAGGTTCTTTTTCTTGTACTTGATATTCCAGATGCCCTCCTTAGCGAGCCTGTGGGGCTGGCCAAGATGAAATGCTGCCGTGCAATAAGCCTGAGGCTGAATTTCTCCCAATTGTGGTTCTGCTAACATCATCTGAGCTACACCAGGGAAAATGTTGTCCCCAGTGTCTGGATGTTGCTAAAGGCTCGTTACCCAGACCTGTGGAGGTCTGAATAATTCAGAGTATAGTATGTTGCACTTGGTGCCTCATAGCAGAGGAAACCAATATTGTTTCAGTATCTCTGCTGACTAAATCCTATTGCTAACTGTCGTTAGGGGAATGTGATGTGTTTGCCAGCAGAAAAGACGCAGAGCACTCAGAATTTATTGAAGTTGGGAGATGTACGTGTGGTAGTTGAAAAGAAAGAAGCCTCACATGGAGCAGGCAGCTTTTACAGACCCTGCCTGGGCTCCCTGTCCCTGGCAGAACCAACACAAGACTGCTCTCAGGAGTTCTGATACATGGAAACGAGAATAATGGAATCATTGAGTTTGGAAAAGGCCTCTAGGATCACCAAGTCCCAACATCTCCCTGACCACTAGACCATGTCCTGAAGTGCCACATCTACTTGTTTTTTGAACAGCTCCAGGGATGGTGACTCCACCACTTCCCTGGACAGCCTGTTCCACTGCTAAGTGATGCTTAAAAAAAAAAGAAAAAGAAAAGATATTGTAATTTGTAAAGTTCATCTCACTAGCACAAGTGGTAACACTCCTGAATTTTTAACAAAAGCAGAGAACTGCTCTCAAGCTTTTCCTAACGGTGATGTAAGTGTGTGTGCCTATAGATAATCTGTGCTCTACTTTTCTCTTTCATCTGTTGTACTTCATGAGGGAGGTCTTTATTTTGTACATCACATGGAGTTCTTCAACTGTGTCTTGCCATGTGCTCAAAGGAAAGTTTTGGGTTTTTTTTTCTGTATTATAGTGTTGTAGGAAGAGATTCAGACTAACAAATGAGATTTTTGCTGTCTAACAAATGGTCTCCTCTTTCAGTCAAAACCATTGGTCTATTTTGAGACTCTATTGGAGCCACATCATGCGGCACACTCTCTAACCAAATAATTCAGTTTGGAGCTACTGCTAGGAAGGGAGCAATGGTAGCCCCTTGGGGTAGGTCTAGTCACCAGAACCACAGTTGAGTCTGGACACCCTCAAACTTGTGACACCACATGGTGCAGAAGTGCTCTCCAAGCAGGGATTGGGACATCAGCTCTGCTGTAGTTGATTGAGATGGATAGTGCTTGAAAAAAATTGAAGTAATTTTCTGGGTGGCTGCAGAGGAGAGAGTAGGGGGGAAATTTTGGCCTTTGGCCAAGACTTTAAAAATAATTGCATAACCACTTTTAGAAATCTTTAAAAGAAGCTGTTTTTCAAAAAGAAGTGAACTCTCAGCCTTTGGAGGCACATCCCTTAGGTATCTTACATTAAATACCTACATTTTTTCCTTCCTGTGTCTTTTCCATTCTCCACCTGCTGCAGCCTGTGGGCTGTCAGAGTGAATGGATGCTGTGGAGGAATGTCAAAAGGACATACAGCTGCTCTAGGATCTGCTACAGATGTAAGAAGATGGGAAATTTTGAAACCTGACAATGCAACATAAGCAGCAAACCTTTTTTTTTTGGCAATTGTAAGTGTTCATTCTTACCATTTACCTGAGGTCTAAGCTCATGCAAAGGCTCAGACTTCAGTCATGTCTAGTGGAGCTTTGATTTTTTTTGTGAAGTTTAATTTTTCATCAGTTTATTGACATTTTTCTATAACGCATCTGAGAGTTTTTACTCAAATTGAAAAGCAAAGATGTGCAAAAAGTGTGAAAAATTAGAAAGACGTTCAAGAGCACTTCAGAAAGGGCAATTGTTCAATAGGTTACATGTGCCTGAGAATACATTTTAAGTGGTGATGAATAGTTAAGATTGAACATTTTTCCACAGACAATGCCATTTACTGTGAAAGAACTGAGAAGGAAAAGTATGTTTCAGTTCTTCAGATATCACATGCATATTTACCTGCTTTCTGCAATAGCCCTTTTGTGGGCCCTGTAAATACATGGATCACTGTGAGATAGTTTCAATGCAACAGTTGCTTTGCTCCTGGGAGGAAAACGTGAATCTTTTGTGAGAACTAAAGTTCTCCAGTGCTGGTATGTGCCTGATCTGTGGGTCACAAGCCCTTCATTTTCTATCCTTTCCATCAGGCTTTATGATTCATGGTGATGTATGGGGATATTGGGAGCAAAAGGTGATTTTACAGATACAGAAGAAAAGTCTCAAATAATGAGAAAATAAAAGTCTGTCGGTACATTGGCTTTTCTAAATTTAAATTTCTTGTTTGTTTGATTTCTGGAACTTAAGTGGAGCAAACCAGGTAGCACGGCAAGGCTCCTAATACCAAAATTAGATTTTTGGTTTTCATTTTTGGGTGTCCCTCAAGATAGGAAGCAAAGGCACAATCTAGAGCTGTAAACAACATGAATATTTCACAACCATAATTTTTTTTTCTATATGCTACCATCTGTTGATGACCTATGCACAGGAAAGGATGATTTTTCCAAAGTCAAAGGATTTATTTCCCCATGAGACATACTAAGAAAGGTGTGAAATACAAGGTAAATACTCATGCTTGAGAGACTTCTTTTGCCTTTTTTTCTTCCACGTGGGAGCTTCTGTGTACTGGTTGAATGCAGTTGTTGGCAAGAGTGGTATCATGGGGGAAGAAGCGATGCACGGCACTTAGTCTTAGATATAAAAATATATTTATGTATATAAAAATACAAAAAATTAGCAAGGAAAAGCACTAAGGATGTCTGCTTCAATAAGGCTGGTTTCTGTGCATTAACTTTCTGAGTGGCTTTGATGATAGGGGAGAGAGGTCATAAGTTGTGTCCTTGCATCTGTGAACGTTAGAGAGCTCAGATGCTCGCAGCACCTTTCCCATTAATGCTTTCTGGTCTTCAGCACAAATGACCCTTAGATATGTGATAGCTCTTAAGGCATTTTGAAACTCTCTCTCCCGTAATTAACTTGAGATGGGATGAAACACAAGGCTGTGGGGGTTACAGATTCGAAGAGACCGTTCAACAGGTTTTGAAAATGATACGTACAAGTCGTTCGTAATTAAGTTTAATTATTTTGAATTCATTATAAAGTCTTGAGCACAGGTAACAAGCCCTATGTTGTCCTTCAGTAGGAGCAACTTTTTCAAGCCCTCGTCAGTCAGATCCTAGCCAAGTACAGTGCTCCTCTTTATTCTTATTATTTCTGTTTATCTGGCAGTGTGGCCTGTGCTGCCCTACAAGGGGCTGCAGCCTCTGTCTGCTCTTCATCCCAGCAGCTCCCATCCCCACCATCAGAGAAACACTGATGATACTAAACCCTCTTGCTCAGTCAACATGCTGCCTGTTAGCATCAGATTAACCTTTCCAGTCCTGTGAAGTTTAAACACAATCTCTCTGCTCTTCCCACCCTCTCTGCTACCTCCAGCCTTCCTGCGTCACTGGTGTGAAGTGCAGAGCTCATGGTGACAATGAAGTTCATCTGCGACATGCCTGAGAGGCACAGGTTGTGACTGTTAATTAATAATTCCAGTCCTGTGCAACGACGAGGCTGACAAGTCAGTCTGTGCAAAAAACTCTTGGTAGACTTTGAAGCAAGCATGCAGAAATATCCTATTTTCAGCTGTACGTATTTTTTTCTCCGAATTACTTCACCATGGCACTGCTCTAAATATGTCTTGTGAGATAAGCTTTAAATCCTACTTGGGCAAAGTTTATTAAAAATTAACATTTGCATGGGGAGTTATAAAAAAGAATAGGACCTTCATTAGCTTAAAATCATCCAAAGTACAAAATAATATTGAATTGCTCTCCGCTGGTCCAGACCAGGAGAACTCTTCCCTCCTGCCAAATCTTGAAGCCCAGAAATACTCAGCATCAATAACATCCCTTGAGCCCCTTTACAAACTGCACCTCGATCCCCAGAGGTCCGAGAAAACGAGCTGCTGCTGACAGGGTAAATGGCCTGAAATCATTGGCATGGGATATTAGCTGCCAATTCTCTTCAGATACGATGTAGGTTGGGTCGTGTTACTTAAATCAGGGGCTGACAGAGCAGTGACTGTGTCAGCTGGGGCACTTGGTGGCTGCTGGTGGGCTGGACGCCCCTGAGGTCTTCTTGTTCTTCACAATGCTGTTCTGCTCTTCAGTGGGACAAATTGTGCAGTGTTCTTTAGACATAAAGCCCCAGACTAACTACTCTGGTAGTTCATGATGTTTGGAAGTGAAGTATCAATGCAGATGGTATAGTTTGATGTGGTTTTGCTTTCTGGAAGTTCACACTTGCACCAAAGTAACCCATGGGCCAGGTAATGCTGGTTTAGCCTGACTGAGGACGTATCCTAGTGACAGCGATTCTAATCCCCATCCTTTACAGAAGTTAGAAGGAAGTGGACTAACAATAAAGATGCTGAATGACAAAGTGGGATGAGAAAGATCCATCAAGCAGTCTCTAGGGAGAACATCAATTTTCATACAAATCTGGGACAGATGAGGAACACATCCGTTCCCATATTTCTTTTTTGTTGGGGCTGCATATTGCTTGCCTGTACCTTGCAGCGTTTAATCTGTTGTGATTCCCTTAAAATGTCTCTCTCTCCATCATACCTTCCCTTGGGCTGCAAGTCACCAGCATGTGTGTCTTTGTGTTAATTTGTCCCAGTTCACAGGCATAGCATCATTAGTGAAATGCTGCTGCTGCTGTAATTACTGTGGGATTTGCGTGCAGCAGTGCGCTGCTGCATTGTGGTGTACCTATTCTTTAATCTACATGGGCCATCTGCTTTGTTTCTTAACTAAAAGTTGTTTGGTTTCTGCTTTGGAAGAGTGAATTTGTTGCTCCTAATCTTCTCTGTGTAGAAAAACATTACAGCAGGATAAATTAAGTCCCTATTTGATAGATTGTGCTCATTTTTGTAAGATTTCTTCCAGGTCATGTCCTGCAGTTTTGCTTCGTGCAAGTTTTTTTTTTTTCTGTGGCTGCAGGGACATTCACAGCAGAATTTTGGTAGGACCACTCCATAATCTAGAGAACTCTTGACCACTGTAAGCCTGACAAGTTCAAACACAGTGTACAGGCCTGCTTGTGTAGGGAGGTTGGACGAGATGACCTCTAGAGGTCCCTTCCAGCCTAAAACATTCTATGATTCTATGATATCCCAATAGAATTGAAAGACATTACTAGGCAGTTATTCCATAACAACTCTACGAGTAATAACCTTTTAAAACCTCATTCAAGCGAGTGTTGTATGTTGTGTGACAAAACACTTGGGCCTCTGTCTGAGTAAGAGGTATCTTTGGTATCTTCTACTGCTGTTTGCCTGATCAAAAATAGTGACTTTTCTGACTGATCAAGTCAAAGATCTGAGTTTCTCCAGATCTTCTGAGAGCTGTTTTCTCCCCTTTTGCCTTTCTCTTCCAGAACTTCTCCAGGACTGACTGGGTCAGCTCTTTCTAAGCTTGGGCAGTCCTCAGGCATAGAATGAATTGTTAAAGTTGATGGAGCATTGGCATTGCTGCTAGAGAAAGCTTTCTTTTATTTCCCAGAAAAACTCGTCCATTAGATGATGATTATGGTGTGGCCAAGCTGGACAGTTTTGGATGCTTTAGAGGCATTAAAATAAGATTGTAAAATGAGAGCAGTGGGGATCTGGCAGCATGTGTCACTTTTCCACTCTTTTGAAAGACTTTATAGCCTAGTTTTACTGTAAAGTGGGTTTTGTTGTTGTCATCTTATACACCTTTTAAAAATGTTCCTGCTGTCAATAAAGAAGGTGAGGGCTACAGCGATCCATGCCTCAAAGAATATAAAATGAGAAAAATACACTTTCTTAGGTCTGTTGACAATTTATTTTTCTTGTAATGAGAATATTATTTCTCCATGAGCCTATCTCTCCTTACTGCTAGAAGTTGTTGCATTCAGTTCTGAGACAGTGAAATAGCAGCATCAAATCAGGCAGTTTGCATTGGTTTTGTTAAAAGAGTAAAAAAAAAAACCTATTATTTATCCTAAGACATTTTGGAGTAGAGCAATCATTTAGAAAATGAAAAGATCTTTTGTCTAGAAGGCTCTTCTGTTTCATTCTTTAATCTAAGCAGCTGTCTTCCTCCTTCCCCGTGGGAAGTTGTGGTGGGTAAATAACATGGAAATGCTTTTGATGATGGAGACATTAGAGGTTGGCATGGACAATTAATTTGTTATTAGACAGAATTAATTTTATTTGATCCTTACATGGTTCTGTTGCTGCATATAAATTCAGCAGCTTGATGAGTTAGCCTGCAATTGTAACTCTGGTTGGTTTTGCTGAAGGATGGCTTTTTTATGACTGTGACATCAGGAGTGACTTATTTCCTTGCATATGTGTGAAGTGGAGATTACAGGGAAGTCTTTGGCTTTGTGCTCCTGGAAATAGTTTCTGGGTTTGTGACCTTTGTGCTTTTCTTCTTGATGAGTTGTCTCTTTTGAAGCACACCTAAACTTGTCCAACATGTCACTGTAACAGGGATCATTCCTCTTCCCTTTTTCCTTTTCCAAACTAAACCCTCTGGTCATTTTCTTTGCTCAGAACTGGTTTGAAAATGAAATTTCTGAGGTTAAATCAGCAGAGAGTTAACTTTAGAAGAAAGTGAGAAGCTTGTTGCTGGCGAATGGTTTCTTTGTGTGAGTTCCTTTGCTCATATAAGGAACAGGACAAAGTATCAGTGGGTACAGGTAGAGCTGTGAGTTTTCATCTCCAGAGGGATGATCTCCTTGCAGTGTCACAAAACAGCAGCTTCATATTTCCTCTTTTATTCCTACTGTTCAAAGCCATATTTTGGTTGATTCTGGTAGGTACTGATCATTTCTTCTGCAAAAATAATTAGGAAGGAAGTAGACCTCCCTCTGCCTTTCATGACTTCAGAATGTTAAGCACTTGGAGCACATGTAACACTTTGGGAATTTTCATACTTGTTAAGATCTCTACTTTCTTTTACTGTTTCTTTCTGGTTTTGCCTTTCTCTGGTGTGATTTCAGGAAAGGGAGAATCTCAGGAGTGGCTGCACAGTGGTGGTGATCCTTTCCTAAACTAAGCTGCTGGGTAGTTGATTAAACACTTTTTTTTTTCCTTTGGTTTTAATGAGACTGACCTAATCACTGGGAAGACTCCCAAACACTTGAAAGAGGTCTGTGTTTTAGCCTAGTTCTTCTAAGGTGCTGAATGAGCACAACTACTTCGTCTTGTGGGGGGCATCAGTTTCCACTTCTGGAAAATGGAGGTGGTGATGCTGAACTTCCATAATGGGCTGCTTCTATGACTGACTGCTGAAAAGTGCAGCATAAAAACCTAAAGGCAGTCCTACACTTCTATACTGCTAAATGGAAGAGTTCCATGAAGAAGTTACTTATACAAGTGTCCTCACAAGACATCTGCTTTTGCATATATTATACTGCTTTTTTTTCTCCTGCTTCTCTCCTGTCTTAATTGTGTCTGCTCCAGTTTTCCCCAGACTGGAGAGTCTCTTGCCTGTGCTAGATTGACGAACTAAAGATAAAAATTTTTGAAATGAGACCAAGGACAAAAGCAGGGAGTATATTTAACTCGGAACAGTAAAGGCATATGTGAATGTGTTAAAAAGGATACCAAATTCAATTATTTTTGTTAACCGGTGAGATCAGAAGAGGAATCAATTATAACGTCCAGATATCTTTCTTTGTGAGCTGCATGGTGAAAAATTCAATTGCATCTACTTCTTAAAGTTGACGTGCCAGGAGACAGCATTGTTTCAGTGGGTATGAGCAGGGAAGAGACTCATATCATCTTAAGTGGCAGGGAAATACAAAACTTGCACCTCTTGGCAGTAATCTTTTCCATTTAAAAAGCAGATTGCAGAAATGCAGTTTAGCTATTCTCACAATAAGTGAAAAAGCAGGAGAAACTAAGGGATAGAATCACACCTCTTGAAGAGCTTCAAGGCCAGGCTTGACGTACATTGTTGGGGATGATTTAGCGGTAATTAAATTGGTTCTAGCGTAGCGGGTAAGACTGCAGATGAGAAGAAAGAAAAAACATTTTCAGAATATCCATTAGCATGCCAGGCCATTAGCAAGCTTGGTAGGAGAGTGGCGTGAAAATAAGCATTAGTGATGAGTAACTGTCCTCCCCTTCCAGTGAGCTCCAGGTCCACACTGAGCAAGTGCTTCAACCACCCAGCACAGAGAGGTTGTCATTTCCTGGTCAGCAGCCTCATGGCTGTTTAAAATGTTCTGGTAACAGACACAGTGGAGACCACAGGAATTTTCTTAATGTTGAATTGAGAATAAGCCCAGCTTGTGCTTGTCTCTCCTCTCCCACCATGCCTGTGAGGTTCTCGCCTGTTCTCACTCACTGAGCCCCACTCGTGTGATGCCCACACAGGTGTGTGCCCATCCCCAGTGCCGTGGTTTCCACCAGCCTCCAGCAATTGCTGACAGAGATCCCTCACGTGCCTAAGTTGGTGCAAACATTACAGGAAAACTTGCCTGGCAGACAGTGTTGGCTGTGGGTTGCTGTGCCTCTCGGGCTGTGCTGGGGTGCAAAGCAACACTTACGAATAACACCACGTTATTTCTAACACGTTCCCATGGTGTTAGGAGGAGCAGCCTTTGCAATCACAGCACTCATTCAAACATAGGCATCTAAAATCACTTCAGAGACCCTGTGTTTCTGCCTGTGGCTGGAGGAACAGCAATGGCTGTTTGGAGCATGGGAGGGGTGGCTTTGCTTTTCCTTTTGTTGGATTAAATCGTTAATAACTTCAATTCTCATCTTTTGAAGGATTTTTATTGCAAAACATATTCTTTAAGTCTGAAATATATATGTTTGAAGTGCAGGCGTGTTGAACGTGGAGAAGGGGAGCGTTCAGCTCAATTCAGTGGCTGATATTAAAGAGGCAATTACATGTGATTTGTGAAATAAAGAGAGCAACCTCTGTGGAGTGTGGTACCTGCAGGGTTTAGCAGCACACTCTCTGTTCCGAGCTAATAAGAGCGGTGTCTAATATTAGAGTTTGCCTTTTCAGAAAACCCATTAGCGTGGTGGGGTGCGAAGCGCGTGTGATGCAGAAGGTGAGCAGCTGCCTTTGCTACCACGGGAGCAGGCAGGGAGAAGCTCTCTCTAAAAACTTCATTTGTTATGCTGCTGCTTTTTTGTTTATAATATTAAACTGTTGATAGAGAAGGTGGTGTTTGAATAGGTACATTCTGTTAGAAGCGCACAAACTTCAGCTGGAGATGAATTCCTTTTTCAAATTTTGTGTAAAGTTGTTGTTTTCTTTTTCTTTTGAGATGAAAACTTCAGAGCTCCCTAGTTTTCAAGGTATTTATTCTTTTCATGTTTTCCTCCTTCATACATGCTGAACTGACAGTATTTTTTTTCTTCCCTTTCCACACATCCAAAACCTAAATACAATTACAGTTTCCATTCTGTGTCCCCTGGAGAAACAGGCCTTTATACAATCTACACCACAGGCTTGATGAGCAGGGGTTTTCAATTAGTACTTTGTTTGTTTCTAAATTCAAAGCTTCTAGGGATCAGTGATAAAATTAAGAATATAGTGGGTAACATGTGGTATATGCAAGTACAGAATATTAATAAAATCTGGGGCCTGAGCTGGTATTAGACCACGGCCATTTCTTCTCTGCTTTGATTTTTAGTGTGGCTTTGTGAGTCTCCTGCGTTTTACTTCATGGTGCCTGGCTCTGAGTTTTCAATTACAAAGTAAATTCTTGTCCTTAATCCCCATCTCGTTCATTCCTGGCTCTCCTTCCAGCCAGGTCTGGAAAACTCTGTGTGAGAGATGCTACAGTGGTTCCTCATGGTTTTGGGAGACAAATGGATATTTATTAACCACCTAGTGAAATGGTAAAAAGTAAGAGGAGAGAGTGAGGAGTTGCACTAGCAAATACGGAGGAGAAACATACCTTCAAATATGTAAAAGGCTGCTCTAGAGGGCATGTTTGCCCAGTGTTGTGCTCATGGGCTTGGGAGAGCATTTCTAGCAGATACTTTCTGTTCTGTTCATTTTCCCAAGGTGCTGCCCCAGCAGCTCAGAGCACAGACAGGACTGATGGACCATGCTTTGCCTTCTCCTCCCTCCATGCCCATAGCTTCTCTGCCTCCTGCTGCCTTGGACTGGAGGGGAAATCCAAATGACAGAACCTTTGAGCCAGCCAGGTCTTGGCATGCCAGCCTGGGGTGGTTTGGATATTTCTCTAAACAGATCTAGCTGTTGGAGCTCCGTGTGTGTGGTCAGCAAGATACCTGCCTTTGTGAGGCTTCACATATCTAGAGCAATTAGAAGGTACATCCATATTTTGCAGGTACATCAACTTCTTGTACCTTCTGCATCATGTTTCAGAAATGCCACTAGAAGATATTATGTGATGATATAATGCAGAGTGTATTCAGAAATTGAAGACTTTTCCAGATACAGCAATAGTATTTTCTTCACATAAACACATTTGATTATGTATATCTGGAGTCAATCTGATTTAGTTCTTGACTTAAGTGAGTATTAATCATAAACTGTTTCATTAGTAACTAATTTGATTCAGGGAGAAAGTTGAAAAGATTTGACATGCTGTAAAATTTTCTCTACTTTTTCCATGGACTTGAGGCAGGTGTTTTGCCCAAGAGGTCTTTTGCATAGCCTTGGTTGTTGATTTTGTGTGTGTGTTTAGCATCCTTGATGTGCACAGGAAAACAGAGGCAGAAACTTATCAGTTGCTGCTTTTTGGGTTCTTCTGTCCATACCCACAATAAGCTAAAGAGTCCTACTGAATTAGTAGGACTGCACTGACAAAGACAATAGAGTCATCATGCTTTCTTTTAATGTGGTAGAGCTCATATATGTTCTTATTGGAGGTGAAATAATAGGGACAAGTCTGAAAAATAATCCTTGCAAGCAAAATAGAAACAGCTTTTTGGAAGAAGCTGAGGAGAGAGACTGTGAAGTGGTCATAAATTTTTAGCCGAATGGTTTGTTCTTGTTACCTTTTGTTTTTCCCTCATCTCTAAACCAACCTTTTTGTGCTTGTGGTTTCGAGCAATCTTATGTTGGTTGTGGAGGCTTCTTTGAACAACCTAAGATGGCAAGGATGCTGTTAAAGTAATTTAAAGTGACTCCTGAGAGAGGGGAACGAGGCAAATAGCAGGATCCCAACCCTGGACTTCAGGAGAGCGGAGTTTCATCTATTCATGAGCAGAGGAAGAATCTCATGGAATATGCTCCTGGACAGAAGGGGGATGCAGAAGAGCTGGAGATGTTGGGGTGGACAGTCTCCAGAGCAGCTTTTTTCAAACCCCAACTGTTGTGCAAGTCTGAGTCTATTGCTGGTAATAGAATATATTGAAAATGGCATCATCAGCATTTGTTGTTAAGATAAAGGTGCCTCTGAAAAAGATTGTACTAAGTCAGGAGAGTGCTGACCAAGTTTATTGTAAGGTGCATAGAGAGAAAAGTGTTTTATAAATAATAGTGTTTCACAAATAGAAGCAGAGGAACCAAATATAGGAACAGATACATGACTTCATTTTAAACTTTTTATTTAGAATAATAAAAATAGCCCTGATTAGTATTTCCTGACACATCACAATGGACTTTTGTTCCAGAGACGGGACAAATGTAGTGATGAGTGTTGTATGCTTAGATGTTGCTGTGCAGGTGGGTCTGTTGTCACCTTTTTGTCTTCTTGAGGACTCACTTGATTGCAGACTGAAAATTCTGCGGGTCCTTTGGATTGTCTTTCTGGTACATGGAACATAGGAAAGGCTAAATTCCAACTTGAGTTACCCAGAAATGTCTGCATTGTAGGTGTGTCACAGTATGGAAGTGGGAATTGATCTTCAGCTGTCTGCTATTCCCCAGCTCTGTCTGTGATGTTATGTGGCAGAGAAGACTTCTTCCCTCTGTTACTGTGTCTTTTCTTTTGACAATCATTTCTGTGATTATACCATATCCTATTCACTGCGGTGAAGTTATGCCTTGAAGGAGAAAAGCTGATAGTCTGTTTTGTTCTTAATACGTGGTAGTTCATTAGTATGACAGCAAACCAATGGGTTTTGTTTGCAACAAAGTCAATTTTTTGATAGTATGGTTCTACTCTTTATCGCTATCTGGGTTTGTTGAAAACAAAATGTAAATAATTAGCAGGGTGCATAATTTTGTGGTCAAATATTAATTGACTGAATATTTTGGTATCTTCCATTTAATCATCATTCTCTTTCAAATGTATATAATGAATGTATTTCCTAAATAATGTTTTTCTTCTGGTAAACTGATTTTTTCCACTTGTCTTTAATGAAGCATGACTTCAGTGCTTCTAACGGCTTGAGCATAACATTCTTGATGTGAGTGCAGTTTTGAGGAAAGATTTTGTTGACTTAATATTGCAGAGGCAGTGGAGGGAGAACAAAGAATGGAACGTGCATTAACCAGCACTCTGGTGACACTGTAAAAGGAAGGTGTTCACTGAGTGGCAGCCAATATTAATAGTAGGTCTGCTAACTTGAAGGCTGTTTTAAGGTGATAGTCTCATTTCTGAAATGTTTAAAATTTGAGGAAATCTGTATGTGTGGGCTGTTGTCACAAGGGCTGGAGGTTCTTTTTTCACTGTAAACGTGCATCCTCTTTCCTCTCTCAGCATGGTGGAGGAGATTATTGCATGCCATGTTCCCAAACTGCAAATCACTGGACTTTTGCCATCCCCTGGCTCAGCAACTTTTGGGAGAGCATCTTGTCCTGCTTCTCTGATGATGTGCTGAGCCCTCCGAAGTTGTTGAGCAGTAGGTGTTTGCCAGCCTGTGTAGTTGTGAATGAGAGCAGTTAGGGGATCCTCACGTGTGGAACCTGCTGTGGGTGACTTGTCTGTGAAAGCATTTGATGGGCAGGAGATGTTGGGATCATGAGCTCTTTAGCTCTTTCACCCAGGAGCTGGGGGTGAGTGAACCCAGAGAGGTGGGGAAGGGACCAGTGGCTTGCAGAGCATCTTCAGTTTCTCTTCATTTAGTCCTCATCAACCCACTTCAGCTAAGAATGCTGCAGAATGAAAGCAGCAGTCAGAAGCAGATGATAAGAGTGTGAAAGACTGGGAAAGCAGTTATGCTGGAAAACTGAAGATTGGACTTGTTTACCTTAAAAAGTAGTTGAATAAGAGGTGACACGTTGAAAGCACAGTCTAATGAATGGATGGTTTAGAGAAGTTGTTTGGGAGCTGCTGTTTTCCCTGTCTGTGCAATGCAAGAACAAAGGTGTTCAATGAAACTCTGAAAGGTGGCAAATTAAAAACTAATAAAAGAAAATGCATTTTTAAGTAATGAAAAAAGCAATGGGATTCATTTCCATCAGAAAACTGGCAAGGTCAGGAATTTATCAGGGTTCAGAAAGAGACTGATCAATAAAAATACCTGGAGGAGTTGTCAATGAGAGCCTGCTTTTCTAAAGTATTTATTAAATGCCTTTTTTTTCTTTTTTCTGAGTTGGGAAGCCCAAGGTGAAGGTGCAACTGGAATGGTGGTAAAGCACCATAACCTTGTACCTGCCTGATGTGGTTGGTCCTTGTACCTGATTCTTAAGCATCTGCTTTTGTTCTTCACCATATCTGGGTCTCAAGAGGAACAGGATCCCAGGCACAGAGGGGTGGTTCATGGTCTTCTCTGCCAGTCTGCACTGGATGTTTTTGAATGCCAGCATATGACAAAGCTCAGCTCCAGAAGCTGCAATCCAGAGCACTGAGGTGGCACATTCTTTTTCAAATGCAGAAAACTCCCAGAAGTGCAGTTCACAAGGTTAAAAAGTAGCCTGAGCCTCATGGTGTTTACTTGCTGTCTGAGAGCCAGCCCTGAAGATGGCTCCTGATTAAGCTAATGAGACACGTTGTGTGGGTGTTGTCTGAATGGTGCTCTGCCTTGAGAGAATAAACTGATCTTAAAAAAAGCTGAGGAAGTGTTGCTTGGTGCCGTTTGATTTTAACCTTTTAATTGGTTTGTACACTCAAAGTGTTGAAATGATCATTCATATTTTCAAAGGGGACAAGTTAAAACGTATAACTCACATCGTGTGGGTAACACAGAAAGCGTGTTGTGAAATTAGTATTTTGACCACATAGAAGTAAGTCACAAGATTTTAGTTCAAAGTACTGGCTTATGGATGCTTTGCCCTGGATAAATCACTGGGTGTGATTAAAGAAGCTGCCCCTTAAGCTAGCCCAGTCTTACTGTTGGGTGCGTGGCTTGGGTGAGAAATGACCCTTGATGATTATTATCATTTCAAGAAGAAAATGTTTATATATTCTTTTGCCGTATGGATGTTGCACACTATGTATCCTGTACAAAATGTTTTGTGGGTTTTGGTCATCAGCTTGACCATCAGGACCGGGTAGGCACTGGATGTAGTGTTGTATGTCTGTGCTCTTTGGGTTTTTCATCCTCTGTGTTCTGCATCAGGGTGCATCTGTGAAAACTGAGGGCTTCTGAGCAGATCCCTAGTAGTTATGGGGCAGTAATTGAAGGAAGTTTTGAACAGTTGTTAGAGATGAGTGAAGACATTTTAACCCAAACATATAGTTTGGTCTGTATAGATGCATTCAGCCACCCCCTGGCTTGCAAATTTGGGCAGACATAGAGTCGTAGAACTGTTTTGGTTAGAAGAAACCTTTAAGATCATCAAGTCCAACCGTTAACCCAGCACTGCCAAGTCATCACTAAACCATGGCCCTCAGCACCACTTCTACACAGCTTTTAAATCCATTCAAGGATGGGGACTGCACCACTGCCCTGGGAAGCCTGGGCCAGGGCTTGACAACCCTTTTGAGGAAGAAATTTTTCCTAATGTCCAACCTAAGTCTCCCCTGGCACAATTTGAGGCTGTTTCCTCCTGTCCTATCGCTTGCTCTTTGGGAGAAGAGACCGACCCCACCTGGCTCCAGCCTCCTTTCAGGGAGTTGTTGAGAGCAACAAGGTCTCCTCTGTGCCTTCTTTTCTTCAGGCTGAACAATCCCAGGTCCCTCAGCTGCTCCTCACCACACTTGTGCCCTAGACNGAGAAGAGACCGACCCCACCTGGCTCCAGCCTCCTTTCAGGGAGGTGTTGAGAGCAACAAGGTCTCCTCTGTGCCTTCTTTTCTTCAGGCTGAACAATCCCAGGTCCCTCAGCTGCTCCTCACCACACTTGTGCCCTAGACCCTTCACCAGCTTCATTGCCCTTCTTTGGACACACTGCAGCCCCTCAATATCCTTGTTGGAGTGAGGGGCCCCAAACTGAACCCTGGATTCAAGGTGTAGCCTCACCAGTGGTGAGCCCAGGGGGATGATCCCTGCCCTGATCCTGCTGGTCACACTACTGCTGATACAAGCCAGGATTCTTGGCCACCTGGGCACACTGTTGGCAAGTGATGTGGTGATGTGATGATTTCCTGGGTAGGTGCTGTGGGAGTCTCTGTAGGCTCCATGTGTGTTAAGGTGCACATTACTTAACTCTCTTGCCTGAGCCAGTCCTACTGCAGCAGACACACAGCAGACTTTCCAGTCTTTGTGCCGTGTCCTCTTCCTAAGGAGGTGTCACTGGGCTGTGAGGGCAAGGAGCCCAAGCTGTGGAGGAGCTGGGTCCCCTCTACCCTCAAGAATCCTTTAAAGATAATACAGATGTGCTATGGGTGACCTAGGAGATAATTTGATGTATAATTTCTGAAACTCTTCCTTGAAATTGCTGATCTTTCATACCCTGGAGGTAGTAGCAGGAATGTTTTATGAATTAAGTAAAATATGGGGAATTATTAATGTTTTCCAATAAAGCAATAAGGTGGTGTATGTTTGGAAGCATTAGCTACAAGCCCTTCTTCTTTGTCTTCCAAAAAGCCACAGCTGCCCTATTTCTAGAGTTGTTGGCACATTGTAAGGGGACCAAGAAATTACTTTTGAAGTTCACTGGAACGTGCTGGGTTGAGCTGGTGGGATGAACTGAGGCCTCTGATGTTTCTCTCCTCTCAAAATCTGATGTGAGAGATCTGCTCTCCTGCTTCAGTTCTGGTTTAGCCCAAATACCCCAGGACCAGAGTCTGACCCTGGTGTGATTCCTCTTCCTTTACTTCTGCAGAGATAACTGCACTGGCTTAGAGCACAGTTCAGTCTACTTTTCTTCCAAGTTAATGATATTTAAGCAGTTAAAACTGCAGGAAACTGCCTGTTAAGAGATTTAGAGGCAAATATCTGGGTTACTTAGTAGGCAGGAGGAAAAAGAAATCCGAGGGTAAGGAACGAACATAGGGCTGAATTTTTATGTGCTGTAGACACGGGCAGAATAGAAGAATCTGATGCATCCTCACAAAAACTTACTTTTCAGGGTTGAGTAAGGCTTTTTCCTTTTCTTGAATAGATGAATAAAATATTAGTCTTCTGTTGCCACTAAGTAAGGATGGATACATTTCCTTGTCAGCTGTATGCGTTCCCTCTGCCAGCGATGGTAATCTAGTGGCTAGGCTGAAGAAGGTATGGTATTATTTAATTTATTTATTTATTTATTTTAAAGAAATAACCATTTTTCAAATGTGAGCTGTGCACACGGTGTCAGATATGGGTGTCAGACAGAGAGTGGCCCTGTGCTAGGCAGGTGGATAAGGCAGCTTCACATTTGTACAAGATTGCCACAGCTTGAGCAGAGGGGCTAAGAGAAATAGTAGGAATAAGAGGGGGTTTTTTTTGAATGAAGAGATGAGAAATACACTGAGATAGAGAAGAAGCTTGTGCCAGAGACAGGCAGTGTTGAGCGTTCCGGTAGAAGGGAGTTAAATGAAGAAAAATCATAAAATTATTTCACAGCAGCAGGAGGTTAGGAAACATAACTAAACATGTTAAACTCACTGTGAAGCAAGAGGACCCCAGGGGTATTTTAGTCAGATAATATTTAGTTTGTTGCAGTGTCAGTTGTATGATTGCTTGTCAGCTGGCATATGTATGTGCTATAAGCAAAATGAGGCTTTTAGAGACCATGCACAATTTTCCAGAAGATAGTAAGCGGGGGATTTATCAGAGACAGATTAAAAGAGTTACAGTGGATTTATTTGCTTTGGTCCATTGCCAGGATATAAGGCAAGCTGAGCCCTCTGCAGAGAAGCGGTGGAGGTGAGGGATGAGAGCTAGAAAGGAGGAACTATAAATCTGGAGAAGAGCTTATGGAGTCTAAGAGCCTGGAAGATACGCAGGTGTTTGTAGGCGTACGTTTAAAGCTGCCTGCTGAACGCTTGCCAAAAGAGCAGTCAGGTTGTAGACCCTCTCCAAAATTTAAGAATTGATGGTTAGGAAGCTAAGAGTGTCTCCTAATGCTTTGTTCTGGCACCTACAACGAGCCTTTTATTGTCTTTCTCAGGCTCTCTGCCTGGTTATGTCCTCTTCTCAATACAGCTTCCCCTGGTTGGCTGCTTTCTCCAGACTTCCAGCCTTGAGTGAGAAGCTGGCATTCAACCTTAATGATACAGTACCTTTCCTAGCAAGAAAATGGCTCCGTTATGAGAGCATGAGAAACAGTGATGAAAGCCATCAGTTGTAGAGAGTTGATGGGAGAGATATGGATGCTTAATTCCTGGTTTGCTGTGTGCTCATAGTTACAGAGTGCATCAGTCTTTCTGACCTCGCTCCCACCTATTCAGGTTAGACACGGATGGAAGTACTTGGACTCATAAAGAATAAATATTTTTGTTGGAGAAGCCTTGATTGTAGAGCACAATGCATCTGAAGGGTTTCTTTATAGGTTAAATCCATCTCCTGCAATAGCCTTATGTTGGCTCGAGGGGCAAAAATGCAAGCGGAGGCTTGATAGATAGAAAGTCACTTTTGGGAGATAAGGATGTTTTGAAAAACCATTCCCTAATGTTCTTGTCAGTGCAAGGATAGTGAAAACTGCTGGATGTTTTTATGGAGTTAACAGGCTTTTTTGTAAATGCTGTTTTAATTGAAGTCTTGAGTAGAAAGTCAATGGTGTGTATATACATATGTGTCTGCAGTCAGTTCTAATTTGCAAAGTAATGTGAAAATAGGTCAGCCACAGAGAGAAATGTTGGGAAAAGGCTGTTGCTGAGAAGGAAGCTGTTTGGAGGTTTGGAAGTAGAAAATTTTGGTTTAAAGATGATTAGTACCAAAGTTAAGGGTGGTAAGAGAAAGGGGAGCCATTTGCCTTCTGGTCATAGTAGATACTGTGGTAGACAAGGAGGATTTGAGAAGTTTCTGGTAATTTAATTTTTTGCTGATTTTGTTTGGCATAGAACTCTTGGGTTTTTTGTCTGTTCAGGAAGACTCAGTTAGCTCTTGTTAGCAGTGCTCTAAGAGAGCTCCCAGGAGCTGAGTGGATGCATTCCCATAATAACAAAGTCTGACCAAATGTGCCTTCAGCCACAGCTCTGCCTTCAGGCCCTTGTTTCTAACCTCTTGTTGCCACTTTGTTTTTACTTCCCCACCTCTATTTTCCATAGGATAATAGGATATGAACATAGTCTTTGAAGAGTGAAGCCAAATTGCAAAATAAGGCTTAACAATATATCAATTCCTTACCAATTCCTCCAGCCACCAGACTGGGGCAGAACCTGTTGATGGTCAGTAGCCCTGTGCACGTTCTCTGGCCAACGCTTCTCCATGGTGTATAGGGGCAGCTGCCTGATTCCCAACGAGCTGGAAGTGGGATGCACGTGAGGAAGGTGCAAATAGGTGGCTTTGAGAAGGGGTAGATGCCAGTGATGCTGCAGCTATTGATGGTACCCAGGGTGTGTGTTGCTACCCAACACGCAGGGCTCTGTGTTTTGCTTTCATGAATTTCATCGCCTTGATACAAATTCATCTCTCTAAATTACAGAGTTGTTGTTGAATTGTAATCCTCCTCTTTGATAAACACATCACTGAAGTTGAGATTTATCACATTCATTGTTTGCCTTTATTCAGTAGACAAGTTACCTGTCAAAGAAGGAAATTAGACTGGCTTGATATTATTCATGTTAAGGCTCAGTTGATTGTTCATTGTTCCTAATTCTTCTCTATCTGCTTGCAATTTGATTGTTAATGTTTTCCTCAAGTATTTTAAGAGATACCAAAATGCCGCTTTATAATTGTCAGAGTCTGTATCTTCACAGCCATCCTTCTTTTAAAAGGCTGGATCTGTTCCTCTCTCCTATTTTCCGGGCCTGTCCTGCCACTTGTGGGTTCATCAAAGGTAGTTGCTTGTGGACCAGAGATTACCATGACTAATTTTTGAAGTATCCTAAGGATTTGTTTTGTCAATAGGTCCTGACACAGCCTAATATATTTAAGTATTCTTCAGCTATTTCTGACCATATTTTGGCTTATGTTCCCACACCTCACACTGCTAATTTTACTAATATTAACTATCTGGTCAAGCCCCAGTTACCATCTCCTTTTTCTATCTATGTATTTGTATAGTTTAAAGCAAGAAGGCATAGACCTCTGTTACACAGTCACCTTTCTCTTTTATTTGTGTTTCTACAAGGAATAGTTAGCTAAATTATACCTGATTGCAAATAGCATCTGTTTGATGTTGAAGCTCCATATCTTTCTTCGGTCTTGAAATTTTCTCTTATTACACCTAATTTGGAGTTAGGAGTCTGGAGAGGAAGAGGAGGGGGAAATCTTGCCACTGATTTCCTATAATGAAGCAGTCTATTAACATTCTCCAAAAATTATCATTAATTAAACAAAAAGCTCATCTAACGCTGGGAACAGGAATATTTCTGTACCATCAAAAAAGCACCGAGTGGGAAATATCATTATGATTGCACTTTACAAAGTCTGTCTCCTCTGCCAGGCTCTAACCCGAGCAGAAGCGAGAGAGCAAGTGAACTGTGCATTCGGGTTGGGGATTAATAGTTGAAGTTCACTCGTGTGGAAATAAAGCAGATTTTACTGTGACTAGAATCTGTCATTAAAAGCCCATTATTGGAACCGACCGGCACAATTCCTGCTCTTTCATTGCTAATGACAAAACAATCTGTTCTTTAAAAACAACAACCCTATATTTTCTTTCAGAGAACGGTGCAGGAGACTTACGAGAACAGAAGCTGGGTGAAGAGAGACAGTTGAAAGATTTATTGATCAATAAACCAGACAATTACAGCTTGTTTATAAAAGGAAAAAAAAACCCAAACCCAAACCTCGGACCTGCAAACAACACTGAGACTCTAATAATGACAACTCTGGCATCCAGTGTGAAACGATAAAAGTCAATAGAAAGATATAGGATTTCAATAAAATTATGACACTAGATAAACTTTACCCCAGGAACAAATTTTCCCTGGGCGTGTGACTGACTTCAGTTAGATTTGTAACTTTAATTTCTTTCTTATTGATTTTTTTCTTTTCTTCAACTAATTAGAAAGTCTGTGGTGAATTGTGTGTGTGTATGTTTGAGGAGGGGCTAATGAGCAGCAACAGGAATAGGACCTGAGTTTATAGGTATGTATATAAGGTCAGATAGCTGTTTAATTTTTTTTAAAATATATTTTACTCTTCAGCTGCTTCCAATACACAGCTGAGAATCCCTCTCAGAATCACAAAATCACAGCATGTTAGGGATTGGAAGGAACCTTGAAAGATCATCTAGTCCAATCCCCCTGCCAGAGCAGGATCCCCTAGATCAGGTCACACAGGAACACGTCCAGGAGGGCTTTAAACGTCTCCAGAGAAGGAGACTCCACAACCTCCCTGGGCAGCCTGTTCCAGTGTCTGTCACCCTCACTGGGAAGAAGTTTCTTCTCATATTTGTGGAACCTGCTGTGTTCCAGCTTACACCCATTGTCCCTTGTCCTATCATTGGATGCCACTGAGTCTGGCTCCATCCTCCTGACACTCTTCCTTTACGTATTTATAAACATTAATAAGGTCACCCCTCATTCTCCTTTTTTCCAAGCTAAAGAGCCCCAGCTCCCTCAGCCTTTCTCATACTTTTTAGTGTGCCTATATACGTGAAGCTGCAGGCTGCCCTTGGAGATATGCAGTAGACCTGGGGATGTTGGTGGGGATGATGATGATGGTGCTTATGTGAGCAGTTCTTAGGTCTTTTTCTAAAATTAACTCCAAAGTCCTGGAGGATCCCACTTATATTCCTGCTGTTTCTAAACCACTCCAGTTTAGAAACACTAAACTTCATCTTAGGGATGGCATTTTGCAGAGGTGCCATCCTGTACTTTCCCATAGCAGATATTCATGGGATTAGCTCTAGTTTGTGGTTAAGATTATAAAACATGTTTTCTTTTTAGTTACTTAAGCAATAGTAGGAGGCATATTTGGTTGGTGAATTGGCTGCTGCTGGCAGAAGGAAGGGGAACTGTTCAACCTTTGAAAAAATCATTATCCTTCCTCTTTTTCAAACGTGTGTCTCCTCAAACACATCTGCAAGCACCAGAGTTTATTGTAGCACATTAATTTCCTAGGTTTATAGTGAATATTAAAACAAATTATTCCACTTTTAGGACATATTTAGAGTAAGCTGCATTTGTGTTCTAATGTTGATTTGAAACTGGTCAAGGTAAAGAGCACCCAGAAATGTGCCAGTCCAGGGCGAGCTAGCAGAGATACCCTTGTGCTGGGTAAACTTTGGAAATTCACAGCGGAACTGCTTTTTATTAATTTGGTGAATACTCCCCTGATAGAAAGCAGGAAAGCAGAGGTATTGGGAAAAGGTTAGAAAGGGCATCTGAAAGTCCCTGGGGAGGTTTTTGATGGGGCTTGGGAAATATCCTGTTGTGTGGGATAAGGAAATATTGCAGCAATTACTAAATTAGGATTAAATTTTACAGAATCTTTTCAGACAACTTCTTAACAAGAACTTCTGTTTCCTGCCAAACAAAATCTTTAGGAGAGAGGGAAAAGCTTTCAGTAAGTGCTCTTGATGGGGAGAAATTTAAAAAATGGAGCTGGGGACCACTTGTTGGAAGCCGAGAATTGATTTCATTACAGTATTAATATTTAGAAATAATTGAAGAGGAGAACTAAACGCCAGGATCAAGTGTTTAATTGTACCGCCCTTTATTTCAGCACCTTATTTTCCAATACAGCTCGTGCTGTGTTTACCTTGCATGTATTTTCTTGAGGAGTTTACTCTTCCTTCAAGAGAAAGGCTTTGAAGGGCAAGGTCTGGAGTTGATTTTATGGGGAAGACAGCCTGTAGCAATGTCCTGCTCCCATGCACTTCTCCCATCCTAACATGAAAGCTGAAGTTTGTCCTCCTTGCAGCTGAACAGCGCAGGGAACTGCTGGGATCTTGCTTGGGATGGCTTGAATGACCCTAGTATTCAGTAGTTAATTAGAAACCAAGTGTGATGGGAATTGCCACGGGTCCTGTTTGCTGTGGAGAAAATGCTAAGGATGCTGGGACTGCCCTGCTGTAATGGAGGGAAGATTGCAGTGTTAAATTATCACATCGATGAAGGATGCTCAGTAGAAAATTAGGATAGTGGAGCAGCTAGGAGTGCAGAGAAAGAGAGAGGATGCTGTAATTGCAGATCTAATTGCAACAACATGCAAGGATCAAACCAGTACCTTCACTAAACACAGTTATTCCATTCTCTTCTGTGCTCTGCAGTAAATGGGGAGTGAAAGTCATTTCCTGAGCAAAAGCAGTTTGTGTTCTGGAGAATGCACCGGGCAGACTGGGTGATGTGTGTGTGTTGGAGGGGGAAGAGGAGGGTGGAGTGATCCTGTACTGCTGCCTTTCTGCTAAACAAGTTCATTACAAGGCAGGTGTGGTGTGGCTGGGTTTGGGGTTTCATCTTCTGCAATAATATAGAAGTATTTCATATGTCTTTCAGGAGAATAATTCTTTCTAAACTCTGACAAAACTGTCCTTGGAAAAATATTTCTTTTCTGTAACAGGCCTAAGCAAGGAGCTAGTAATAGCATCCAGTTTTAACTTTGTTTAGACCTGGTTTTCTTTATTATTTTATTATCTTTATTCCTTCAGCCTCAGGCTGTCCTTTGGTTTCGGGATCCTTTTACCTGCTGACCAACTCAACCATCTTGGCTGACCTTTCAATCCATGACGTGCTCTGCACACGTGCTGTACCTCTGGCAGTGCCCCTAGTCTTGGTTTTACACCTTGAGTTTGAATGTTCCTTCCCTTCTCCACGCATACACTCAATATCCATGTTCAGTCTTTGACCTTTAGATGTTGGAGGAGGAGATAACCTTTGTGTACAGGCTTGCTCGGCTGAGCGGTTAGCATCACCTTCACTGTCTGAAATACAGGCTTTTTCATTGCAGGGTGAGGGCAAAGGATGGGGTTTTTTCTACCCTGGCAATTTCTGATTTCCCCAAGAAAGCAGGATCCTAGTGAAACATTTCAGCATGGCCAAGTTGGGTTGGTGAAGTGCTCCAAGTTGAGTGTGGTGGCAGTGGCCTGGTCTGGCTGTGAACTGCGCAGCTATAAAGCTGAGTGATCTAATAATATTTTGGATTTTTCTGGTGGCAGAATTCACACGAGAGAACTGGTTCGTCCAGAGCACTTGAGCATTTCTGTAGCAGGGCAAGGTAGAAAACTTGAGCAATAAAGGAAGGCAGTCCTGTAAGATTTCCTCAGAGCTTTGGCTCATTGGATTTGTGCCAGCATCCTGCGCTGCTCTGACCCTGTTCTGTAGCCTCACAGACATCAAGGTTCTTCCATGCAGTCAAAAGATAAAACACTTCGTCAGCTGGCTAATCCCCATATGCATATTGCACTGGAAACAGTAATCTCCTTAAAACAAACCTGACTCTTTGAAATTTTCAGCCTTTTGTCCCAGTAATTCTTCTCCATCAATGCCTTGGAGGTAGGCGTTAGGTGCAGTCTGAAGCTGGGGATGCATTAGGAAACACTTCAAGCAGGGGCCCACACAAAAAGTTTTACCTTTACCTTTCAGCCCAAGCTTTGCACAACCACTCTCAGGGAGGAGAGAAGGATCCTTCTTTTTGTTTTTCTGTAAATGCTTGGTTGTAGTTGCCAGCAAACAGTGAAGTGAGCCAAACACGTTGTCTGTGAGATATTTACCTCTGAAAAAATATTTCTTATAAACAGCACGTGTTGCAGTCTCTAACGAGTGATAAGTGACAGACCATTTAGGGGATATTTCCTCTCAGCCACTTTGTTCGTTGTCAAATCTGTTTCATTTCTGTTGTGACAATTCTGTTCATTCATTGCTGGAACTCTTGGCAGGAAGAATGTCAAGTACTACACTAAATATTTTGCTGAAGAAACCTATTCAGCCATGTTGAATTAGAATAGTGTCTCCGAAAAGAAGGCAGGCTCTGTTTTCAGTTGCCATCTGCTTGTTAGAGTGTGTGCATGTTGCTTTTCTGCAAGGGATATGTGGTTCTATATACACCAGACAGTCTAATTTTTCAGTTTTCAGCACAGCAACATTTATTTTATTTGAACTGTGTTCATCTGTGGTTTGATGTCAGTGTGAAAATGATGAGTATATATCTGCCGGGGTTTCTTTGTTGTGTAAAATAACAACGGTCAAGAATGTAGAATGTTTTGAGAACCCTCTTCTTGTAGACTAGTTCTGAGAACCCTCTCCTTGAAGTGAGGTCACAGGCTTTATCCCTAAAGGTGTGTTCTGTTCCTCCTGACAGGAGCGTGACGGGATGCGGGCGATCCTGGAGTCGTACGACAGCGAGCTGACGCCCTCGGAGCACTCGCCCCAGCTGAACCGCCGCATGCGGGAGGCCGAGGAGATGGTGCAGAAGCTGCACGCTCATAACACCGAGCTGGAGGTAATAAAGAAGCGTCCTGCTCTAACCCTGGGATTGGAGTAGTTGAGACCTTTAAGATTGAATTGCCCTGCGATGTGATCTGCTCTCGCAGAAGACAGATTTGCAAAATTCAGACTTTGAAATTCCAGGATCATTAGGACCCACAATTTATTATTCTGCACCTGAAGCTGGCAGAAGCCAAGAATAATCATCTTTGGGTGTGATGAGCGCTCTTTGTGTTGAGCATAGCTGTGCTGCACGGCTGGAGTGACAGCTTGTCCCTGCGGGTTAGAGGGTTGTGTAAAGGGGTAATGAAAAGGGGCAGGTGTGGTGACTTCTCTGTGGTCTAGTCTAAGTGATTCACTCCACTGCATGTGAAGCAAGGCTCTTCTGTACACAGCATGAGTGAGCATGTGTTTATAAGGGCTTTTCTCTAAGGGCTGAAGAAGTAAAGTATGTGTCTGCTGTTAGTTCTTCTTGGCATTGGGCCTGAAAACCTCAGAATACCAGTAACTCTATTAAATGCTTTTTACTAGGTTTTCTCTAAGAAAAAAAAGCATTTTTTCTAAAGATAGAAGTATTTCTTGAAGGAATTCTTATATTATTTTTTGATCTCCTTTTGACAGTTTTTACCTCATTACAGTCACGTTTCAGATTAAATGTTAACATGCATTTGCCAAATAGTTCCTCTCTTCTCTGTTGTACTTTGTCATAGTGGAGTGGGCTTTATGGTCATGAGCTGAAATATTTGGAATACGTCTGCGATCTTAAAGCCTTGGCAGTTTTATTACATAGGCTTTACAATAGTCATAAGTATATGAGTTTTCCTTTCTTCATGCCTAGTTCCACCATCACATAGATTTATAGATGCCATAATTCAAATGGAGTAAAACCTGTAGAAATTGATGCTCCTCAGGTTCACATTCAAACTGTAGAGTGGATTGTCCCACTGTGCACAAACCTCTTCCTTGCTTCTGGCATCCTTAAAACTGCTGTTTTCTTATGTTGGTAGATGAGGACTTAAGTCAGGCAATACTGACTCCAATAACCTATAAAGCCTTAGCAAGCAGAGCAGTGTAGTGTGGTATTAAGCAGTGTCATGGTATAGATCCACTTCATCTCTGTTTCTCAGAAAAGAAACTCTGTGAAGTTTTGGGCAAGTTGATAGAGAAGTTGGCTGGTAACATCAGACAAAATGGAAATTTGCCTGAATTTGTCTCAGAACATTTCTCTGTGCTGTCTTTTGATCACCATATTGCTTACCACCAGACAGAGCAGGATTAGACAACCCTGACATAAAATGGTAGGTGGCTGGTTTATCCTGTTTTCTCATTTCCAACAGTGGCTCTGGGTTGTTGGAGGGAGATTTCCTGGATTATTTGACTGAATAGGTCAAATGTGCATGGAGTCTTTGGGCAATAGCAAATTACCTTTTCTTCTTCAGGTGAAAGCATGGAAAAGTATGGGAACCAACTGCTACACCTCTTTATTTATAGAAAACAAATTACAAGTTTGCTTTCATGGCTATGGATTAAGGGCTACATGGAAAATTTCAGAAAGGAGCTGTGTTCTCTGGAGGTTTTTTTTGTGTGATGTCAACCTTTAAGCCTTTCAAAGACTTTGCTAGAAGCAGAATTCAAAGACCTGATATTCCCCTTGTAAAGTAAAATTTTACGCTTCACTTGATTGTCTTTGCCTTTCTGACTGCAGTGTTGGCTGCTGAATCCCATCTATTCCAAAATTCTGAGGGAAAGTTTTCTGTTCTAGTAAAAATCTGAAAACTGGAAAGGGAAATTGAGGTACAGGCAGGACTCCTGGTGCCTCATCATTAGGAGCAGCAGCTGTAATCAACTGCCTGTAGATCAAAGAACTGGTCGATAGCAGCTATTAATAACTTCTAACATAACGCTCTGCACCCTCCCAGCTCTGCTGGGCCTCTGTACAAATTTTAGAGATGTTGACACCTGCATGACTCATCTCACAAACAGAGGAGATGGCAGCAGTGAGGCACCTTGGAGGCTCAGTTATTTCTGAGATGTGGAAGAAACAGTCTTTGATGGGGGGAGAGCTGGGAAGGGAAGGAAAAAGGGAACTTCAGCACATTTGAGTCTAAGGGTGGTAAAAGTAGTTGGGGCATCCCAGGAGCCTCTGGTGTGGATGGGCTGGGAGAGCAGGACACAACCAACTCGTCCAGCAGCACAGAAGAATAAGAAGAGCTCAAATGCAAGCATCATGCATGTGGTAGCAAACCAACAATACGTACAGCTGTTGAGGTGAGATCTAGGAAAGGTCAGGGGATGCTGGGAGAGTGAGTGATGGATCTGAGCTGAAAAGGCCTGGCTGTCACTATTGCTGTTTGCTAAGCTTGTTAAGGAGTGGAAAACAATTAAGACCACTAGTTAACAGGGCATATACCACTGCAGGTAACTACCATTATGCCACACAGAGAGTGCTTCTGGTAGCTCAGTGTGCTGGGAACGCTGTGTGGTTGTTGGAGGAGCAGCCCTTGCACAGTCCCTGTGCACTGCAGCTCTGCTGGGGAGGCTGCAGCTATCGCTGGGGTCCAGCAACACCCTGAGTTTAAAAAAACCCTTAGGACCTCTAAGGCAAAGGCATCCCCTTGCATTGCATTTTGTAGCTTCCACCTTTCAACTTTGTTCATAAAATTCACACCATGCACCATGTGCCTCTTCCCTGACTTCTTATCACAGTTTGTTTTTTCTTTTCTCTTTCTTTCTTTTTTATTTTTTTTTCTACAGAATACTTAATTTACCAAAATCTCTTTCTGTGCTCTCTAGCAGAGAGCCCTTTGATATGTTTTTTTTGGTCTTGTTTCTTCTGGCTGCCCTAAGCTGTGACCAGCAGCCCCACCTCTGAACAAGCTATAGAGGGAAGGAGTGATGTTCTTAATGGGGATTTTACCTTACTCTGAAAATGGAGATTTCCCATCCATTCCACAGCAGCTCTATGTGAGGCAGGGAGCTCTCTAGTGAAGGCGGAGTGATAGTGATAATGCAGTAGGAAAGAGAAAGAAGCCGTGTGGGACTATAAAGATTTTGGGCTGAGGCAACAGCTTTTAACTCATTTGGGCGATGAAGGCTCTGGTAAGTCCTTTGCTTGATGTATAAATGGAGGTGGAAAGCCATTTAAAAGAACACAGGGAATGAGAGAGAGTGTGTAAGCCCTGGAGGGTTGCATGTGAGTAGTTTTATTAATGTGTACTGAAAGGATGGAGTGAGATGAGACACCAAGTCGTGCCTGACTCTCTCATTCCCAAGCCCTCGCTGGGCAGGACAGCTTCTGGGAGCACTGCTGTGTCTGCATCGTAGACCAGAAACTGAAATGCAGAAGGATGCTTTCATCCCAGATCCCTTCAGAAATACAGTGTCACTGCGTAAGAACTAGTGCTATCAGAGCCTGATGGTCAGAGGACTAGGAGACAAAGGCTGTTGGAGAGCTTTTTAAATCCCCTTCATTGATGACCGATGAGAAAAGCTGGATCTCTAATGCATGGACATGCAAACACATGGTCTCTTCTGGGACTGAAAATGATTGATTTCTCCTTCCCAGAGCTGCCTGCCATAGCCCAGCTCCCTACTCCCCAACGCTGATCTGGCTGGAAAGGTTCAAGAAAGCACTTTACAGAGTGTTGAATGTAAAGCAGGGGGGAGATGCAGAGAAAAATGCTGTCTGAAATGGTGACTGGAAAAGCAGGCAGGCTGTGTCAGCCTATTTCCCCTGCTTAATGAGGTGTCGCTCACCATCCTTTTAAAAGTGTGGTTTGGAACTGGAGAGGGAATGAGTTTGTCCCTGGCCAGTCTCCTATAAATACATAAACAGAGTGGTAGCTGTATTTATATCATGGCATGAGTTTTTGTCTTGATACCGGTGATATTGACAGTTTTCTTGGCAATCTTGGTTAACTTCTACTACTTTAGCTCCAATTGCTTCTAATTTCAAGGTAAATATGACGAAGCAAGAAACTCTGTGCATGCAGCAGCTACTGTGAAAAAGCCCTGATGTGGAGTTTAGTGTTTGAAAAGTTAAATCCAGCTGCACGAAAGAGAAATCATCATAAATATAACTCCATTAATGGCGATTTTATTACAACACACTTGGCTCCATATGAAACTTTAATGAAGAGAGATTTGCAAGGAAGACTCACACTGACACCTTCAATGGTCTCCAGCATTTTTTACATTGAGAGATTTACACTGTCTGTGAGCACCATATGTACTCTAATCAGTTAATTATGAGTCTGACAGTTTCAGCACATGAAATGCCATATGTTCTCTGGTTTTGTTCCACCACGGGCATTACTGGTGACCTCAAAACTCATTGACCAAATATTGTCACCTTATCTGCACCTGATACCTGCAGAGCATCTGCTGGCCGTGGAAACTGGACATTGTTGATTCTTGTGATGTTAGTCACAAATCTGCTCCTTGCAAAGGGAGTTCCTAAGCAGTTACCCTGGTGATTAAAGTGCTTAAATTTTACGTGCAGGTGCAATAAAATGTTTATTTGAGCAGTAAACAGTTCCTTCTTGTCTTTCACCCAACTTCCTCCATCAGTGCTTTTCCACTTCTTTACCTTTTTTTTTCTCTCTTTGATTCACACTTTTTCTTTATCTTGCTTTGTCCATCCCCTGCCATATTTCTTCTCCCCCTCAAAGGTAAATTGCTTCTTTACGTAGCATGAGGAGTTTGTATGATGTTGGGAACTTTACAGAGAAATTTCTTTCCATCTGTGCAAGGTAGAGAGGAGTTTGTTTTAATTTTCATATTTCTTCTGCCTGCCTTCTCGCTCCCTCTCTGCTGCCATCCAACCTTGTGTACTGTTTTTTCTCAGTGACAACTGTAAGAAGCAGTGAGAAGATTACTCTGCTCGCTCTGGATGTCCATAAGGAGCAGATCTGAGTCACCAGAGCTTTCCTGCCACTCCAGAATGGCATGTGTTTCACTTGCCCAGACTTCTGCTGTCATTGTAGCATCTTATCTGTGACTCATGGGGGAGAAAACAGGCTCTCTCTGGAGATGCTGCGATTGTGCTCCATGCATCGGCTACCACTGATTGCTGAAGCAGTCACAGGGCTGGACATCATCTTCTGACAAAGCAAACACCTTGTTGAAATAGCATTTTGAACCCGAGTGCTTTGGCATCTCTTGGCAGGCTCGAGTCTTCCTGGAAACCTCTGTGGTCCTTCACAGTCCTTTTCTAAAGGAGAGCAGGTCAGGCTCCGTGTCCTCTGGCAGTCCTGCAAAATGGATTTTCTTGGGTTCTCTCTTCTTTCACATGTTTCATCTTCCTTAGACCTGAGTGACCTTGTCAAGTCAGGGAGCCATTAGTTCCCTCCCCTCTTACACTTGCCAGTGGCTGTGTTTTGGGAGAGCACCTTGCAAATAACCATCATCTAGATGAGGAATTCGAGTCACGAAGGGGTTTAATGATTTGTTAGAGGTGACAGTCCCTGCTCTGTGGCAGAAGAGTGCCTCTTAAAAGTGGTTGATGCTGCAGCTGAGCCTATCTCTGCATTTCTGAGACTTTTTGTTTGGTTGAACTAGATTTTAAAACTCATTAACTATTATTTTTTGGAGGAGATTCCCCATTTTGGATCTGTCCTGAAAGTTAGTAATTGATCAAAAGAAGTATTCCATGGCACATCTTTATATTGGAGATACTCAGCACAAACCAGCATTGTTTTCTCTACAGGTAGATTTTTACAGTTATTTTTAGTGTGGATGCTGTGACAGATTAAGAATGGCTTTAACTCAGCAGTTCCTGGGGACCACAAGCCTCCATCCTTCTTAAGAAGTGAGAATGTCTGGGCACCAACTTGCATAAAGTAAATTAAATCATTAACTAAGAGAATATCTGTACCTTTAGCCTATGATGAATAGCTTTATAGACAAGTCCCTAGGAAAATGACCAGTTTGCTGCTCTTGACTGCATGTTGAAGTAGGCTATTGAAGTGCATGAGGCAGAAGAGCATTTTCCAGCTCTGCTACCTTCTTATGCTTCAAGAGCAGTAAGAATAGGTGGAGACGTTGTAATTGCCATCACTTCTTGCTGAAAGTCATGCTGTAGATGTAGATGAAGTAGATGAAGTCTGTGACATTGCCACCAGTTCTTACTGACTAGATCATGTCTTGATTCTCTAACCTTAAAAGTTTGTAGTAATGATAAATATAAATTATCACCTGTGTTAGCAGTGCAGGGAGTTTAGGATGGACTCCTGCAGTCCCTGATGTCTGCAGCGTTGCAGTTCTAGGCACGATGCTCAGAGCACCTGGGAATGCTCCTGTGCTTGGCCTCTGAAGGATCTCACTTTGGCCCCTAGGAGATGGAAAGATGCCAGCATCAAAAAGATTTCTCCCTCCCCCCAACCTGAGCTCTGCTGAAATGCTCTTGGTATGACCAAACCCTCCTGTAGGCCCTTCCAGTGATGCTATGAATAGCCAATCATGAACAAGGCTTGACCTAGGGAATTTGGATTAGCTTTTGATGTACCTGGATGTGGGAGACGAGAAACAGATGAACTGGGTCTGACTAAATTCCTACAGAAGATTTAAAATTGGGTTTTTTCTTAGTGATGTTTTGGGAAGAGAAGATAACTGATGTGCAGTTATGAGTCATATTTACCACAATAGAGCAGGGGAGAACATTTCATACGGTGTTTAGCAGTTTAAAATGCTTTACTCTGGCAAACCTGTGCCCAGAGATACAGGCTCTGCAATTAGATGTCTTTAGGTGGAGGAGGAAGCAAGAATACATTTGGACTGGGAGCAGTGGCTGCATCTGCTGCAAATGGCAACAAACAAAGACATCGTATAAAAGAGCTGCTCTGGTGCAATATGGTGCCAGTGACCTCCCACCCATGAGTGTGCAGCTGTGGGAGCACTGGGCTGAAGCTAGGATGCAGGTAGCACAGTGATAACGTGTCTCTTCCTTCACAGGCAAGTTAAACATCTCTGGGGACTGGGGTTAGGAACAGGTAGCTTTCAGCTTTTCAGAGGGAAGGCTTTGAAAATGTAGAAATAAGTTCCTATGTCTTATGTTGGTCTCCATCACTTGTTACAAGTAGGGCAGTGCATAGGGAAGGGCTGGGAGTCAGTCAGGAGGTTGCTGGGCAGGTTCCTCTAGTGCTGGCACTGTTTTCTAGTGTTGCTTTCCACAATTACAGAATTATTTGGGGTTATTTCAATATTAGAGAAACCTTCAACAAATAGGACAAACTGCATTTTGCATTTAATTCGGAGATCTGCCCTCTTTGGATCTCTTCCAAGCTGGAAAGCATGGTGAAGTTGTACTGGTTTCATCCATGTTGACCATGCAGCTGCAGCCCATGTCACTGCTGTGCCACCTGTCTTGTAGCAGGATTTGTCTTTGGGGGTACTCGAGTGATCCTGGGATGGGAATGATCAAAGCTCCCCAACAGCTTCCAGGGTACGTGGGCTCTTTCTGGAGCAGGATGGTGGGATTCTGTTGGAGGTGAAGCCACATCCTCTGGAGCACTTCCAACCCAAAGTTGCCTGAAGTGTGTGGTAGGTGCTCATGTGGCTCACTACCAGATAAATATTTTGGTCCCTGGCTCATTAGGGATGGGAAAATTGCCCAGTCTTGGCCAGTTTCAGTGCTAGCACAGACATAAGGCTGATGTTAAATGTCTCCTAATTATTTTAACTACTACTTAGGAACGTTCTCACATCAACAAAAGCTTTAACAGCTCATGGAAACCAAGCAATTCTGGGGGATGAAAGGAGGAAATACCCTGTGGAAAAAAGTAAAAGTGAAGATTGTGTGTTGGAATAATGTATTACATGGAAAATGCCACAGAAATTTTAGCTGTTCCCTAACTCTGCACTGTATTAATGGCATTAAATAGTGCTTGTCTGGAAGTCTTAAGAGATGTTCTGAACTTGTTGAGATTTGTTGATTTTTATAATGATTGGATTTGAATTCTGTGATTTGTAGCGCTTCATTTCAGAATAATTACATAATCTCTGCATAATTTATTTAAAGTATGTATTTGTGAGTGTTTTCGTGTCATCTTTTAATTCATGATGATGGTCTCCTGTAAGAAAGAGGGATTAATATTTTTAATGATTATTTTCTATTTAAAAACATGCTGTAAAGATTCCAAAGATTTCCACTCAGGCTTGTTACATGGCTCAATACATTTCTGCCCACTGTGTTTCTATGGGCTCCAGCTACTGAGCTTTTGTGGAAATCCTGTTACCAAATAGTTAAACCATATAAACAGAACAAGTGCTTTGAGGAAACAAAATCAACACAAGCTTGTTCCCATGCTCTTGTGGATCTAAAGCCCTTGCACTTTGTCATTTGCAAAGATTGTAAGATCCACTTTAATCCTCTTAATACTTTGGTTATTGTGGCAATTATAACAACAGTAGTTGCTGTCTTGGTTTTCTTTTTGAAGCCCATTGATTCTTTGTTTGGGCCTTAATTACCAGTAGTAGAAGAGGTGTTTCTTCAGGGAACTAGTTAGTCTAAAAAGCCTGGTTCAGCTTCGTGCTTGAGCACAATTAGGTGAATGGTACCTAAACACAAGAGCTGCTTAAAATTGGTTTATTTCAGAACATAGATGATTATTCACCCTTAATACTTCTCTATGGTTGTGAGTTGCATTTGCTCCCATACATTCACCCTCTCTTCCTATGGCCTGGTTTGTCCATAGCTGCAGCATCAACATTTCCCCACTTTGGTTTCACATTAAGGTCACGAATTAGAGCCCGGCACTCACAAGTCTTGTCTTGAACAGAATTTAAAGGAAGGTGGATGGAATTCTCTCTTTAGTTTTCTTTTTCTTTTTTCACTTCCATGTGACTAGCCTACTAATATTTGGAGAAGGCTGGGAAGAGAGCAAGTGAAAAAGGCAGCAAAGAGCAGTTTTCACCAAGCTGTGAATAAAAGCTAAGCTGTTGATACAGATCTCCTGTCTTCAGGGGTGGTCCAAGTAAATTGTAAGGAACAATTCTGTGTTCTCAGGGGCCTTGCTTTCTCAGAGACTATCTATTTGCTTTAATCAGTGTTAATGTCAAATGTGCTTTGATTGTGCTGAAAGTTTTTTCAGCAAAACGAACTGAAAGTCCTGAGTTTGGGGGAAACCCCCCCCCCAGTCTTCCTGTGATCCAAGTTGTATAATTTTTCTTTAGAATTTTATTTATGCTGTTTAATAAAACAGGGGGTACTACTGTACAGCATGTGTGCCATGAATCCAGCTGTGGTGACAGTAACACAGATATGGAATGCATGGCACATCGATGTGACATATTCAACTGATTTATGTTTTCAATTTGTTTAAACATCTATAATGGCTGGAGCTTTGACAGATGTACACTCGAATTTCAGTTCCATTCAAGAACACATTAAAACCAGAGCTGAGTTCTGGTTTAAAGCATTGATTTTTATCTATCCTGTGTTCTCTTGCCTGCATTCCACATGTCAGATTCACAAACATGAGTTCTTGTAACATCAACTTCTATTTGGAAAATTGTAGAAACAGCTCATTTCCCATTGGAAAGCTGATTCTTGAGAGAGTTACTAAACATAAATATTTTTATTTTTTTCAGGAAGTCAACAAGAAGCTTGAAAGATTACATGTTACACTATTTCTGGTGTATCAAAACCCAGTGATATGCTCAGTAGCTATGAACGTGAACGGAGTAATTATTTTATAGAGGTTATTTTAAGCATTGTGTAATGGGAAGGGTTTTTGAGGCTTCTTTGTGTAAAGACTGCCACCATGCATTATTTATGTACACAAAGAAATGATGAATGTTTGTATCAGTATTAATTTATGGGAGTATCTCTCAAGAGCCCACAAACTCTGAATTTTTCTTAAAGACAGGGCTGTGAAATGCAGTTGGGAACTGGCCTGATGATAGAGGCCATATCAATGATCTTTATGTGGCAGATATTATTGCTAAGCTATTTGTTACCAAGCCTACCTTTGGCAATTATGTTCTGACTACTCATAGTTTTATTAACAGTTCATACAGATGCAGTGTTCTTCCCTTTCTAATCATCTGGTTTATTCCCTTTTATAAGAGGTCATTTCATTAGTGGAAAATGCAGCCTTAGGATAGATCAGTTCCCTGACCTGATTTCACAAATATTCAGGTAAAATGTGTGCTCCTTTGACCTCCATGGGTCTAGTTACACCTAGCAAAATAAGGTTGCTGGTTTCTGAAGCATTCTGTGACCTTCTGTATGAAGAAAGGAGTTATGGACAGCTTGGAGTGATGTCTGCATGACCGTGGTGACAAACCCCTGTTTCTCTAGGTGGGAACATTCAAGCAGTGGCTAAACCATGTTCACTTGTTATCTGCCTTCTGTGTGTGTGGGTATGGAAGGACAAAAGCACCCACTTGCAGAGTGCAGCAAGGAGACCCCCCCCCTTGCTCAGAGACCCTCAGCTGAGGGCCTCTGACACTGCCCTTCTTAGGAGGTGGAGGTTGCTCTGATTGTGCCGTGTGCTCAAAGATCATCCGAGTGTTCTTAATTGTATCTGAGCTGCAGCATGGCAGCACGTGGAGCTGTTGAAAAGAGAGAAGTTGTTAGCATTATGTGTGGTATTTATTTCGAGTAGAGCTGCTCATTGCACTTGGCAGAGGCTGCCCGGGGGCTTGTGGTGGGCACAGAGCTACCTATGTGGATGTATGTAATTCCTGGGAATGTTTATCACAGTATAAATTGCATGATTTGTCTTCAATTCTTTCAACATATCTGATACCAAACGTACCCAAGCTTGTTTGAAAGAGCCAGTTAATTTAAAAAAATTTATTATTACTACTGAAAAGCACAGTGTAAATACATGTGTATACATAGATGTGTGTTCCTGGTGCCTGTGCAGGAAAGCACACCTAGAGAACTCTAGATGACTCTCTTTTTATGCTCTTAAAATAACAGTGTCCTAGGCTAATTCTACACACTTCTTATTGCTTTACTGTTTACGTACATTTCTGAAGACAGACAATCACAGCTATATAGAGAAATGACATTTATTTTCACAGTCCAGGATGACCTTATCATTTGTAAGTGGCATTTCCTCTGAAGTTAATGAGCACCTTTTTATTTAGACCAGGCAAGACCCAAAATCATTGTATCTGATTTCTACAGCTCATCAACGCTTTACATATTGCTGTAATAATTGTGGGTATTAGTTTCTGTTGTATTCTATTTGCTCTTTAGATTACGCATGTTCTTGTTTCTGAACAGCAAATGGGATTGAGAGAAGGAAAAGGCCTCGCTTGAGTCTTCATGAATATCTGAGAGCTGCTGCACAGCACAAATTTGACCACTTCTATAACAAATGTACATTTTATAAACCCTTCCTATGTGGCCTCTTCCACAAAGAGTGAGTCACCATTTTGGTGTGTATCAGCCTAGGATGGACAGGTGAGCTGGTGTTGCCCTGAGATCAGCTGCTTTTAGGCAAAAGTGAATCTTTGTAGCTGTTTAGCTGTTTGATCAAAACTAGAGGTGGGTAGATTCAGATTAGATGTTAGGAAGAAGTTCTTCACCCTGAGGGTGGGGAGACACTGGCATAGGTTGCCCAGAGAGATGGTGGAAGCCCCATCCCTAGAAATTTTGAAGGCCAGGCTGGCTGGGGCTCTGAGTAATCTGATCTAGTGGGAGGTGTCCCTGCCCATGGCAGGGGGTTTGGAACTAGAAGATCTTTAAGGTCCCTTCCAACCCTGACAATTCTATGATTCTAAGCGTGACTAGAAGGTTCAAAAAAAGTGTTCACAGTTCTTACCTGCAGATATTTACAGAGGGAGCTATCTGTCATAGAATCATTTAGGTTGGAAAAGACCTCTAGGATCAAGTCCAACATCTCCCTGACCCCTAGACCATGTCTCAAAGCACCACATCTACTCGTTTTTTGAACACCTCCAGGGATAGTGACTCCACCTCCCTGAACAAAGTGCTCCATGCTGCCTTACCCCGGCTCTACTGCTTGGTGTAATTTTGCCTGCAGCATTATCTGCGTGTGTTCACCACAGCCCTTGTGATGCCCATCCACCAGTGAGCCTGTCCATGCCTCTGAGACAGAGCTCCAGCCTCTGAGCATCCCGTGATGGACAAGCACTTCAATACATCTTGTACCTTTGTGGCAGGAGCTAATAACTGAGATCATCTTGGATATGTTCTGACTTCTCTCTGTCCCTTGCCAAATGGAGATCTTTTTATGATTCTGTAGCATGACTTTGCTCGACAGGCATTCAGGTGCAAGGAAATATAAAGGTTTCTAATGGGACCATCAAGCTGTTTCACCTTTTGCCTTGTCAGTCTGCATTTGCTAGAGCGAGGAGCGATTGTGAGTTGTTGGGTTGCTTTCCTGAAATGAGTTGCTGTTTGATTCACTCAGAGAAGATAAACACTCGCATCTCAAAGAGATCAGCCTGTCTGGCATCTTTGTTGGCAGTCTCAGCAGAAGGGCCAAGGAACGAATGGACCATGTCTAAGAAAATTGCAGTGCTCCCTCTGGAGTTAATCCTTTCAGCCCAAAATTGAAAAGCACTGATGAGGCAAGGTAAGGAAATAGGCGCCTCTGTTCCTTCTGCTCTATTTTATGGATAAACAGAGGACTTTGGGCTCAGATTGATGAATCCTGCACTTTGCCCTCACAGTAACTCTCCTGCAAGTTTTTACAAGGAAAATTAAACTGATGGATGGCAAACACAGAACACGTATCGTGCCTGTTCTGTGCAAGGTTTGTTCACTTGTTCTGTTCCAGTCACCACAACTAGGTTTTTTTACCCCTTGCATACTCTTTGCAAACCTTTTTTTAAGTATGGAAGGATCCTAACTGATGGAATTTAAAAGTTTGAATTACAGGCCATTTTGTTAGCCTTCTCCACCTCCCTAAGGAGGAAATAATTTAATTTGAGAAAGCTGTAAATCTGTGCAGAGCTGGCATGGGATAAGACTCCATCTCCACGGAGGAGAAGGCTCTGAGGAGGTCTTGGGCTGCTTGCTGGCAAACTCCACATCCTGGACATGATCTCTCACAGAGTTGCAAGGACTTTGCAGGAGTAGTGAAGGACCTTAAAAGTTACACTCCTTGGAAAGAGAAACCAGAAGGTTTTCTGCTCCTTGGATTCTGTGAGAGCCTCCTCAGGCTTGAAAGAAGGAGCATAGGATTAAGAGGAGTAATTAAAAAGGATAATTAAGTTGGCTGCTTTGGTGAATGCTGGAAAGCTGGAGACTGGGGATGTTGTGGGCAGTCAGACTAGCTGTGGGAGAGAGAAGGAGAGTGAGCAGACAGGTTGGAACAAGAGCTGTGAAATAAAAATTCCAGTTATTTTGAGAAATGGTTATTCAATATCATAAAATGGAGCTTATTAGAATTTTTCCTGCAAATGCTTTCCAGAAACTAGATCCTCTCTGGGAGTGACTCAGATTCCCTCAGCTCTCTTTCTCATTGACATGAGTATTTTCACTTTTCTTATGATGTGGATGGCTGCTTAACTTTAATGGTTTTGAGTCCACTCCTCTTTTGAATAACTGTTACCTCAAATTGGCTGCATGAACACTTCCAGTGCTTTACTTTAATGACTGCACTTAATGGCACATTGCATCTGCTATGTAGAAAAGACTAGAAATTGGCCCACAAGAGGTTGAGTTTTCAGATAAGATTCTATTGATAACACAAAAGCCTTCTTCAAGTTGTGGACCTGGGGGAGGGGGGTCATGTTTTCCATGGGATGGATGCTGCCTCTGTTACTGCTGTGTCTCTCTGTCCCTGCTTACCTCCAGTGTGGCTCAGTTACTGACTGATGCTCTGAGGTAGCTGTGCCTTCTCCCATCCCTGTGCTTCAGTCCTCCTGAAAACTAGAGGGGAAAAACATATTTGTGCACTTCATACATTTGAATGTCTTCATGTCTTTTATCCCTTCTTCCCACACCCCACCCTCTTCTGTTCCTTTATATTTTTACCACGTTTCTTCTACCTCGTTAGCCATCTCTTTCCCAACAAACCACTAAGCAAGAACAAGAGAAAACAAAAAAAATCTTGCTGTTGCCTTCAAGTGCTTGCTTTACGTTTGTTGCCTATTTATAGATTATTCATTTAAGCCACGGTGGCAGTCAATTAGAAATGTGGTGAATCCTTCTTTCAAGAGCGTGCCAAGAGAGGATCTTTTTAGTTTGCTTGCTGTTTTTTGTATAATTTTGCTGGAGCCTCTACAGTGTGCTTAGATTCCATTGGGGTTGGTTTATTTTGAATAAATTCTCAAATAACAGTAGAAGAGTTTTGCTCCTCTTCAAGGAAATTACAGGAGCGTGACCATGGTGCACAGGGTTGTTTGATTTTATTTGAGGGTGGTAATAATGTATTTTGCACAATTTTTTTCTTCCAGTTGTTATCTTGGAAGATTTTTTTGCTTGTTCAATGTCAGGATGATAGAGGTGCTGTTAACCTTTTTTTTTTTTTTTTTTTTCCTCTACAACTTCAGGCAAATTCTGCCTCTAAATCTTAGTCTATTTGTAGTGCAAAACTGATGAGGTACAACATTGTAATTGTAAATTGTGACAGTCTCTCTGGCCTTGCAGAAGATGCACAATCTCTGTGCATTGGTTTCTCCTGTTGTTGAGCAGGGTTGGTGCTAATCATCTTCAGTCCTTCCCAGGGCCTTGGAGAGGTGCAGGAGGGTTATGCTGGCACATCCCAAATGGTGAGGCAGGAGTTGTGGTTGAAGCACAAGTCCATCACAAGTGAGATGTTTCGTGAGACTTACATTAATAAACTCAGCTGGACTTTTGCTGGCTCCATGGGACATGCTGAGGTGTGAAGTGTTGACAAGGCTTTTGAAGTGAAGCTTGTCTGCAGGGAGGCTGGAAGCCACTGAGTTATGCAATACCTGGAAATAAAAGTACTAGCGTTCTCCTTCAAGGGTGGGAGCTCTTTGTTGTGGGGAGGTATATGCTGGGAAAACACACTTTGCTTTTCTGGTTTTTAATGCCACATATTACTAGTAAGGACTAAAGTTGTTTTTGCTGTTGCAAAACGTATTTAGGAAGCAAATACTGTTTTCAACTGGGTCTCTGCATTTGCCGGAACCTCTGCAAAATGGTTTTAGCAGCCAGTAGCTGTACTAGTTTGGGCTTTTTTTCCCACTTTCTCTCCCTTCCCCCTACTGTTCTTTGTTTTTATGCCATGATACCCTGTTAGGACAACCAGGACAAGGCAGAGTCATCCTGGAGGATGACCCAGAGAACAGTTATAAAATTCCAAGAGAAATCCATGCTTGGACTCAAGTGTGAATATACCTTCTGCTTGGAAAAGGAGAGTCTCTCTGCTAAACTTGCCTTGCTGACAGTGCTGCACAGATAATACAAGAAAATGAAGGTACAGGATGAAGGAGGACAATTATCCTGTGTATTTTTTCATCTCGCCTCCCATTGTAGGACTTGATTCTTTGCTCTGGCCCCTCCTAGGTCAGTCACGTCTGGAGCAGCTGTCGGTGCAGATCAGCTGTGCTAAGCACACTGTGACATTTGGAAATCCCTGTCTGGAAGTGGAATTGAGTGATGAGCTTCTGCTAATTATAATAGCTATGTTTAAAATGTAATGTTTGCTTTATTGAGCAAAATCCAACCACACACCCAGCCTAGAGACTGGAAATAGTCTGGCAGCAGAGGAGACAGGTCCTCAGCAGACGCGTTCGCAGGGCGGAAGCAACGGCTGTACAAGCATTGCTTTGGCAGAGCAAACATTGCACAATCCTGTCTAGGGGGTGAAGGTTGTTACCTAGCAACTTCCAGGAGTGTTTGAAATTTGTTGGAGACCCTCTGAGGCTTAGGCAATTTACCCACTGTTCTGCTGGATGCCAAAAATACCCCAGCTATAATCTTGCAAGCCAAGGGCGGTGCTGGCTTAAACCCCTCCTCACTTTTATTTGAGCCTAGCACAACCTGTGGAGTAGTGCGGAGAGCCAGGACAAGAAACCAAACTAGATTAAAACTAACCCAAAAGAAAAAAGGTTTGATTTGAATGTGGATCTTCACTTCCCGGTGGTGGTTGCAGGCTGGCTCACCACAGTTGCACTGGGAAGTGAGCCGGTGTGCCTGAGGGCTCCTGTTGGGAGTGTGTGTGGGGGTAGCAGTGAGATATCCTTAGGGGCAGGGCTCACAGCACACACATACCATTAAAGGCATCTTTTTCTGAACTATCATGGCATGTCACCAGCTGACAAGCAGCCTTGGGCATCTTCGAGGAAGGTACTGCCATTGACTACTGAGAGGTGCTAACAGTATGAGTTGTTCAGCAGCCTTGTTTTAATAGTCAGAAGGGTTAGAAAGTGACTGTGATATTAGGAGACTTGTATAAGAAGAAAATGACAGCTGGGCTGCTCCTTAGCTTCCGATATTCTTTATTTCATCCAGCTACAGATCTTCTGGCTGGGGTCTAAACCACGCACAAAACCCTCTTCCTCACCATGGCTTCTACTTGGGGCAAAGGCTTTCTGTCCCTACTGCTTTCGTCTGAATTCCTGTTCAGATTCTACCTCCTCTGAGAAGCTTCTTTTAACTCATAGCCAAGTATTAGTGTTTCTCTCCAAAGATACTGGCCATCCACTTGTGTCTTCAGAAGCATTGCCACCCTTAGAGTGTAGAGATCTCTTCTTAGCAGACAGGAATATTTCCCAGGTATTCAACTGTCAGCACACTGGAAAGAAAATGTTGCTTTATGGTTGTTAGACTGACGATAGCTCTTTATACCTTTAAATTAAAAGTGACACACTCACATAAATCATTATAACAGTGCTATGTGCAAGCACAGTGCCTGCATCCAGAGTTGTTATGAGATGACAGTGAATTGGGGTGAATACCCTTATTCTTGACTTTGAGAAGTGCAGTGACAATGAATCACTCTTAGTGATGAGATGCAGCAGTGCTGACTCATTGGGCTGAAATTAGAAGGGCTTTTTTAGGTAGAGATGTAATTCCACCATTTTTTCTGATGAATGGACGAGTGAACATTTTTTTTTTTGGCTAATTTACAGACTTCATCAACTAAGTGCCATTTCTTTCCCTCTAGTTATCGAACCTAGTTGGAGGCAACTGACAGGGAGAGAACCTAGATCCAGGGAGGTGGTACTGGAGAAAGTGCTAGGAAGGAGTGACAGAAAAGTTCACAAATTGGTGGGGTCACTGGATCTAACACTGCCAACACTTTCAGGTTTTGAGATTCCTTTTTTCTGGGTTTGGTGAGTGCTCGTGTTTGCGTTCATCAAGGTAGGAGTTTTGGAGCCTGAATTCATTCTGCTGATAATCTGAAGGAGACCAAACAAAACAAACCACCCCAAAACCCCATAACTTGCTGCAGTTAAAATTTGCCAGAAAATTGAACAAATGCATGAACATTTTCTCCCCTGTTCCCCAACCAACTTTGTTATTACATCTAATAGTGAGGGATTCTGTTCCCATTAACTACTTTGTCTTCTGCTTGTAGTCTCTAGCACTGCTTCCCAGTTCAGGAAGGGTTAATACAACCTAAAGAAAATATTGTGTTCACCGGATCCCAAAATTACCTTTTTCAGATCACCAAAATAGTGATGAATAACCAGATTCACAGAGGTGCTACATTAATTTCAGAATCTGGTGCTGGTACCCCTTCATTTCATCTTTAGAGACTTGATCTCAGCACAATAAAATTAATTCTCTTTAGTGTCCTCCAAATGATTTGTATTCTTTTGCTTTTTTGCTGTTTCCCCATGGAATGAGCTGATACTCTCCTAATGTTTTTTAGTTGCACTGATACATTAATATATGTTTTACTCTTGGCAAGAGATTTGTGGTCATCCCTCTATAGACATATTTTATGCCAGGTTATTTTTCTGCTGTTGGGTTAAAATTTTGCTAGGGGAGCAGCAAAAAAGAAGGAACTCCCTGCCACAACTGCACACTCAGCTGCCTTTCTGAGGTAGGAATATTTCTGAGCCCACAAAGGGAATGTTAAGAGCAGAGGCTTCTCTGATGGGTGTTCCAGTGATGGGGAATGACTCCTTTGGAGAGTCCATCAGCATCCAGCAGTCACTCGTGTGTGTCCAAGAGATGTTGTACTGGCCGACTGCATAATGCTCGAAGCAATTGGCTTGGCAGAGTTTCATCAGTCAGGCTGCCCTTTGCTGTTGAGGAAGCAGCTGCACACTCACATTTTTTTATTTGGCACTGTATTCTCTCCCCAGGGGCTGCAGCACCATTTGATTAGGATGGAGGGGAGGAGACCTATCACAAAGGTGTGTTATTCCCAGCAGAGCTGTGCTGATCTTTTGGTCTCTGTGCTCTGTCTTAGCAAGGTGTTGGAAGAAAAAACAGGAGGAGAGAGGAGTCTCTCAGCTGCTGCCCCTCAATCTCGCCATAACCTCGGCTGCAGCTCAGAGAGTAAAGCCACAAATACTCTTGTTTTGAGGCGCCTTTGCAAATCTGATGCTTTTTTGGTACCCCAAAAATCTGGTAACGCCTGAGCCCCTATTTTCCTCCCTACCTGCACCCACCAGCTTTCTTTGGGAGTGTTTCAGTCTGGCATAGGACTGTCTGATCTCCAGGGACACATCCTTTCCTGAATATAATGCTCTGGATTTTTCCATCTCCCAGTTTGCTTTGGTCCTGTGTTCCTTACCTGACAGCATCTGCCTGGGAGATTATGCAAACAGTGTTAATGGAATAGACCTTAAGAACTTCAGAGTCTTTCTCCAAGTTTTCCATTTTATTGCAGTTGTGAAGGTCACCTTTGTTTTGAGGAGCAGGTAGATGAGGTTACTGCCACCTCTGAATGTGGAGGTGCTCGAGTTCTGCACTTAATATGGTGCTTAATCCCCTTACTGCCTGAGTGGTGTGGCCCATCAGGTGTATTTTGTGTCAGTAGTGGTACCTTGTGCTCAGAGATTACCTTCGGTCAAAGGTTTTTTTGAATGGTTTTACAGAATGAGTATTATCTTTACATTAGAGAGGGAGAGAAATGAGTTTCAGAGAGTTCAGTACATCGCCCTGGGTCTCTCAGCAGTTGTGAGGCAGAGTGGGAACAAAAGCCAGGTCTCTGCTGCAGAACTATGCAGCTTATTTTAAGCTAGGTCAAGAGAGTTGCCAGGAATAAGGATGCGGGTGATTTCTGCTTGAAATCCTATCATCTTCCTCGTATCAGTTGTTCAGTGACTTTGTTTACACTCCATTCTAATAGCCTAACCAGTGAGAATGTGGGGTGATTTCATGATAATAAGCTTGCTGTCAAGAATTCTTGACACTACTAAGTGACTGTGTCTCTTAAAAGAGAAGGAGAGAGATTGGTCTGTCCTTGAGACTTAAAGGCAAGAGAAAGGTTTGGTTATTAGCTCTTTGTCCAGTAAATCTTGATAGTGTGTTGACAGGAGCCCATATCTTCCAGATGTTTCCCCTGTATTTTCAGTAATTATAACTATGGCTTCAGCAATTTTTCAATTTGCAGCATCTTTTTTTTTTTTATTTAGCCCCCAAGAGCCTTCCCTCTATTCATCCTTGGTTTTGGTGGCCAGCTGCGTTTCATCTCTCACTTGGGGGCGGCATTTCCCTGCCGCACATCAGATCCAGGAGAAAACCCCTGCAAAGAAGTAGCAGCTCATGCTTTTTGGATGGAAAACACCCTTCCCTACTCTGCACAGAGCAGCAGCCTTCAGTGCCTGGGTGCTGCAGTTTGCCACAATGCCTAGGAGCTTGAGTCCCTGGGGATGTGGGACATCTGCCTCACAGGCGTTCTAGTTTCCTGGATTTCCTGCTCTCGCTTGGGGTCAAATTAAGGAGGACTAAATTACATGGAAAACCACATAAGCTGTGGCCTGAAACACGTGTTTTTCATTGAGCTATAAGCCTATCCACATAATATAAATTATGTCAGTGAGTAATGGTCTCTGTTTTGCTTGTTGCAGCTTTTCTGCAAGACAGACTCAGCTTCACTTCACTATAGAAATTTCTGAAACACATTCAGAAGTTGTCAGAGAATTTTCCCCTTCACCTTTGCATCAGACTGAGCCCCCTGCCACCCCCAATCCAGCTCCTGTAATGCAACATGGTGGTTTTGATGCTTTTGAGGCAGCACCAGAGTTTATTTGTAGCAGTTATTTCCCACTTTATAAAGGATGTGCATTTGATTTTATAACCAGAACTTTCTTGAGAACAGCAAAATTGAGTCTGTGAAGCAGTAAGGAAATTGTTTAGCAATGTCTGGTACTAAACTGTCCCCATGATTGTGATCTCAACTGATGCAATTTTGTGAAAGCTCAGTAATTTCATCTACAAAGCGTCAAAATATTTGAAATTAGAAATGACCATTTAACACAGTGTAATTTTGTAGTGCACTTCAGAGATGCTGAAACAATATTGTAGTGCTACCAGTCTGCAGTAGTGGTGTGTAATGGGTTGAAGGCGGAAGGTGGTGGCTGGCATGGTATAAATGGCTATATAAATTCAAAGTATAAACAGGCAAGCACATGCATTAACTGTTAAAAGCTGAATCCCATGGGTGAGATTTCAGATTGAACACTAATGAAAATTTTATTTCAGTTCTTACAATATTTTAAAATGCAGGATCACAATATGCAGATAAACTGAAGTCTAACTACAAGTGTCTGATGAGTTACCTCAGTCTGAGTCTCTGCCACCCCCGTGAGTGAGCTGTCTGTGGCCTTTGTGAAATCAAAGTTTTCCTCCTGTTATCCCCACAAGCCTGAATCTTATAAAAATATCTTTGCGTGTGAAATAATTAGTGACAGCAACCTTCTCTTCACCATGTTCTCGTGATATTCCTTTATTGTTCCATGTAACTCATCAGCGTGGAGCACGGAGCTGCATGTTGTTAGATTTGATGAAATTGTGAGGGTTACAATTGGTGCTCTCATTATGGGAACTGCCCTGGGAATGCAGCCATGTTTTTGGGTTCCTTCTGTATTTCAGCTGCAGCTTTGATGCTCTGTATTTTCCTGTGGCTTCTGAATCTGATAGGAAGAAGTGATGTGCTCTTTTTTCCTTCTTCCCCAGCTTATGGCATCAGATAAGATAGACTGACTTGGACCCTGTTATGGGTCACATCGTGCTTTAGCCACACATTAAAGCCATCTAGCTTGAACCAAGAAGCTTCATCTTATATCTTCTTTTGTAAGTGATCAGATAAATAAGCTACTGTGAAATTACCCATGGGATTGGGGGAAGCCAGCACAAGAGACTGAAATGATTTGGCATGTTAGAACATACAAGAGTCCATATTTCTGTGATGGGCAGCCGATATATCCTTGTAAATTTAAATTGTGTGTTAACTTTCTCAAAGAGGCAAGAATTTATCTTAGAAGTTAATTAATTTGAAATAGCTATTAATTAACATTATACCTAGATTTTGCCAATCGTCACACTTGACTTGAATTTGCATACAACTGTTGCATATAAAATACTGCTAAGGGTGTGTTGGGCTTTGACGTGCTGTCAGAATGCCATGTTTTGCAGCTGTGTAACAGCTCTGCCAGGCTCATCCTCCTCCTCCTCCTCCTCCCCCCCTCCTGAGCCATGGTGCTGCCCTTCCAACAAGTGGCCTTCCTCCTGGGGACCTGCGCTTTGGATTTATAGCTGTGAAAGCACAACCCCAGAGCAGGCAGCTGTGTATATCCTCACGTATTTCGCCCTGATGAGGGAGAATAAAAATGACTCTTTTTAATTTGAGGTAGTGAATGTGCTGCTTGTTTCTCTCCCTTGTAAAGTACCTACGTTGTATTAATGTGACTCTTAAGATAATCATGTTTTTTGATGAAAGCGTAAGAGTGAAATGATGTTTCCAAATGAAGGTTGTTTTGATTTATTCCCTGTATGCAGCACACATAATTTTACTTCCCTAACTCTTTGAAGCAAGCTTTAATTTTATGGCTTTGACTGTTGCTACTACTGTGCTGTGCTGTACCTGTGAGCTATTTAATGTGCAACGTTGAGGAGTAAATTAATGCAGGTCCACAAAGAGAGCGCTTCGATTTGCTAATTGCTTGTAGAGCGGAGGGTATTGTTGTGTAGAGAAAGACTGTTCATTAGAGATTGAGTAGCTAATTTTTCCCTACAAGTGAGTCTCACATTTGAGCTGCTTGCCTGTCGGCCAGGGCAGTCAGCTCACGTTCAGCCCCCGGAGAAGAGCTTGGGGCTGTTGATGCGGTCGGTGATAACATCTGCGCTGTAACCACCAGATTGCTTTGGTTTCATTCATTAAACCCTCCTCCTCCAGTGCTGTCAGTGAAGGCCGACTTTTGGAAGGTATAGAAGAGGAATTACTGATGCAGGGAAGCAAGCTAAACAATTCAGGAATGTCTCCTTAGGAGCCGAATCAGTTCCTCTCCTTGGAAACCGCTTCTGCTCCTCTTTCAGCCCTGAGCTGCAGTATCCTGGAGAGGCCGGAGCACAGGTTATCTTTCCTTTCCTGCCATTCTCTTTTGAGGATGACAGTAGCATTGACAGTAGATTAGACTGTGTTGTCATGTAAGATTAATGTTTTGAATTGACAAACCCTTTTCTGAAGGCTGAAAGTAATTGACTTGAGAGGATTTTTTCTTTTTCTCCTGCTTTGCTACTTGATTTTCTTCTACCTGGTTATGCTGCCTTCAGTGGGCAAATTAGGCTTTACATGTATTTGTATATCTGATTCTTAATATCTGTTTGCTTATCAGATTTCTTAATGCTTGAGCTCAGTGATCCATGGGAATTTAACATGTGTATTAAGTAATGAGAATTTCCTTGGAGCTTTAACTTATGTGCATAGCCTGAAAATTCAACATGCACGTCTATCCTACTGAGGGATTCCTGAGGTACCAAGGTGAATGTGATCAATCGAAAAGCCTGTAAAATGGAGCTGAGCTACATATAGGAAGGTTCATTGCTTTTCCCAGTGCCAAACTCTGAGATGGGACAGTTAAACTGCTCCAGCATCTGCTGCAGACAAACTCTCCTATGCCTCTGATGCTGGGGACAAGGACTCCTCCTCCTTCTGAACCACCCTGACTGGTTCACAGTCATTGCTCATGCTGTTGTTGGCTGCTAGTGGCCACAGATAATTGATCTGAGAAATCCAACAGTTCATTCCTGAAAAGGTAAATTCCAAGAAACACCATAACACTCTTTCTTTCAGGTCTTTCCCGATGAATGCCCAAAGTGGGACTGGGTGCAGGGGCTCTGAGTGCTGTCAGGCACCAGTCCAGGGCTGTGGTGCCTGGCAGCTCCTCCGGAGCACTCTGATTAAGTGAGACATGGGGATAAGTTCAAAGCCTAATTTCTTCTTCATAATTAAAAATGTGTGCATCTGTCATGCTGCTGGTGATTAGGTTGTATTTTCTTGTGGCCTAGAAGGAATATGGCAGTGAATCACTTTGCAAGCAGCTGTCCTCTAACAGCTGAGCTAGGTTCAATATTTGATTTAAGCTAATAAAAAGTCTGGGGTAGGGCTAATGTTTACAAACTGGATGTGATAAAGCATTCAGATCATCTGTTTCACAGCCAGGCAAGAGCAGGCACAGGGGACCTGACTGAGAGTTTGGGCTTTCTCTTGTCCCTGCACACGTGGGCAGGGGCAGGGGCGGGCGAGCCAGGAGGGTCCCAGCTCTGGGCTGCAGCACATCAGGCAGCATCAGCTGTGCTGGAAAAGCCTCCTTCTTTCCAGCTGTATCATTGCAACAGCTCTCAGTGCATTAAATATGTCCCTTTTGCTCTTCTCTGAGAGTTGTCGTCAAACCATACGTTTTAAAATCTTTTAATCTTCATAAATCATTTCTTCCAGCAATCTAGTAAGTTCAGTTGCAGTGAATTCCCACTAGTTAGCTACTCCTTCCCTTTGAGATGGGCTGCCTGGAAATAAATGCAATGAAGAAAATCTACTTTGTGATTTAATTCTTATCTGATTGCTTCTCCAAATCATATTGATCTGCTGTTATGCTTGGTGTCCAGGTTCATCTCTAGGTCTCTGCTGGCACAGCAGCTTGAGAGGTTTGTATCTGGTTGTTTTCCCCAAGCCATATTATACATATGGAATATTTCCTGCTTGTATTTCCAATTTCCCATGTCTTTGTATTATTTTTCTCCCATCTAAAAGTTTTTGCAGCCTCTTCATGAAGTAAAATGTGTCAGAGTCTCTTCTGTCCTTTTATTCTTAATTTTATCAAGGTCTTCTACTTATAATGTTCTTATACCCATGTAGTCAAACAGAATCCTAGGGTAATGTTGTCTTGGTATTATAACAGAAAGTATTTCCACTGTGAAGATGACCAAAGCTTGGCATAGGTTCCTCAGAGAAGTTTTGGAGTTATCTCCTTGGAGATACTCAGAACTCAGCTGACCAAGAGCTCTGAGAATCCACACGTAGCTGACCCTGCTTTGGGCAGGAGATGGAACTGGCTTCTTCCAGTCTGAATTGCTCTGTGATTTTATAGACGTCTGTACTAACAGGAGGCTGAGCAGAGACATGACCCTCAAATTCAGGAATGGTAGCTGTGGTGAGCAAGTTATTCTTAATGGTTCTTTATACATAGTTTGGAATAGGCCAGTAGTTCCCATCTGAAGGTCATTTTCATATAGTATCATAAAATGCATCGGGTTGGAAGGGACCAACCTCTCTGCAGTCAGCTAATAAATATAATAAGGCTAATAAATATACAGAAGAGTTGGGATTGGTTTTGATCAAAAACATTGTCACTCCTGGGGTGTTTGGCAAAGGCTGTTCTAGCATCTGTCATAAATAACATCTCTGAAGGGACGTTTTTTAATTCTTCTCCATGTGGCTCTTTCCTGGCTCTAGCCTGCTGGTGTAATTCTACCTGATTCAATAGTAGTGGGGAAAAGTCTTTCTGAGGTGTCTGCAAATTTATAGTTTCCTGATGTTTCAACATCAAACTTGGTGATGATTTCATTTTTTTCTTCTTGCTTGCTTGTACATGCACTCCGTGTTTGGTTGGGACTGGCATCTCCTGTGGTGTTTAATGAGTGTGTTTCATTTCCCTCTGCCAGGTCCCAGGCTTGTATTAAAACCCTTTTCATCTTACTTGAGTGTCTGTTCCTTAAATAATGTCACATAATCCCAGGCCCTGCACAGCAAGGATCTGTAACTTTTTCAGTTTCCACTGAGGTCTGGGGCCAGGGAAGTCTTGAACTGTTTGGTTGTTTGTTTGCAAAATTGAACTTCTGCTGTGCTGAACCCTAAGACTGTAATTTTTTGTTGTTTGCTTGCATTTCAGTGCAGTTAGCCTTCAGAACTTAATGTTTTCCTTTCCATTGTAATAAACTGCTTGCTGTTTGTCTCTGGTTGGGATGTAGTACTCAAAAGACCCATTTCACGTGTGGCGAGAGATTGTTAGGGGGACTCTGGAGGGTTTTAATGACTGTCTGCTTGAAATTACATGAATTAGTTCGTAGGAAAGGTTTTTTTAGTTCTTGCCTTGTTGATGTTGTTTAAATTAGCTTCTCTGCCATCGGTTGTGACTGGATTTTGGGCTTCCTGCTAACCAGACAAAGGCTGATTGCAGGCTAGCAAAGTGTTGTGAAATAAAAGGTGTGGGAAGCAAGGGAAGCAAGAGCACTCAAGCAGTGTACGTGGTTCTCTCAACCATCTCCAAAATGCCCCTTTTCTTTAAAAACCCTTTTCATAAGCAAAACTCTGGGAAAGCTTCTCCTATGAATCAGGTTCCTGTTTCTCCACAAATTATACAGGGATAACATAAGATACCCCCACTCTGGTTTGAGATTCTTTAAATTTCAAATTTCCTCTTAAAAAAAGAAAATTCCTTGTGTTCCTTCCAGAGGAATGGAGAGGAGGTGTGGTTCTCTGAGTGAACAATGGGATTGAAATTTGGGACAGCTAATCCAGTGGGTTTCCTCCCTGTAATAAACCTTTCCTGTGTATGTAGGCTGCAGGCTCTTTGGGAATGCTTCATGGAATGGGATGCTGATAGGGCATAACAAGAACCAATGCTTATAATTCCTTTTCAATGCTGTGAAAATCATCTTGCCATTTTTTTTTGGTTGGGAGGGAGGAGTGTAGTCTTATTAAACATCCCAAAATGTGTCCTAGACTTCATTTTCTCCCTTTTTTTTCTCGAAGGCTCATCTCTCTCAAGTTCTGGAAGAAGTGGGAAATCACAAGCAAAGAGCAGAGATGGTAAGTGTTCATCTTTCGGGTTTCTTTAAATTGTTTTGCAGAGCAGTAACATATGCAAAGTTCAATTCATTTAAACAGTGGATCACTTCCAAATATTCAGGAATGAATAGTAAATAAGCATCCTAAAACTGTGTATTGTTATTGCTGGTCTTGGCACTCTCTGTCTCTGTACTCACCTGGAACAAGCGTGGGATGAGAGCTAGTGGTCTGCCTTCCTTTTTTGGCACTCCCCTTTCTCTTTGTTAGCAGTTCTAGATCAGAAGCAAGCATTTAATTTCATACTGAATTAACTCCTTTCTTTGGGGGCCTTTGATTCAGTCTCAAGTGTGCAAAGGACAAGCAGATAAGATGCGACAGAATTACCACAAACTGTTTTTTTATAATATCTGTTAATTTTCTGCTGGGTTTGTCTATTTTATTGGCAGTTCCCTCAAGGACCAGAAATAATAGAGGCCACAAAACCAGGCAGTAGGGAGGTTTATATGCAGTTTCATGGTTATTGTATAAAATTCTTCATACTCAGGAATAAATGAGGTGTCGTTGTTAGGCTGTTTCATGAACACAGGTTTTTGCTAATGGGCGAGTTGTGGGATTCCTGCAACTTTTTCTTGTCACAAGAAAAACCTGAGCAGTATCCCAGATGTAGACATTCATTCTGGAGGTGGGTTTTACACTGGATTAATTTTGTTACTAATGAAAAAACAAGCACGTGTCGCTGGCTGGTGATCTGAATCATAAACTACAGTGCCAACTTTAGGTCAGCATTTAACTCTACTGAGGCACCACAGGGCAGAACTAGCATGCCTGTGCTCTAGCTTGCCATACTTCTAGTTTCTTCTTCCTAATTTGTGCTCCTTGCTGTTTCAACATCAGATTTTCTATAATGAGTGTGTTAATTGATTCCAATTCTGGGGTGGTCTTACATTGTGGGCAAACATTTCTGTGTGCTCAGCCTCTTTCTCTGGTGATGCAGGTCAGAACTGATACTTCCAAAGGAAATGGCATTAATCCTATTTACCATCTGATCTCATTACATGCTCCCTTGTTATAGTTTTAAATTCTATACAATCAATTTTGCATTGTGCTCACTGGACGTATCAGGGGATAAATTTGCTCCTATGTTTTAAATGTTCTGATGTGTGTTTTTTTTAAAACATTTCAAAGGGTTCTCTTTTTTTGGCTCGTTAAGCCTGGGTTTCGAGTTATTTGTTTGCCTTCAAAAATCTGTTGTATTAAACAGGCTAGAAAAGAGCTGGGGAAACTGGAACTACCAGTGTTAAAGCGTTAATTGGTGTGGTGCATCATCCATCAGCAGAGGATAAAGCATCAGTCAGTGTTCAGTGCCTGTTCCCAAGTGTTCCTCAGTGGAAAACTGCAGGTCTTGTGATCTTCCACTAAAGCTTACCTCAATCTCCCATGAATAGGCTGGATTCTGTAGTGCTTTACACGATGGATTGCAGATTGTGAGGGGTTGGCTTTATTCAGTGTTTTGAATTTTGTTCAGTAAATATAAGAAAATTGCTTTATACAGAAGAAGAGAGATTGATTTTCCTCATTTTCCTTTTTGAGGAGAAACATGACAGTATAGTTCCATCTTTTCACTGGTGGTAGATTGTTCTCCTCCACCCCTAGGTGAAACCTCCCTGGTAGGGGAAGATGTGTCACTTCTTGCCTCTTACAATGTTAGGGGTGGCAGAGGTCTGCCCCCTTTGGATGGGGCTCTTCCATTAGCTGCCTGCCCAAGGGCTCCAGCACTTGTACCATCAGCCCCACTCTCCTTCCTGCCATCAAACAAAATGTTCTTTACTTTTTTTTTCCTCCCCCCTCTCCCAGTCAGGGTCTCACCTGGATGGCCTTGTTTTCAGACTGTCTTAAAGTTGACACTTCAGCAATTGTTTGGCTGCTTTGAATTCCTGGCATCTCGCCTTCCTTTTCATCCCTCTTCCCCCATTTTCACTTGTGATCTTCAGCTTGTTTGTGTGATGTTAAGCCTGGGTGGCTGGGGGGCTGCAGGAGGGCTCGTCCTGCTCTGGGTGCTGACAGATGTGGATATTGCTTTTCATCAGCTGTTCTGCAAACAGGCTCGTGGCCCCCAGTGAAATGGAATAAACACCTGTCAGGTGCTATCATACAGTCTGATGGGTCTTCGGGTTGCTTCTGGGATAAACCTCTGTGGAGGTGACATCTCTGCTGCCACCCTGAAGAGTGCTAATGGCTTTGCCACCCTTCCCAGAGCACTGGAAACGAAGCAATGTGCTCTGGGGCTAATGAACTAACTGATTGGATCTCACTGGTGAGTTTGATGGGGTTTCTTACATGCAATGGGGAGCACCTTAGATGCCCTGGTAAATAATTCATTCTTTACATAGCAATATTTAAAAGTATGATACTTGTGGGATAAATCTGACAGGCTCATGGCCTCAATAAGACAAGTACCTGTGTGCTCTGTCCCTGGGAGGAGAAGGGCCCTAGTTCAGGTATTTGTGTCCATGGGGACAATACAAGACAAGGGGTGGGGTGTGCTATAGGGGATGCTGAGCTAGACCAGGGCAGGAGGTCCTGCTGGAGGAGAATGAGATGCACTGACTGCCACTGAGTACTCCAGGACATGATTTCCTTGCTTGTCAGCTAAAGTGAGTTCACTACTGGAAGAACAAAAAAAAAAAACCCCAGAAATTTAAACATCTTCAGCTAATTGCAGTTGACAAGACAAAAGCAGTTTGACTTTCCAGTATTAATTAGCAAACCCATACTAATTAGCTTGTATAAGCACAATTCATGCTTCTTTCCCTAAATGCAATTAATATTGCAACTGAAGACGTCTCTGGGCTGTGCCGCTGGATCATTAACATACTTTGCCCTAATTAGACACGGCCAGTAGTGGCTGGAGAAATGAGTTTGTGATTACAACCATAAAAAATCCTCTAATATTTTATATCCTTTAGGGAACTTGAACCTGGAATTTATTTTCTGATTTAAGAAAAATTACCCTTATCATTGCGCTGTGTAATTATAACAATGAAACTTTAATTTTTCTCTCCCTCTAACCCTTCTCTTATTTATTTTGCTTCATTCACAGTTTGAACGTGTTGCTATTGTAAGGGAATGGTGCTTGCCCAGTCTTCTGAGAGGTGGTTCCTAACAGAGTCACCAGCCTGATAGGGCTCAGGTGACTTAGTTGTCCCATAGATCTGTGGGGTTTGTGTTGCTTTTATTTACTAAAAGAATGGCTTTTTTCCTGCACTTCTTGTGTATGTATACATGCTTTTCTGACAATTTGACCAGCACTGGAAGTTGTCTTTATCAAGGCTAGTGCTCCAATATTTTTATCTCTAAGATATGCCAGGAGATTGCCCACGGAGTTCACACATGTGGCTCCCTGTCTCGTGGTCCCAGGATCTTACTTCTTGTGGTGAATTACTTCAGTGCTCTACTGCATAGAGCTGAGAGCTGGTTTCACTCCTGCCAAAATACTATTTGTGGAAAGTGCTTTTTTGTTTGTTGTATTGTTCTTCTTCCTCTCCCTGAGGGAGGGAAGCAGATGATGTGTTAGTTTTTCTAATTTTCATTTGCCTTTTTCATATCTCTTTACAGACAGGAGGAAATTGTTTGGCTCAAGTTTGCCATCCAAGCCACGAGTGTGATCCTTGATCTTACACTTTCTTTCAGTCTGGTTCTGTAGCAGGGGGCATTCATGTCAAGATATATTTTTTTTCTTCATCATTAATCCCTGAGGGAAGTCAGCTTGGTATTAAAAACTATCACCTGTATTTTCATTGCCCTGCGGTGCTCTGGGTATCTTTTGGCTTTCATCTTCAAAAGACAGCTTGGCCCATGTGGGCTCTGAAATCTATAGACCGCTCATTGGAACAAATTATATTTCACCCTTCAGCAGATTAAAAAGGATGGATGTAAGAATCAGAAGAATTGCTTAGCAGGGTGGGAGGTAAAGAAGATTTGAAGTCCAAGAATGTAGCCGTCACAAAATGAATGGCATAAATTGAGTGTCCTTATAGAAGAAATAAAGACACCTTAAAATGGAAATAATGAATGCCCCTTGCCTTGAATGAAAGTGTTGGTTAACCCCCTGCATAAAACAGGAGGACTTTAGTTACAGGCAGCAGGTCAGGAATAGTTAAGGAGCCAAATCATGTCTTCAATCTGATGAAACCACGATGTTTAGGATTAACTTCAATGTCAGCCACTACCTACACCGATGGTTATCGGGAGAGGTAATAAAGACAGGAAGGGCCATACCTGAAAGAAAGTAAGTCAGAGAACACTGTGTTTTAATGTAGTTGGGAACTAGCTGTTAACTGGAAGGCAACATGGAAAAATCACAAAGAATTTGAGAAAATTGCAAGAGGCTTCAAGACATAAACAGGAGACCCACACAGTTCATAAACCATTTGTGTTATTAGTGATTGCATCAGGCTTCTAAGAACTGTAAGTTTTGATGCCTATGAGAAATAGCTGGCAAGGGTAAAAAGTGTGTTACATTTTACTTTATAAGTGATAACAGTGGTAATATGAAAGAGGCAAACTTTAGCATAGAAAGACCTGCCCTGGATAACTTGCTAATATAGCTCGTTTAATTCTTGTTTAAGAGTTATTAAACATAAGGCAAGAAATACAATGGACCAGGCATAAGAACAAAAGTGGTGCTCGTTAATGGAAATGTAAATCCTCTTTAGTATCTACAATGGGATGGCAATTAAATGTGGGATTAGAGCTTTGCTGGAACATAACAGCCAAAGGTTGGGAGGGGAAAGGAAGCAACTGACCAGTGGAGAAAGTCTCTATCTACCAAAAGTGTACTTTGTCTTTTCTGAACTGCTTTAGCAAGGTGACAGCAGATCTCCTCACCATTTGTCAGGTTTTATCCTAGCACCTTATGTGGGACTCGCAGACCCAAGACAGATGAGCAGCGTGTCACTCAGCTGAGCAGCAGCATGAACACAGCCAGAGTTTTAGTAAGGCAATTTTAGGGAAATATCCAGCTCTCAAATCAGATTGAAAAACGTGAATCTGGTTATAAAGAGATGGCAAAAAAAGCTGATCCAGAATGAAATGATACAGTAAGTGAAGACTGAAAGAGGACTTTTAGATCATAAAATCCAGTCCCTTGGTAACTGAGGCAATTGCAGCATATACCTCAGTTCATAAATTTATCAAGCTTGTCTTGAAACTGCTTTGGTTGGTTGTACCATTACTGTCATTGAAAGGCTGCCCTGATAGCTGAAATCACCCCAATTCCAACTGGAAATATATGTGCAATTAATACCCTTTTTTTTCTGTGCTAGTGTTCTCCTTAAAGTACAGTGACTGTTCTTCCTCCCTCATATTTATGCCGTGGCATATTTATAGAGAACAGTTGTTCTCCCCCAGCATTTCATTTGTCTAGGTTAAACAATTCCAGCTCTTGCAGTCTTCTCTTAAACAGGCTTTTCAGTCTCCTCATGAATCCTACAGTTCCTTAAATCTCTTTCCATTTTTTTTATGTCTCCATTGACAATGAGTAACCAGAGCAGTCACATTATGCCAGGTGATGTTCCAGCAGTAGCTTCTACATCTAGTACAGGCAGATACTGGGTATAGCTCAACTTCCCATTTCAGAATCACGTTGCCCATTTCCACAGCCACATGGCACTGGTGTTCATCCTGGGGTTGATTATTCACCCAGCTCTTTGTCCTCCTCTTCAGTTTCTGACTGACAAAGACTCAGTCTGCAGGAGAGGTACTAACTGTGGGACTTGCACTATTACATTTCAATTCTGCTGCTGTTGCTTCAGTTTTCAGCTGGCTTTTTCTGTCTGATCTATTTATGCTCCTCCGTGATAAAGCCACCCTGCTTTGTGCTATCAGTAATTGTGTTTGTGTGTGTGTTTGTTTTTGACCCAAGATCTTCAGTGATTTCTGTTTGTTTTAAATATGTTTACATGATCGCTGAGACATCTTTTTCTATACCACATAGTTTTATTTCAGCAGAGTCGTTTGTTGCCTGTTTGTTCTGTAAATACTTCACAGTGTTTGTATTATTCTTCACTTTATTGTGTGGTCCTGTTAATTTAGAAATGTGATTTGCTGGAATGAGGAGGGTGAGTGTGCAGGAGTCATTGATGCCCTGTTTCAACTTTTCTCCCTGTGTTTTTACTGTAGAGCTTTGGTTCTCCAGGCAGAATGAACCCTGGAATGGAGGGATAGGAGTACTCAAGAGTTACTTTTCTCCTAGCTGAGAGCTCTCCTCTCAGTACTTGTAAACAAGTACATTAAAATTAGTCCATGCCGTTCCCCATGGTGTAGAAATAGAGTGAGCTCTGAGGAACAGAGATAGGATTTTTTTTCCCCCTCTCTCTCTCAGCATAGGGAATGATGCATGGCCTCAGTGGGTTGTGTTGTATCTGTATTTTCCCTGTTGGAAAATTCACGTTCAACACACAATTCTGGCAACATTAGGAGCATTATTGCACCTGACTGTGGGCATGGCAGAGGGTGGTGGAAGCTTTGGGATCCTGCTAGATGAGTGCTGACAAACGGTCTGTAGACTGGAGAGGTGATCAGTCCAGTACATTCCTGCATGTTAATATCTCAATGCTATTTTAATTAGGTTAGAGGAAGAGACTTAGTGAGTCAATTCTTGTGGTTTATCTCTGTTTTAGAAACCTAGCCGGGCACATGGGATCAAATAGTACATTTCCTTCAAATTAAAAAGAAATAAACGGTCTGTTTAAAAGTCCCATTACACAAATGAACCTGCTGTTGGATCCATTAACGTGAAAGTTTTATGGAACTCAGCAGCACTATTTGGTTTCAACAGGCCTGTTTTCATTTTCTCATCGAAGGAGATAACAGCTGACATGGGGTTAGGACTTTGAGGAGGAGGAAACATGGCTACCTAGAGTGAAGATCTGCCTTACTGCTGCTTCTCCCCTTGGGCTCCCTGGGGGACAAACACTGCTGGATTTGGGGAAAATAGTCTGACCCAAACCTGAACAGCAATTCCAGCTTGGATGGGATGCACGGACACTGCTGTGCTGCAGTGAGAGTGCTCCTCTATCTGATATCAGAGCTATCCTGAGTTACTTGGTAAAACAAAATGAGTGGGACAGTGTGCTGCCAGTTCTCTTCTTCCTCAGCCCAACACCAAACTCAACAACATCCCCTCAGCAGACCTTCATCTTCTAGTTTTCATTTGTTTGCTCTTCTCCATCTCGAATCAGCCAAGGAGAAACATACCACTGAGAGGGAGCTCAGCAAGCTGCCCCCAACAGGAACTCTCTTCCAACTGATCAGCTCCTTGTTGCTTCTCTCAAACTCGTCAGTTCCTGGGTAATATATCTTCAGCCTCACCCACCACCCCAACCTGGGGGCAGTTGGGGCCTCACACAGCTGGGCCAGGTTCTGTCTCTGGGGCCTTGGGGAACAAAGCATGTTTCTGGGTTGTGACTCATCCATAGGTCAACTCCAACTCAGGGACCACAGCTCAGGCCCCAGCACTTCCAACAGGGATATTATCAGAGGCCTTATTATAGTAGCCACAGCCTTGAGGTACAAAAGGTGTAATTAATATGCACACAGGTATTGTGCTTTTCCAGGCTACATCCACTCTCACAGAGTCTGTAAAAAGTTTATGGGCTATCTCAGACTCAATTTAGTTGAGCTAAAATCTCCTGGAGGGTGCAGGGGCTCCCTGCTGTGTTCAGCAGTTTGAGAGACAGGGAAAATTGGGTGAGAGGTCCCAGATACATTTAGAACTTGGTAATTTCTTCTCCATTTTTCTGCCTTGCCTAAAAATCAGCTTGGAGAAGCTGTAGAAGAAATATGTGCTTCCAGTGTGTGTCCTCCAGAGAGGGAAAGGAAGACTTGGTTTGTTAAGCAGCTGTGTTAGGATGGGACAAAGTAATCATTAATCTACAACTTGCTTTGTGACAAGGATGGAGGCCAGTTTCCTCCTGCTGTCACAGTCCTGGGAAGTTGTACATGCATCAGAAGAGGGCCGTCCTGAGGGACTGGGTCTGAGAAATGCAGTTCTGTAGGCATGGTTAATGCTGAGGGTGAGAAGATCTCTAGCTATGGGATCTAAGGAGGCGTCGAAGGTATGTTGAGTGGACGTGCCTGCAGATCAAAGGTTGCTTGATACTTTTTTTTCTTGCCCAGGGCTGTCTTTGTGTGTACAAAAAGGGAGATAAAGGCTTAAAAACCATGAAGTTCAAGACTGTCTTAGTCCTTGCTCTGACAGCCTAATCAGCTTGCTACGTTATTTGTTTTGCTTTTGATCTTTTTGTGTGTCGGTGCCCTTAGAAGAGCTTGTTCCCAGTGTTTGTTGCCTTTGGCTGATAGATGCTAGGGGTAGGTAGCAGTGGTGGCAGGCTGGGGTCTCTCTGAGCCATTCTACAGAGTCCTCCAGCAGGAGCTATAAAACCAAATTTATCCACAGAGACAAGAAGATCATAGAGCAGAATTTTTCCCGTGACCTCTTGGTAAATAATGAATGGCAATGCCCTGCCTCTTTGGAATCACTTAATTGAGGCTGACAACTCTTTGTTGTATTACAGGATCTAGCTTGTCAGGAGAATTTTAACTTATTTATGAATATTTCATTAACCTCTAAAGACTGGCTGTATAAAATCAAGCTCCTGCCAGGCCCTGTCCTGTCAATGCTCTATTTGGTGCTAATGTCATCCACTGCACATCTATTACACCTTCCCTCCCTTCCAAGCTGGACCTCCAAATTCAAGTTGGTGGCAGCACAAACATGTTCACCAAAGGTTAAAATGCCAGGTTTCTGCTTTGGCACCAGAACTGGACATACGGTGTTTAAGAGGGAATTGCTTTTTGTTCTGCAAGTGCTTGCTGGCAGCTGAAGGGGACTGCAGGCATCGTCCCGAGAGGCTGAAGTGGGCAGAGCAGTCTTGGCAGGGCCCTGTAGCCTTTGCTGTTTGGCACAAGGAGAGATTTCCAGCTTCTTATGTATTACAAACCACTGCTTGTTGTTGCAGGAGGGCCTCAGGATGTGTTATTTAGCTAGAAAACTTTCAGTCTGCTATTCTCAGCCTCTTCTTTGGGGAAGGGTCTGGGGAACAAGACTCCTTCAGGCATCTACCACTTCCTTGAAGGCAGTTGGGAGGCTCTGTTGAGAGAGCTGCTGCTTTCCCATAGCTGGATCTCTTGCCCCATCCTTGTATTTCCCCTCTCGGGGAGTTCAGAAAGCACCTTGAGCATGAAGCTCTGCTGGCCCTTGCTCACCCCCCTCTCTCTGCTGAGATGTGCCAGGAAACAGTCCTCCCAGTTGGAGTGACCTGCAGGACTGGGCTGGAGCTGCAGCAGGAGCAAGAGAGCTGTGCTGAAAAGTGTTAAAATACAGGCTGTGGGTTGTTCCATGTGAGTCGGAGCAAGAGGATTAAGTTCAGTTTTCAAGTCTAGCACTCAGTGACGGCTCCTTTGCTCTCTCATAATATTAAGCAGAAAATCATTCCACTATATTTATGTTAGGAGACGAAGAAACAAAAATGGATGTGAGATTCCTCTTTCCTCTCCCCTTTTATCTTCCTAGGTGGTCGGTAAAATGCATAGATTCTTCTCTAACTGTTATGTGATGATTTTTCAACAAGACAACTGATGGGGAGGGCTGAGAGGTGGGATTAAAAGCTACCGTTTAATGAGAATTATTGACTGAATGCTCCAAAAACTCCTCGAGGGTATATTTTCAGGAAAAAGGCATTCAAACTTTTTTTTCAGAGGAGGTATGACATCTTTGCAGACCTATTTGTTGCTTTGCCTGTGAATTACAGCTGCTAGAAGACTTGCTTCTAGCAAAAGTGCCTACGGCTGCATGAAAGAAGTGACCTGTGTGATGCTCTTCTCAAGAGCAGACAACTCCATTGCTCCAGTGCTGTGGCCACGCTGGACGGGGTTGTGGCACATTCAGACCGATTCCTTGACAGGTTCCCTAAAGAGACTGTTACTCTGTGTTTTGCTGTTCTAACCAGGAGTAATGGGTAGGAGGTGTCAGCCATTTAAGGCTAATTACTCCGGAGTTTCCTTCTCTCGGTGGACACCAGCTGGTTTGTGATCCCTGGTGGGAGGGGCTTTCGGTAGTAATTAAAGGAAACAGTCATCTACATGCTGGTGAAAGTACTGGGGCGAGGCTGATAACAGCAGAGAGGCTCTGAGCTGAATGAACATGGAAATGAGGTGATCCTTATTCAGAACGAGCTGTTAGAGCAGAGAGGGGGTTTGGACGTGGAGCTGTCAAGGATTTTTGCTGTCCTGTGGTGGTGGTGAGGTCTCATATTGGTGCCTGGGAGCATGGACAGGACAGGGCTACAGCAAGGCAGAGAGGAAGAGATTCCTTGTCTGCTCTTTCCTCCAGGAGTGAGAGTTGAAATATGTAATTATACTTGAATACACCGTGAGTTTAAATTAGTATCTCCAGTTGCCTTGCCTGGTGGGTCTCTTGCATGGGATATTTGTTCTTCTTCCCATGAACTTTCCAGTTTTGTTCATCGTGTGCTCTGAGCCATCTTCCATCCTGATGAAATGTCTGGTAGTGCTTATTTCCAAACTGTCACATCTTGCACCCATCCCAGAGTACCAGAAAGAAACAAACACAGCATAAAGAAAGGAACAAAGCTCAAGAAGACAGAACTGTCAAAACCATCCTAAATCGGTACCCACGTTATGACTAGTGTTGTTACTTGCTGTTGACATGAGGTCTGTGCTGGTGACCAGGACAGTTGACTTCAGACATGCTGTAGCATCAGCAGAGCATCTGTTCTTCAAGCAGAAGGACAGGCTCCTTCCAGAGCTGGTGTGTGGTTTTGTATATACCACCTGTGGGGAGAAAGGGCCCCAAATGTTCCTCCAAATGGGTCAGCTGGAACATTCAGGCTGTTCAAAGCTGTGAGGCTTTGCAAAGCCTTCTGCATCGCCACTTGAGATACCAAGTCTTGGTCCTTGGTGTTGCTGCAGGGTAACAGTGTCAGTACTGCCACATTATCCCCTGCTCAAGTAACAGCCCTATTGCTGTAAATTAAAAAGCAAGAGAGAAAATTAATATTTTCTTAATTTTTTTTGTTTCTCTTAAGTATTCCAGACCAGGAGTATTTGAAATGGATCATCTGAAGATGGGTTAAGCAATTCCAATTAGACATCACTGCTCATCAACAACAATCTGCTGTTGTGTGGAGCGCGGGGCTGGGGCAGGGGACAGAGGTGGGCGAGTGGGGAGGGCTGGCCTCTGGCAGCATTGAGGTGTGAGAAGAGGCTTAAACAAGGACAGGAGGCTGTGTCCTGGGGCAAAGCTGTTCTGTAGGTGTTTGGGGAAGAGCTTTTTGGATGGGCTGTGCAGGAGGAGGCTGGGGCTTTGGAGGGTGTGATGCATCAATGCTCCTTCTTCATATGTCTGGAGCTGGGCACGCAGTTCAGGCTTGCAGTTGATGCTGCTTATATGGGAACAAGGTAATTTTGGAACCCTTGTGGCACTGGCCTTATTTTTCCGGGCAGAAACTGTTTCCTGTAATACTCTATACCATGGTGATGACAACTGGAGACCTTGGGGTAGTAAGTAGTTTAAACAGGGGGTGTGTGTGTCCATCCCTTTGGCTGCTCACAGCAGAGCCGTGCTCCTTTGCAGCAGGGCTGACTTTGGCTCCCTGAGCCCGTCTGGAGTTTCACCAAGTTGTGCTTCTGCAGCACGATGCAGAGAAGGGGGTGTTTGAGGAGAAGCTGTGGGCTGCCTGCAGATTGGGAATCAGAGGGGAGAGAGGTGAAAGCTCGTTAGGGCTCCCTTGGGGTAGATGAATTAGTTAATGACTGTGCTGTGCTTTGAAAATGCAAATGCTGTGTCAGAGCTAAGGCTGATTATAATAATCAATCTTCCTTTTGAGAGGGTGCTGGAGATGGGGAGTGGGGAGAGGGATGAGGCTTGGGCTGAATTTTTAGATGGTAGATCTGAGTTTCTCCACTGTCATTAAGGAAACCAGAGGTTGCCCGAGAGGTCAGCAGAAGTGGAGAGAGGCAGAAGGTGAATTTGGAAGGAATCATCTTTGCAAGCACCAGTGGCTGCTTGGCAGGCTGAAGTTAATTTTGTAATTTTGCTCCTTATGATTGTCCTGCCTGGAAAGGGAGGGGCTGGTGACTGCTCCTGTGTCTGAGCTACCCCTGCTAATAGGAAAGATAGAAACTGCCTCATAAGCAGGATCCTCCAGGGACGGGGAGAGAGGAGGGTGGCTGCTGCAGACGTCCAGTGGTGACAGCTCCTTCTCCCTCGGCACTTTATTCGTTTGTAGCAAGCGTTCCTAGTAATTACGCCTCTTAATTTAGGAGAGCGAGTGGGAGAAAGGAATATAAATTTGTGTATTAACTTTAGAGATTGGAAATAGGGCAAGCGAACCTTCTCTCTGGGAGATTATATTTGGAAATGAAATAGAATGACATTCGGTATAAACTTGAAAAATTGCTCTCTTTTTACTGCAACAGGAGGGAAAAAGGCACAATCCAGACGGCATTGAAGAGAAGCAGGAGTCAGCATATGTCCATTTCCCAGCTTGTGTGTAGCTACAATAATATATATGCATAAGTACATTTGTCAGAAACTGTTTGCTGGAAGGTTGCTTCTAGCCCTGTCTTCTCAGTGATAAAAGCACACCAAGTTTGTAACAGATTGGGTAACCCATAGAGACTGGCAACTCTGATCCAGACTTTGTCTTTCAAGAGAAAAAAAATATTTTTCTTTTGCTTCAACCAAGTGGGAAATAGGTAGTTCTAAACAACTTTTTATTGAATATCTCACTTTCTGTGGCTTTATTGCCTTTGTTTCACAACAGCATCAAGGATTAATTTTCCCAAGAAAATGTACCGACTAATCTTGGGCTGCTTAGTCTGTTTCTAAATAGCAAGTAATATTTTGTTTTGCGGGTATTGTCCTATTTCTTTGAACAAGAGTGAAGTTCAGTAAGGAATCTGGTAGGGCTTAGTTCTCCCCATGAGTGCTTCTCAGCAAATGTTTTAGGGGAACAGCCCTTCAGAACATCAGTGGCTGGGCATATGGAAGAGGTGATATTGCTGTTGCTGAGCAGAATAATCTATGGAAGTGCTCAGCAGGGTGTCCTACAACCTCGTAGTATTGCTGGACACCCAAATTAAACTCACTGGTGTTCATGTGTGTTTGATTTCTGTCCTGACACCAGATTTATAAGCTTGCAGACAACAGGAGGTCACCAAGCTTGTGACGTTGTCACTGCTACACCCTTTGGATAGAAACATAAATAGCATCCCTACAATAACTGGTGTATCAAGCTCCTGGTGAACAGCAGCTTCCCTGTTTTCTAACCTCAGCCTATAGGTCATGCTCGGGGTCCATTGCTCTGCTCTTGTCTATTTTAGCGTAGGCTCTTCCTTTCCAAATCTTCTTGGTTTTCATCCATTTAAATATTTATGTATTTAAATAGCTTCTTGAATTGTGTTGAGACTTGTAGTCAAACACAACCTCTCAATTCACCTTTCCATGCTGGCTCTGTGCAATTCAGTTCCTATTTATCTCTGCCTTTTAAAATCAGCTCTTCTGCTGAGGAAGGCCTTTCAAAGGATGTTGCATCAGCCCATTGTTAACTAAACCTTTAGACATTTATAATAGATTCAGCATTTCCTGCTTTTTGCAGTTCCAAGAATGCTGAATGACGTGCAGACACACTTCATCAGGACAAGATTGCTGTATCAGCCCCTCACTAAAATGCACTCATTATTCAAATAATAACTGTATGTCTCCAGCCTGTGTTCTATGAAATACGTGTACATGATGTGGGCGAATAAACCGGCCCCTTTTTTTTCAACATGCAAATTCTAACTTTAGCAGTGAGTTGAAATACTGTCAGTTTTGAGTCCTTTATCACCCAAAACGAGGCACCTGAACAGTTACTTTGGGCAGTCGGTTCACAAATGTGGTTTTCAAGGGGGCCTGGTTTGATTTAGAAGTTTAAGTCCTGTGATAAGTCTCATTCTGAAGATGGGGCATGGACAGTAGTGGTCAGCAGGATGCTTTGGAAGGGCTTGTTTTCATGAGTGCTGAAGCCACTGGAATCAAGTGGGAGGAACAGCACGTCCGTGGCATTGTGGAGGCTCAGAGTACTTGTTTTGGAGGGGACAAATAAGGGTCAGACATGACAAATGTCAGTAATGCAGCAAGAAGATCAGCTCTCTAAAGTTTTGTTTCTTCTAGCTGTAAGGAGATGAATTTATAATGTTACATATCTCCTGTCATCTCATATATCTTAAAAAAAATTCCTGCAGAAGAGAGAACCATCAAGGAACATATTTCTTCCACTGCTGCGGGTGTTTGCTATGTCATTAACACTTGGAGGAAACCCACCATCTTGAAATCCTGTCCAGGCAGGTTTATAAGTAAGGCTGAAAGAAGAATGATATTTAATTAAACACTAGATGAAAATCCATCCATGTTCTTCCTTCCTCTCTTTCTCAGTTTGTAAATAATGGTGACAGTGCCTATTTAGGAAAATGTATTTTTATTTCATCTTTTAGGATACTCATGGAAGTGGACATTCTAAAATTTTTCTGTATACTGAGCATGTCCTGATCACTTTCTATTGAGAGCAATAAAGCTGGACTGAAATTCATGTTTATGAAGTGAAAGAGAGTAGAAAAGGTTCAGGATAAATGGGATCATTTTAGGTTAAGAGCAAGAGGCTCAAGTATATTCTGAGAAGAGAACATTGCATAGTCAAAATGTTAAGTACCTGTTTATGTGTTTCATTCAGAAGGCATGGGCTCTGACATGACTCATCATTCAGCCTTTTCTAGTGTCATAAAAAACTTGGACAACTTTAAAATAATGGCTGGGTTTATTTTCAAGTTGCTAATGTGTTCTGTACAGTTGGGGGTATCACTGAGTGTCCGACCCTGGGTGATATTAACCCTGAAGCTCCTGCAGAAGTTATGAGCACTTAGGTCCCTCTTGTGCAGTTTCCAGGATAAGAGATGCGATGCTGTATTTTGGGACAATATTCTCTCTCTCTGCTCTCAAGGGTAGTTAAAAGAGCCAGATCAACATAAAAGGGAGTGAAAGGATCCAAGCCTGACCTAGGTCGTTTCATACTGAATGGGGGAATACAGCAATGAGCTGTAATTTGGGCAGCCCTTTTCCCCTCTCTGCTGGGTAATGGCTTCTACTAGCTTAATGTATTCAAAGTAATAAAAGTTTAACTCAAGCCTGTTATATAAAATTATTGATAAAAATTGGAAGAGTTTAGACAGGAATATTGAGTTAGGCTGAAAAGCATAAAATGCCTGCTGAAAGTGGCATCTGGTGAACAGGAGAGACAAGGACTGGAAATTAATCAAGGAAAAAGGATGTGATGGGAATTAGGCAGAGAAAACAGCAAGAGGAGGTCGGCTCTTCTTCATTCTTTCTCGAGGCTGTTCTTTGCCACTGGTACTGAGAGGACAATGGGCAGGAAGGCTCGAGCTGCCACCACTTCATGCTTATCACCATGTCCCCAGAGCTGTCCTGAGAGGCGGTGTCAAAGGACACGGGCTCAGTAACCTCCTCACCTCTTAGGCTTGCACGTAGTGCTGAAAATTATGTAGAATATGGGTCTGTATTTCTCCTAATACTTCCTTCCTGTTGCTTATTTTCCTCATTCAGTTCTGCTGCTTCTTTCTTTTTTTTTCTGCTTTCTGTCTTGAGTCCATGGTGTGCAGAACTGCAGGGAAGGTCCAGCTGGGGGAGGGGGCAGTGGTAAGGTCAAACAGCATTACACTGGTATGGGTGTGCCAGGTCTGACCAGGGGCTTGGGAGATCATGCTCTGCTGGGATTGTCCAGCAAGCGAAACTGCAAGTAAGAGAAAGATTTTTATCAACAATTTCCTTATTTTTTGCTTTTTTTCTGCTGTTCATTCTTGTTTCCTGAGGACCTGTTTGCCCTCACTGCCACCTGTGGAAAAGCAGAATTGGATCCCAATGATAAAGCCACTCCATCTTATCTCAACTAGTTATTTTTTTCACCCTGGAAAAGACGTAAATAACATTTTTGATATCTTCTGTGAGATTGGCAGGCAAGGATGTTTTCCTCACTGAAACCCTAACAGTTAAAGGAAACAAGCGGCATATTTTGAATGAAATATTTAATACCTTAATTGCTTTGCTTTCTTTTTTTTGTAAATGATTAGTGAGGTTTTAATGACAATAATTTGTTGTGGCACAAAGTTGTGCCTCAGCCTGAACTTGAAACTCTCTGGTAGTTTTAAACCTAGTTCTGGGAAGCAGGTCCGTGTCAACATTTAACTGGTCGAGCTGGTTTCATCTATAAAGGTCTCACTGTGCCCTCCTCTCCCCTCTCACTTCAAGCATGTCATATTTTCACTCCAGGTAGTTTTGGTACTTGAAAATTGGGAGAACACAGAAATTACATAAAACACCCTTACAGACCCTGTGCCCTTCCCTCCTCGTTCTCCTTCAATGGCTTATTCTTAGAATCCCAACAGAATCTCATCACAAGTGTACCTGGCACTAATTTGTCACCACCATATATCAGACGAGACCTGCGCTGATACTTCATATCACAGAATGCCAGGTTGAAAGGGACCTCAAGGATCATCTAGTCCAACCTTTAAAGATGCTGCTTTCCACAGCAGCATCCACTTGAGCATGTGGTGTGTGCATTCACTTTCCCGGCTCCTTTTCCCATTACACACTCCATTTTCCCCCTCTCTATGCAGCCAACACAAGAGACCCCAGATCACAAGAGCAGATTACTCACCCAGGGTGGCTGTGATTTATCTGCTTGTGTGGGTGAGCAGGTGGCAGTTGGACTCAAGGCTGACTCTGCTTAGCCTGTGATAAATAACATATTTACCAGCCCTTCCATTGTCAAACGCTGTCCACATGCGGTCCAGAAAGCGGCACAAAAATCTTAATAGCAAACACATCCAGGCTTCAGCAGATGTGGAGAATGAGGAGATGTAATGAGTGTTTTCCTGCTAGAAGTAGGTTGGAATTGAAGCCTGCTCCTCGTCCTGGTACCTTTTATTCACATTCCTGGAATTATCTGGTGTGCTTGCTTTATCCCCAGCCATCTGTGATGGGCTGAGCCGGGCGAGATAAGCTCAGTAATCAGAAAATTGAGGGAAGCATTTCTGGCTGTGATAATCTTATCAGGCAGCTAATATACATTAACATTTGTACAGCCTGATGATGCAGGTGGGCCTTTGCTTATTTTTTGATTCCTGGATGTCTTTTGACAGGCATGGGGAGCATGCAGGGCTTTGGGGTGCCAGGGGGAAATTTGACTTAAACCTCTTTTTTACAATCTCTCTCTTCTCTTCCATCCCTGTGGCATCAGAAAGGGGAGGGAGAACAATCCAACCATTCCTTTTCTGCTCTTCCCTGCTAACAGTGCTGCCATGCTCTGTCTGTCTTTTCTGGTGAGCATGGAAGGGCAAAGAGGCAATATGTCAAAATTTCAGTTCTGGCTGAGCAATATGACTGCACATATCAGCACGTTCCTCTTCCTTGTAAAACCAGAGAGTTCCTGCCAGCTTGCTCTCTTTGCATGAAGTTTGCTGTTGCAAAAGTATTTTGTTGTACAGGTCTAATGGGTGCTGTTGAAGGGAATGGTGTATTAAAGGGTTATTTCCCTGATGCTCAGCTCTCTGTGGTCCTATGTTTTGCATCTATAATTAGGGCTGGATTGCTTGTTTTCCTCCTGAGTGAAAAATAACTGTCAATAGATTTATTGTCAACAGATTTATTGGGAGAATTAGTCCCCAGGTGCTAAAAGACAGATGACAAAAGGAAATTCAAAATCTGAAGGTTGAGTGTGAAGGAGGTCTAAGCTGGGAGACAGAGCTAGAACAGAAGTTTGAGTATCCTCTAGATAGTTTCTCTCTGCTTACAATTCATATTGAATAATTTTCTGAGAGGTTTAGAAACAAGTAACATATGTAGTTTATCAATCTGTGCATTGTCTTGATAGCTGAATTAGGGATGTGGATTCCCATGAGTCAGGAGGCCTGGGAATAGTAGAATCTGGGTAAGAAGTTTTGATGTCTGTAAAGTTTAGCAATATTTTCTTGTGAGCTCCTTCCCAAACAAGGCCAGAGGCAGAAAGTATTCTTAATTGTTTGTTTGCTCCACCAGACTTACCTGAGCAGCTTCAGCTAGAAATGTATATTGGAAAGTGTTGGAAATATTTCCCAGTCTTTTGGATTCAGTGTATGTGTCTCAGAGTTGTCCTGGGTGAGACAACATAATCCTGTGGTTCAAATGAAGAAATCTTCTGGGGAGGAATTGAAACTAAATGAGGTTGAACTGTCAATACTGAATCTTGGGTACCGGTGAGCTCCTAATACCACACAGATAATTCTCTGCATCCCATTATCCATGGGGGACAGGTTGGAAGGGAAATATCTGGAAGAGAAGCAGCAGCTTTGCTGAGAAACTATCAACTTTCTGTGCCCCATCTACCTTGGAGAAAATGCTGGGGAAGGCAAAGGGATTGTGAAGGGGAGCAAGGTTAACTGGGTCTTGGACATTCAGCACATAGAGTTGTGTTTCATGTCTGTATCCCGAGACAGGTCTGGTCTGTGCAGAGATTCATGATTTCCTCCTCCCTTTGTGTGTGCCTCTTAGTAGTACTGGAGGAACTAACGAATGCCTTTTCTCTCCTGCAGCTGGAAGTGGAGATGAAGGCCCTCAAGTCTCAAGAGTGCACAGTTGAGCAAAGCACTGCCATCACCAAGGAGGAGGTTGATGCCCTCAGGTAGGCAAAGCAAGGGGAAGACTGAGAAGATTCTATTTTCAGTGGAACTAATGAGAAGGCAAACACCTAGGGTAGTTTCACTGCCTGCTCTTGGTTATTGCCATCTCATGGTAGAGCACCAGGTGCAGGACCTCACCATGCATTAAAAAATATACACATTTAGACTGCCTATGCACATAGGCTGCCTGCTGTTCAGGGAGCAGCATGGTTGTGTCAATCACATGTTTTCCTTGTGTTTTGGAAGGATGTTTTTCTCCCAAGCACACTTCATACTTTCCCCACCAGCTTTTATGGACATGAGAAATCCAGGAAGCATTAACAGAAAGCCTCAGCCCCTGATCTTTCCTGCATTTAGATAGTTTCTAAGCTTTTCTGTCTTTCTTTTAGGCTCTTTTCTTTTAGTGTTTGGGGTCTCTTTCTCTCAGTTAATTCATGAGACTGGCTCCTGCATCACTGTTCCCCCTGTTGACTGTCTTTCCTGTGGCAACAGCATTGCTCTTTGTTTCTTATTTTGACCAAATCTTGACTGTAAATACAGGATCTGCTGGCATGTGTGTGAAGAGGTTAGAAACCAGCTTTTATAATACTGATGTGTGTGTGTGTAGCACTGGAGATAAAAGAGGGATGTTTCCCCTTGTGCATTGCTGCAGATGGCAGGGGAGTACCTGTTGTGATTCGGTGAAAGAGAAGTTACAAAAAGCATTTCAGCAAAGGATACATGACCATTTACAAAAGCTACAGTGAAGCTAAACAACCTTTCCATGTATTTATTAAAGCATTTGCAGCTTCCATTCTAAAGCAGATGACACAATAAATACTGAGCACAGAAAAGTTCATCTGTTTCTGAATGTTTAATAAAGTTTATTTTATTTAAGCTGAGGAAATCAGATCTTGACAGGCTGAGTTTTTTATTCTCAGCTGATGTAAAACTTCGACTGGAATTTCACTTTCTAATTCCTCTGTATTTTCAGCTCTATCACTATAAAGCATTGCTGCCTCATAGGACTGAAAGGAAGATTTTGCAGCAAGCACAATCTTGCAGAAAGCAGAAATTACTGGCCTATGTGTTATGATTTTGCTTTTGTGCTTTGCCTCTGAAGCTTGTTTTATGGTTTTGAAAGCCCAGTTCCATAGCAGAAGGGAGGTGTTTGAAAATAACATGTTGAGATAAGCTATTCCAGTATGTTTTAGGGCTGCAAACCTAATCTCAAGGACTCACTGCTAGAGTTCCCTGAAGGTAGTGTAGTAGTTCTGGAGAGCCAAGGCATGCATCTCCCTTTTGTCTCCTATCATGTGTGAGTTCTGGTAAAGGATGGTATGCTCTCGCTTTCCTTTTTCAGGAGAATGAACCTGTCTCCATCTGCTTTTGCATATTGTGGAGGTTGGTTTGACCTGAGCTCGTTCAGGGTTTTCCTTTGCTGAGGCACACTAGACCTTCTGACGTTTATACTGCTGCAGAAGTATCCAGCACCTCCCCAGCAACATTAAATCCATCTCTCCTGATTAATAATATGCCTCTGTATCAGGAAAGCCAGCATCCTGTTTGCTGTCTTCTGGGAGCTGAAATACTTTTCAGAGTATTTCTACAGTACCTCCTTAGTCTCTCCCTCCCTGGGTTGGTGAAGGCTGCAGCACCCTTTCGTGTAGGAGACATTCTGTCTCTTTATTTCCACCTCCAAGCCTCATTATTCGGTGTTTATCTTCACTCAACAGCATTTGCCAGCTATTAACTGAGCAGCTTCAGGGACAGCATGTGCAGGGAAAACAGCTGGATTGCCACAGAGTCCAGGACCATTTCGTGTTGCGGGAGGCTCTTGGCAGTGGGGATAGAGATGTCTGGCTTTGCCCCGAATTAAAACCTATTTCCTGGGCAGGGACAAGTGGAGCTCATAAGTATCTGCTTGTTACAGGATTGTGGTGTTTGGTTCTGCTCAAAAGTGGCCCTAAACTCCCCCGGATAATTAGAATTTCTTTGAGTACTAATCTCATCTCTCTTCTCCTCTCATGAAATTGTGTCAAGCCTTTCACACAAAGTACAACAGAAACACAGCCCTGTTCCCAGTAAAGCTGTTGATGGTGCAGAGCTACTCTCCAGTGATGAGCCACACACTGAAAGCTTTCAGCAAATAGGCTAAGCTTCTGCAGTTGTTTCACGGTGATATTTTGCCTTTTCTTCTCTTTTCCATTTCAGTGCCACATGCTCTTGAGGCTGTGGATGCACAGAGGCCACAGTCCCAGGATCTAATTCCAGGCTGATTTTTCTGTTGCTTTTCACTGAACCACTTTTTGTTGTTATGGCTCATTTAAATACTTGTCCCAGGCCCTGATGCTCGTCATTTAGCTACAGAGCTGTTCCAAAAAGCATGGATTTGTTTGGTTTTAATCTTTTCACTGCACAGCTCTAACAGTAAATGACTTAGTGCAAAGTGTTCTCTTCCTGCTGGAGCTCTTTGCTGGAGAACTGTTAAGCCCGTCCCTGCTCCTTTTTCCTTACAGTTGGCTACTATTCCTGCTTCAGGTGTCTTCTCAGACTCTCAAGTACTGCATTCAGCATTGCAGAGTCAACTCCATAAAGATTTTTTTTATGCTTCTAGACTTCAACAGTCAAAGGATTAGGGTTAGGGCCGCCTTTTGCATTTTCTGGCATTTTCTGTGCATTGGACAAGAAACGGGGCCAAGTTCTTTCTTCATAGAAGAGACTCCTTCTCAAAGCAGTGCAAGATAAATCACTATCTTCCCCCAGGCTTTTGGGGTCCAGGAACAATGTGCTGTGGTCCACACCAGACCACTCATCATGGCTTGGCTGGATGTATCCTCTCCATACAGCAGAGGCAAATTGGGTAGCTGTGATTGGGTAGCTGAGAACAGAAAGGGTTTGGAGGAGAACAGAGATTAGGATGAGAAGGGATTAGGTCTGTGGTGCTTGTCCTCCTACTGTGTCCTCGTGGGACTCAACAGGACTGGTTTCCTCAATTTTACGTAGCTCCTAAGGATGAGTGAGCAACACAAACTCCACTGTTACTCCTTCCTTCTACAGACTACTGCCAGAAATTAATTCTGCCAGGAAACAGGGGAAGACAGCAAACTCTGAAGTTGGAAAGTGGGGAAAGAAATACCACATCTTATGAAGGAGTTATTCCCATTTCTGTAGTTTATTGTGGTCTTTGAAATCCCATTAACCTGCAGTACGATGCATCTGCTCTTCTGGACTGAGCCCAGCCCAGTTATAGCTCCTGGCATGAAGGGATGTAAAAAATAGAGGGAAACCAGCGAGGGGAGTCTCTAGAGCAGGAGTGGACTGTGAGCCTCCAGGCATTTCCATATATACCTGTGGTTAGAAGCTAACTTCTGAAAACAAAAGCAGGAGAGACATGAAGGAGTCAAAAAAAAAAATAAAATCCATACTAATCCTTTCAATCTGTATTCACCTCCTGTGAGTGAATGAGAGCTTTTAAAAATATATCTATTGTCTCATTTTTCTTTAGTACAGAAAGTAAATTTTCATTGAGGAACTTGAAAGACTTTATCAGTTTTTTCCTCCTTCTCTTGAGAACAAAGTGCTCTTTCGTCAGACCTTTTATAACTTTAAATGTGAATCTCTCTCCCAGCATCATCGTTTCTGAAGAGACAATAAAAGCCCGTGCTAATGCTGTCATTTCTCACACTTCTTGCTGCTCCCTCTGAAATAATATTTGTTTATATTCAGCAGATCTTATGAAAAGAAAAAGTGGTCAAAGTGTTGAGTTCATGCACTGTGGGGTATAGCAAAGCAGAGAGCAGTTAGACATTAGCACCTTTTAGAGGGAGGGTGATAACTGTGCAGAAACGAGCATCTCAGAACCTATAAATAAAATTAATGTATTTAAAAAGAACTTCACTAAAGACTTAAGTGGCAACAGTGGAAGGACCTTTTCAGCTGGAACAAATCTGAACTTTTTCTTTCTGCTGTCAAACTGCAACCCCAGTAAATCCTAAATGTTTTCTGTGGATATAGTGACTGGGTAGAGTTACAGTAATTCAAAAGAAATCCATGTCCTTGCCAATGCCTATTAGTCACACTTGCTGGAATTCTGTCTGCTCTGCTCCTAACACCATCTCAATGCCATCTGGATCCCTTAATAGTGTCTTCCCAACACATACATTTTTTGCTCCATTCAATAGTTTCCCATTCAGCAACAGCTTTTCCACATGGCCGTGTCCTCTTTGCAGATGGGGCCTCTGTGAGACATGTCCTCATGGGTGATATCCACGCTGCTCTACAGGCAATCACAGAGCACATCTGGGAACATTAAAAACTAATCAAAGAAAGATAAAGGGGTGGTGGTGGTGGTTTGTCACTGGTTAACTTCACTGGAAAGCTCTGGACTAAGAGAGGCTTCTGGAAGTGCCTAGAACTGTTGGAGATGAGATTCACGGCCTTTCTCTCTAGCAGCTGTTGCTCACTAACTAAGCACTTCTTAGAGAGGCTGAATGCACACAGTGGGGTGTCTCCTGATTCTCTCAGATGTCACATCAGGAGACCTGAGACTGTACTTGGTTTCCTTTCTTGTTTCCTCTTCTAGTTTGGGACAGTGAAACATGCAGCAGAGGCGATACAAAGCTCAGGTTTTGGAAGCGGGAGAATCCACAAGTCTGTGCAAAGACCAGTGGATCTGTATTCCTGCACCAAATTTGATCCTGTGAAAGGGTACGGAGGTGGCTTCGAATTTACCTTGTGCCTGTGGAGCCTTCAACTCAGGGTTAAGCTGTCTGCATCTGATGCAGGAAAAGTCTTTCAGAAATGCAAAGGGATCTTTGCCAGAGTTTAAATATTTTTATGTTTTAAAACCCCTGCATGGAAAAGTAGTCGGTGAATTTTCCAGAAATTAATCCGAATTATTTTTCCCCATATCACAAAGCTTGAGAAAGGTGTCAGTATTTCAGAAAGTAATTGATGTTTCTTCCTTCCTCGTGCCCCAAGGCTGCTTTAAAATGGACACGAGCATTCATTCTGGCCAGACATTAAGTTGATAGATGGTTGTGCTGTACCCAGATGTTTCTGTGTGCTGCTTTTGTGGTCCTCGCATGAATTTATCTTGGATTGTCCTTCCTACCTGAAGGTAACTCCCATATGTAACGAGTTGAGGCATGCAAAGTGGTGATAAAATAGCATCACACATCTTGTGCAGATGTCTCTGGGTGGAGAGAGCACAAGGTGCGTGCAGATGAAGGCAGCCTTTGTGCATCCCAAAGCAGTACACACTTGGCCCTGTACCTGAGTTTGCATAAATGAAAAAATTCAAGTGCCAAGCAAGTAAATATTTTTCAATATTTGACTGCTGTATCTAAACCACCAGCTGCAAATGCTTTACTGTGTTTATATATAGATAGGATTTCCCTTGCTTCTCTCCCTTTGCCATTGGAAAGAGTTCCCCAGGGCTGGAAAGCAAAGCTGGAAAAGCACAAACTGTTTGCTAATGGTTCTTAATGCTTTCCCACTGGAGATCTAGGACACTTAACAGTGTTAAAAATAGGTTAGAAGAGGGATGAGTAGCAAAAGCCCTGGTCAGTCCTAAAAACCTCTCTGGTACGAAGAGGTTACAACAATCTCCCTGATCCTCAACACAGAGGAAGCATCTCTGAAGGAGAGAGAGGGTGGAGGGCAGAGCTGACCAGTTCACAGCAGAAAGCCCCACACTGTCTGGAGAGGAGGGTACCCCATAGCTGGGGTACTGGGAAGGGGCAGGATCTGAGGGATGAGCCCAAGGGCCAGCTCCTGGGGGAGAGGCTGTGAACACTCTTGAGTGTGCTGCTGGTCACAGAAGAGGTGGTCCAGGTCCTGCCTGCCTGTGAGCACCTCGGGCTCTTGAATCGCTGCTCTTTTCTTTGGTGACACATGAAAGGCACAAACAAATTATTAAATCTTAAAATTGCAGCTAAAATAGCACGAAAATATAATGACTTAAACCTACACTTGTTAGAGCTCGCTCGTGTCTCGGCTTTGTCAAGTGTTTTCTGGTGACTCCTATGAATTATTTTTAAGGGACATCTTAAGAGGTCTGAGCTTAAACCTCCACATGCAGAGAAGTTCTACAGGCAGCTAATGACAACATCACAGCTTAGTTAGGAGGCTGGATGGGGAGAAACTTGTTCTAAATTAAAATCCAGCATATCAAGTATGGAGAAAGTAGTGATGAGAGTCCTGTCTGGCTCTGACCTTTCCATAGCTGCTGCACTGTTGTTCCTCAGAGAAAAGCATTGCTCTTCTTGTGGCCTGCTCTGCAATCCATTTAGAAACATGCCATTAAAAACATTCATTCCAGTTTGAATTTCCATTTTTTCCAACCTTTTCAGACTCCTGCTTCTTCATCATTCTCCACCCCCACTAGCTTTGTGTCTTTTCAGGAAATTATTGATAATCTTTTTTAATGACTTAGACAATGCTAAAAGCTGCTCCTCGGCTTTTTAAAAGCTTCCAAGAGTGAAAAAAGATATTTTATAATATCTGAAAATTACCAGCAGGGGTCGGGCTTACAAATAATTTAAGCAATTCAAGCTGCATATTTATAAAGGAGACATTTCTGTGCTGAACACGTTGTAGATCAATCAGCTTCTGTGGCAAAGTTTGGAACTTTAGCCCAGTGAGTAGGAGAGACAACTTCTTCATTGTACCTGAAATTTCTGTTGCATAATGTGGGGATATTGGCAGATGGGTACATTGTTTGTTGTCACAGACCAAGGATTTTCAGCTTAATTTAGATCATTTAAAAGTGAGTATTACCAAGCAAGATGATTATTATTTTTTTTTAATATCCTGGAAAAGGATGCAGAGGAAAGAGAATGGAAAGATTAATGTTAATATGCATTAGTTGCGCAGTTAATCCCAGGAAGTAAAGATGTGAAAGGTGAGGTTCTTGAAGCAGCATTAAGGTTTTTGTACTCTGTACTTAAATGCAAGCAAAAATGTTATATCAAACGTTTCATAATAATACCTTCTGCCTAAGAAGTTTGATAGAGTTCTCTGAAGAATTCTACAATCATTTGGCTGAGGCTGATACGGTTGATATAATATATTTGACTTTTCAAAAAGCTTTGAGCCAAAGGTCACTTAGAAATTTTACTTTGATGGAATAAGAAAGAAGGTTCTTTATTGGATTAATAAGAATATAAAAATCAGAGGGCTGGCTGTCCCAGTGCACTGTCTGCAGGGACAGCTGGTGGTGGATGACCATGTGAACAGGGCCAAGCTACTGAGGTCCTTTACCAGAAGTCTCTTCTAGCTTTTAGTGCTTTGTCTCCAGGATTTCCTGAGCTACAGATATATAATGTCTTTCTTTTACTTTGTAAAACTTGATGTATTTTTCTTTCACTAATTTGCTCACATAATACAAAGTTAAAAGATGGAAAATCAAAGGATAAGTGTTGTTTTCACTATACTGAGGGTTTCCCCTAGGTCTAAGAATGGTTTTTATTGGGAACTTGTCCAACACAAAGAGGAGTTTGTGAGTAGTGAGGTGACAGAGTTTGAGATAATATGAAATTATTCAGCTTATCAGACTGTTCAGAGTTTCAGAAGAGTCTTACGATGCTGCTCAAGATGGGAAATTTAAGTTGTGTGTCAATAATTGCAAATCCATACACATAAGAAAAAATACCTTCACTTTTATTCCCATGATAGTGGGCTCCAAATGAGCTGCTATCACTCAAGGAAGAGAGCTTATATTATTGTGAACAGTTTTTTAAAAATATCAGGTAAGTGTTCCATAGTTAAAAAGACAAATAGAATACTAGGAATTATTAGAAAAGAAGATAAGGACAAAAGAGACAGCCCCATTATACCACAGAATACATCTGAGTGCTGTTTGTAGTTGTAGCTTGTCTCATAGCAAAAAGTCTATATAAAACTTGAAGAAGAACAAGGAAGGGCAATAAAGATGAGCATAAATATGGAAAATCCTTGATAGGAAGAAAGACTAAATTGAGATTCTTCAGGAAATAATAGAGGAGGCTTGTAAAGTGGTATAGAGAAGGGAGGATGGTGCAATTATTCACAATTTTTCATAGCAGAACTAACAGGAACTCAGCGAAATAGTCACTTGTGAAGTATAAAACAAAGAGAACTAATTTTTTATACAGCACATAATTAAATTGTGGAATATACTGCCAAGGAGTGTTGTGAAGGCCAAAAGTATAAATCAGATCAAAAAGAGATTTGATGCACTCATGAAGATTTTAGCTGTTAGTTGTTATTAAACATGATGGTCTAGACTCAGTCTGTGGCTCAGGAGGTATTAAGTTTGATTTGCTGTATATTCAAGTTGTACATTTTTAATATTCTTTCACAAATTCTATTTTCATCATACAAACTTGTATCTTTTAGTCATATGATTTAACTGCCTCTGTAGTGTAGCTTGTGGTACTGAATACAGGAATAATCTGACACTGCTGGTGATTTCCTCTTTTGCTTGATTATTTGTGGTGGGACTGTGCAGGGACATAGTGTTTATTAACTTTCCCTTCTTCTCCAGGCTGAAAATTGAGGAGCTGGAAGCTGAACGCAGCAAGCTGGAAGAGGAGAACAGATCTCTGGAAATGAAACTGGAGAAGCTCACTCTGCAGGTAGGAAGTGTGGAGGTCCAGAGCAGCTGGGGAGCCTGCCATGGTCCATTGGCCATAGCTGTCCTGACAGGTGTGCCAGAATGCTTGCAGCATGCAGCTTCACTTCCCTCAGTCTGGGCAAGGCAGTTCTTGGAAGCCTGTTTGACCTGCACCAACACACCTGTACCTCTGACTGTTTTTTGATGTCAGATGCAGTCACTCAAATGCACTTGTCTTTTTCAGTGCCTTTACCTAGAACCTCTTCTTTTTCTTCTTGGAGCCTTAAAACCTTTCCATGTTGTAGAACTCCACTACCATAAGTTTTCTGTCTCCAAATTATTTCATGCCAAAGCAGGAGTTTAGGCAGGGCTTAACAACAGGGAGCTGGTAGGAAAACATGAGCTCCACTCATACTGAAGACTCCACCACTGCAATCAGTGATGGAGACACCACCAGTTTGTGGCCTCATTAAGTAGGAGTTTTCCAACCCAGGAAGCATCAGTGCTGTTGAGGGGATGACATGGCAGCATCTCCAGACCCCAGACATGGAGAGTAGAAGGTGTGGAGTCAGGAGGACAAAAGGGTGTGTTTCCTTTGCTGTTCTAGTGGCTGTTGTACCTTTTCCTGAGGTAGTGCTGTCCTGTATGGCAGAAGGTCTTCAGCTTTTCACTGGATAGATCCATGAAGTCTCACCCTCCTTGAAGGAGGGCCAGGGCACCCATGGCTGTTGAGTGGACTGTCTGTTCAGCTTGCTCTCATTCTGGGAACAGCTTTCCTGTGCAGAGGAGGGGCATGGGAGTTGCTTCAAGCTCTTACAATGTTTCCTGTTTAAAAGGTGTTGGAGCAAACAAGAACCTGAGCCTGTTTGTTCAATCAAAGCCCATCCTGTTATGAGCAGTGTTGTCTTTCCCTTCTGTTCTCTCAGATATGCTGAACAAATCGGCATTGTAGTATTTCATTCTTTTAATTTTCTTTCTTTCTCTCTTCTATTTTTTTTTTTTCCATTTTTGTGTAAATTGCTTCATGGTAGAAAACCTGCAGGTTTGAAATTATCCAGATTTCAGACAGACCATTGATTTTATCTTGACACCTATTAGAGGCAAATCAAGTTTTTATTTTTTTTTTATTACCAATTCCTAGAGACAGGGGAAGTGACAGCTTTGATAAAGCAGGGAACTAAGAGCTGCTGAGCATCTCTGCTGAGCCATGTTTAGTGTGAAACCTGTCACCCGGATCTCCTTTAATTGGGTTTCAGTCATCAGGAGATGAAAGCTTTGGGCTGGTGTTTGGATGCTTAGGTCTCCAACAAACACAACAGCAGCTTTGGTTTCAGAGCAGATTACTACTCACTCAGGTCACATTTAATCTGCCAATGTTGTCTTATGATGGCTGCTGGCTTTCCAAGAAGGCCTGACCAGAGGAATTCCCAGTTTTTTTTGTGATATCTCTAGATGCTCTGCTTTGTCTGCTCATACTGCTTTTGGGATGCCAAAACACCAAGCTTTTCACATTGCACATTCAAATAGGAGGAGTCCAAAGCCTTCAGTGTAGTCTTGCTAATTATCTGCCTTGTGCTCCTGGCTAGAGGAGATCATTGGCAGCTACCATTTGGATAGCTGAGCTTTCACAGCGTAGAAAAGCAATGTGACAATAGGAACAAGATGGGTCCTTCATACCATGGTAAAGCTCCTATACTATAGCAGTTGTACCATTCACCAGATGGGCTTTGAAAGCTCATCACAGGATCTTCTTTACCTATCTCATCAATGGTGCTCACTGTTTGAATGCAGTATTGTGCAGGTCACTTTTGTGGGGGGAGAGAGAAAGAACAAGAAAGACCTGCAGATAGAGCAGAGTAAAAAATATATGGGAAGGATGAGATAACATGTAGACATGGAAAAAGAGAAGGAAGGTGGTCATCTGGCTTAGCAGGTCTAGGAAAGAGAAATCTGCCAATCCCCTAAAAGGTCAGCTAGTGAGCTGAATTAAGGTAATCATGCTCTTACATCTGCTTTGTCAAGGACATGGCTTTAATTCTTTAACAGAAGGTAGCTCCCCCCTTCCTTAGCTTCTCATTTTACTTGTGTCTTAGAGGACTGGATCCCGACAGGAGCTTCTCCAAAAGAGGAGGAAAACACATAGATGAGGGAATATGTGAGCTGAATGCTCGAATGTCAGTATTGATCAGTGTGTGTCCACCTGAATGGTCAAGATTTCAGAACTCCTCAGAGGGGAAACATCAGCCTTCCCTTTTTTTATTCACCTTCAGAATCAAATATCTCAACAGGCTGAGCTATGAATTGCTTCTTTTATAAATGCATTGGAAGAAGGTTCCTCACATTGGGAACCCACCAAGTTAAGAATAAGCTTAGAAATTCACTTTTATCAGTGCTGAGCAAATACACTGAAAATATTATTACGTGCTCAGATAAGGTCAGTGAAATGTTTGTAGTTTGACATGTTATTTATTCCTTTCTCTGAAAGAAATCCCTGGGAAATGATGGGTTAAAATAATATCTCTTTATCACAATGGGAAAAAAATGCAAGACAAACTTTATATACCAAAATCACAAGAAAATTTTACTGAACAGGAAGATGATTGAAATTACAAACATGGGAAAAGCACAGCATCAAATCAAATAAAGGTGTTAAGAGAAAGCAGGGGGTGACATTAAACAAGGTAGGATGAGGGTGATTTCTGACATATCTTTATCTGCAGCTCCTTCTTTTTTAAAATAAAGCCTCTAACTTTCTGGAATTGTATTGACTAAAGGAAAATACGTAGGAAGGGTGTATTAAAGCTGTGAATTTGGAAGAGGAAGAGGCAGGAAGTAAAATTAAGGCTTTGACAGCTCTACACTGGACTGAAGTCTGTTAAGTTTACAAAGCTGTGTGTGGTGAATGGAATCCAGGGAGACACAGCCCATATTTGGTAATGAAGAAAATCAATGTTGGATTGTACTGATGTGTGGAGAAGTTTCAAAACTGTTTGCCTCCTCTCACATCCTTTTGTATCTGAGTATTGGCACGTGAATTTTGCTCATTTCTGCTTGGGCTGCTAAAAAAAGTGGCCAAAGTGTTCACTTTGTGAACTACAGCACCCTGGGAGACTGACCAGAGGGCAAGTGAGCACGTGGGAAGGTTCTTTTGTGTTAGGTGTGTGATTCATGCTTCCTGAGCTCAGTTTTAGCAAATAACAAAACTGAGGTACTGATAGCTATCCACAGCAGTGTACATAACATCTGACATCTCTTTGTATTCTGTGCTTGTGTGGGGACAGCTTGAATTATGGCTGAAGGCACTTTCCACCTCCACACACCCCTTCTTCCAAACCCCCTTAGCTCTTGACACCTAGTTGCAGGCTGCATTGATTTTCCTTCACTGGTATAAAGACTTTAGCATGGATATTACTCACTGGTCAGGTCTTTACTGCTAATAAAAACCTCAGATTGGAGCTGTAGAGAAAAAACACCCTGCTGAGGGTGCCTCCCCATTGCCCAGGACATTATCTTAAGGAAAGCATTTGAACTGTGGCTCAGGTGCTGGGTTCAAATAAGATATTAAAAGAGTGGGTTTAATGAGATAATTTTATCTCCTCTCCCCTACCCTTCTGTCTTTCAATGAAGCAAAAGAGACCTCCAGGAAAGCAGATGTGCTGTTACTGCTTGGCCAATGAGATTTCAGTGGAAGGTTTGGTTTGTTTAGTTGTCTCACATGATGGGGACCATCTTCCCGAGCTGCTGGTGGAAAAGTCCAGCTCAGTGCCAGGAACAAAAAAGACTGATCAAATCAGTGCTTTTTGGATAAAGTGGGAGGAAAGACTTGTGAGGAGTGTTCAATTAGCATTTCTTGCTGCTAGGAGCCTTGTGTTTACAGGCAACCAAGCGGATGTGGAGTGTTCCTTATGCAAATACTACTCTTCTGCTTTTCCTCCTCTCCTCTACTCTCCGAGCTGAAGGAGAAGAGATTCTTCAAGTTTGGCTGCTTCAAGGAAGATTGATTAAAATCAGCTGCAGTTTGACTTAATTGGATCCATATGCTTGGAGAGGGAGCAGGACTAGTTAGAAGTCCTCGTAATTAGTTCACAGCTGATTGGTGAGAGAAAAGAAACTCCAGTTAGAGTTCAGATAAGTGGATCTGTACGGATAAAAGGCACCGAGCTGTTGTTTTTAACACTGAGGTGTGTTTGGGCTTTAATGTCACCTCTAGTCCCATAGCCAAGCTAGCAGCCTAATCCCTCTGAGCGTGTGCATGCCTATTGATGAGGCTAAACAGAAGGAGTCTTTGTTTTCTTGCTTGTTTCTGAGTAAAAGGCATCAGCTGTGGATGCTGGCAGTCAAGGAAACCTGAACAGGGTCACAAAAAGCTGGGAGAGGACCTCAGGAACCACATGAAACCCTATAAGGGTGGTTTGGCTGTGTGAAAGGTTCATTGTTTGGTGCTTTGAGTATGATGCAACTAATTACAGTAGTAACTAGTTGTGTTTAGCCTTTCTGCTGGTCAGGAATGACAGCAACACTCATAAACCCACAATATTATTCAGACATATTGAAATAAATGATTTTTTGCTCATTATCTCAAAGAGCTCAGAAAAAGTTAGCTAGCTACATAATATAGGGATGGTCATCAGAAAACTTTCCCCAGCCAGAAGCTGGTATTTATGCTAAATTTTGTTGTCAGAATAGAAGGGACAGAAATCTCCTATTACAGCATCCTCGAGGGAACTGCCTGAGGAAAAAAAACCATAAAGTATGAAAAACACACACAAAAAAAGCACAAAGTATCTGGAGGTATTTTTTTATGCTGGCATGATTTTATTAATGTTTTTTTGAGGTGTTCATTAATGCATATGTAGTAGTACCTTTGGAAATGACTAACGTTGCTATTGTTATCGACTATTTTACATTTTAAGATATTCATCTGGTTAAATTAAATCTTGCTTTCAGGCTTTAAATTGATTATTTTTGCACAAATTAAAGCGTAAAACACTTGTCCACTTCAGTGCTAGTCATGTAGCTTTAATGATTTGAAGATAAGAAATAAGCAAGTTCTGCAAGCAGAAATATTACCATTTTTTAGTAAGAGTAACGGACATAATTGGTAGTTAGATACAAAGAGACTGGGTGTCTGGAGATTTGTTCTATTTGTCTACTCTAGGTCATTTTAATTGGTCTACCTAAGCTAGTAAGGGCTTGTAGTGGTTGGTCCCACCAAAGCAGGAGGCTCTGCAGGGAGAGTGGGTGGCTGTTGGATGCTGTATTAAGTTCTCCAGGAGTCAAATGTCCATGGACGATGAAGATGCTGGGGCTTCCAGAGTGCTCTCATGTTTCTTTCTTCCCTTTATCTCTGTGACCTTTGTGGTTGAGCTAGTCTTCCTCTTCTCCTAGCAATGTGTTTTGAAGGGCTAACAAAACATCTAGGAGCTGTACCCCAAGGACAGATTCCTCTGTGTGGTGGACAGGGAGTGTGTCTCCTCTTTAAGCATTAATGACTCATTTTATGGTTAGGACTTTGGCGGTCAGGCAGTAACTAACTTGGAGTTAAGAGCTCAAGGCAAAGCTGAGCTTATTTAACAGTCGAACTGTTCACTATGTGACCAGTGAAAAATAATGAATGAATCATTTACACTGTTAAAAACTTAAAGGGACACTGTCCACCTTTCAAGGTTCCCTAGTTGCCCTCTCAAACACTCATGAGTCTTCGTCCTGGATTATCACCATGCTTTCTTTTCACAAACTTCTTGGCCTCTTTCTTTCATCTGTGCATGCTGTGGTCTGCTTGAGCTTCTGTGGCACAGCTGGTCCTCACTGAAAACCTCAGATGGTCAAGTTTAGCCTTTTTTATAAAACAAAAGGCTTCTTTAAATGGTTTTGGGCAAACCACATTTTTTCAGTCAGGTATAGCTTTTTGGCAAGGTGTAGGAGCAAATTTGGTTTTGAGGGATTTAATTATGAGATAGACTAGCTGAAAACATGCAGCAGAACACAGTAAAAAGAAGATTAACTGAGCAGAGATGTGCAGGTCCAGGTCTGCAGGAGGTTGTATCATATTGTGCTGCCCCACTTATCCGGTACGTAGAGTTTCATGGGAGTGGATGTGGAACAGAGCGATTTGTGATCCTTCCCACAGTCTCCTGGGTTTTATCAGCAACAAGCTCAGCTTTTACAGGCAAAGATATCTTCTAAATTTCACAAGCTGCAGCAAGCCTTGACTGATGTAAGGAAGCATGTATCTGCTCAGGTGTATATTGGCACAGACTGCTCTGAAGGTCACTCCACAGCTTTGCTCAAAACACCAAGGAAAAACTCATGTGGTAAACATCTATGTTGCCTTGGTTAAATTTATACCATTTCTGTTAATTATCGACCCACTTGCTTTTCATTTCACTCGGGGATTGGCATTCCTAATTCCTAGTCTCATCACAAAGGTGTTTTCAGCTCTTTGCAGCTGCCTTTACACTTTCAAGATTGTCCCCATGACCTACATGCCTCTGCTGCTCACTGTAAGCCTATAACCTAGGCACCATGAGTATCCGTTTATGACAGACCAGAGGTGTGTGATAGAACCCTGGAGAACATGCACACAGCAAGTTGGCCATGATAGCAGTAGGGACTGAGTGACTCTGATGCTGTGGGTAACAGTAGCACTGGAGATGGTTTGGTACCAGCACTACCATCCCAAGGTTGGGGTCCCCAAGCATATGCTCTGGTGGTTAACATAAAACCCTCTGCTCTTACACCTTCACTTCAGTTTGTGCTTGAGCTAGTGACATTAAACTAGAGTCAAACTGCTTTGCACTGTATCTCCAGTGTTCACAGTGAACTGCCACGGGTGTCAGCTAAAGCACTACTTGAATATGAGGGAAAGAACTTGGCCTATAATGTGCCCATAAATTGTGCTAAAAGGATTATATCTGCTACTTGGGAGAAAACATCATGTATCTTATGGCACGTGGATTGGGTCCTGAAGAAAGTCCTAGAACTGGTGTGAAGTGGAAGGAGTGTGACACCTGCAGTGCTCCAAGCCTTGAGGGCTACGTGACACTGAACTTGCTGTGGCTATGCAAATATTTGTACATGTTAATTCTGACTGCATCACATTTACTAGAATTATCAGGAATTAGAAATATTCCATGGGAGCAGAGAGGAGAAGTATAAACGTGTCGTCACGTTGTAGATTTGTCATTAGGCGGTCCAAGGAGAAGCTGTTTCTTGGCCTCAGTGGCCCTGATAAATGTGATGTGCAAGGTGGATGTCGAATAAAACAAGGACACGCACAGCACAGACTTGCTAATGTTTGTTAACATCAGGGACCAGAAGCGCATAGATTCACATTTGTGCAGAGAAATTTTACCAACATGCCCTTTAAAAAAAATTTTTTTTAAGGAATTTGCACATTGAATATTAAACACCTGAAGCTCGATAAATTTCCCTGCCAGAGCTAATGCCGTATTGTTTATTTCATGCTGCTCCTTTCTCAGAGTTCTGCAGAAGCTGATTAACATTTGCATAATACATTTATAACAAAAATCCATAATAAATTCATTAATGTACTTCTGCCACCATCCCTGAAAATATCAGCAGTTGTGTGGCATCGCACAGCTCATTAGATGAGCAGAAGGGGAGGAAGGGTGAGGGCTGCATTTCCTGAACAGCTCTGGAACAGGGAAAGGTCAGTGCACTAAATGTGGGTACCTGAGCAGCACAGAGAGCTCAGAGCAAGCAGGGAGAGAGCTGGGGTAGGGGAAGTGTCCTGCTGGAAAAGGTTGCTGTACCACTACATGTGAAGCACAAACTAAGAGGTGGCGTCCATGCTGGAGCAGAAAAATTGGTGGCAAGCATGAAATACAGATGAGGATGCTGCTGCACCGAGGAGGAGGTTGCTCCCAAAATGCCCGTATTCTATAGGGGGCAAGCACCAGGAAATTGTTCAAGTCCTGCCACGATATGAGAAAGCTGGCTTGAAATGAGCCTTGGTTTTCTGAGTGGGGATTGCAGAATGAATGGTGAGGGTTTAAAAGTCGTGCAAGACTTGGCTGCATGGTGGGGTGGTCACTAAACCACTAAATCTGGGGATATTCTCTATGTGTTCTGCTTTCCTGAAAGGGAAGTAGGGTGACAGAGACATCACTCTGTGCCCTTGTATGGTAAACAGAGCAAGGATGTGAGAAAATTAGTAATTTCAGCTATGACTACACATTCAATCACAGTTGTGATTGTGAAATGCCCCGCCCAACAACTTCTAATGCTAGTGGATGAAGAAGTCATAAGTAGCAACATCATAAGGCTCCTGTACGAGAAAAGCATTTCACTGATTCCCTGGAATCATCCAGCAGGTGAAAACCAAGGCTGAGGAGACAGACACAACCATTTTAAAATGAGACTTCACTTTTAAGCTCCTCTAATCTTATTTATCACACAGCAAAGAAAAAGCAAAGTTTCAGGAAACGATAAGAGTGACTGTCCCTTTATAGTTTCCTGGTTTTTCTCTGTAGTCATTTGATGGCACAAATTAGTTTTCAATTGTTCTTTCTTCATTTTCTATTATTCTTCTGCTGCTTTGAATTCTGCTGCGATGTCACAGAAACAAAACAAAAATGTCGTTTAGACCTGTATAGGGGAGAAAAAAAATGCCTGGCAAGGTTTGTTTACTGAAGCTTTGTGCTTTTTCTCAGATTTCTATGAATACCACATAAGTTAAAGCTCTCTCCACTTCAGGCTTTTAACTTTTCATTACTTGTTATTTCAGCCTTTGATGACCCAATTATTTTCAAACTTTTGATTAAAACAAAGTAAGAGGTCACAGTTCCATGCTGTCCTTGTTTTTGGTACTTCTGTTGTGGTCTGGCTTTTTGCCACTGGTCTTTGTCAAGTCAAAGTTTTCACTAGTATTCTTCAGCAGTAGTGTTCTTCTGATAAGGACCCTCTGGTTACAGTGCAGGATTTTTCCTTTGCTACTTGTCATGTGGAAAACTCAACACTATCTCTAAGAGAGAGAAGACCAGGATGTGTTACCCAGATTATGGAAAAGAAATTAAGAGCTTACCTGAGTTTTTTTGTGCATGGAAGAAGAAAATCTGCCTGTTTCACGTTAGTGAAGAATGGGCTGTGGTTGTAATGATGTTTAAAATTACATGAGAAAATGGGGAGATGCTCTGAGCTGAGACATGGATGGACATGACAGTGCATCAGAGAAACACATTTTCTTTATGTGACCTCTGTCAGGGGATTCAAGCGTGTGAGATGTTGATGTGTTATCTTACATGTCCCAGCACCCCTCCCTTTGCTCAGACCGCCTGCCACCTCATTGATCCCTGGAGGCTGGGACCTACATAAAGAAAATGGGCTTCTCCTAAAGGATTTTATCAAATAGTAGAAGGAAATCTTAACGTGCCTCTGTCACTCAAATGTGTGGCATTGAGCATTTTAAGGGGGCCTACAAGAAAGCTGGAGAGGGACTTTTTAGGATGTCAGGTAGTGGTAGGACTGGGGGGAATGGCTGAAAACTAGAGGTGGGTAGATTCAGATTAGACATTAGGAAGTTTTTCACCATGAGGGTGGGGAGACAAAAGAACAGGTTGCCCAGAGAGGTGGTGGAAGCCCCATCCCTGGAAGTTTTTAAGGCCAGGCTGGATGGGGCTCTGAGTAACCTGATCTGGTGGGAGGTGTCCCTGCCCATGGCAGGGGGGTTGGAACTAGATGATCTTTAAGGTCCCTTCCAACCCTGACAATTCTATGATTCTTCCAGCACACCCTGAACACAGGTCACGGTATCATCTCTTCCCAGTTTAAGTTTCCAAATTTGCATCATTTCCATTTACTCTTGTTTGATAAGACTCTAGAGAGACATAGATCCAGACAAGTCAGAAAAAAGTAATAGGTTTTGACAGCTTTCCTACCTAGGTTTGAAAGACAAGGAATAGCAGAATGGAGAATGATGCCTAGTTTAGGTAGATGGACTGTTGTCTTTAAATGGGGATAGACAGTCAGAATGGCAGGATAAGTGGAACACTGTGCAAAGAGCATCATCTTGGTATCTTTCTAAAAAATCTGTGGTGTCACACGAGGTGGGTGTGTGTGTACAAAGGAGCAGTGGTGCCTGCAAAGCCCGGTTGAGTTACATGCGGTTGGGAGGGTTCCCTGGTGACCCCTCACATCTGTGTTTACCCAGGCATGGGGTTCAGCTCCATCAGGATCACTGCTGCTTCCCCTGCTCAACATTTAAACCCCGCATATCTTAAATAATACAGAAGCTGTGCCTGTTCTTTGCATTTTTGGCAGGACATTTAAAATGAAATAAAAAGTCTCTGAAAACTATTGTGAATGTTGGACACAACATAAGATGTTCAGTTGAGATTGTGACCTTTCAGAACAAAGATGCTGCTTTTGAAAAGGGAGTTCATTGTGCTTCTGGCTCTAGTAAGATGAAAAACTTGAAAAACCAGTAACACGAAGGCTTTGCAGCAAGGATGAGCTCCACAGAGATCCTCTTGTGTATTTTTGGTTGTCTTCCAGTGGGTACATCCTTTTTCTCTGTGCGATACTACCACGGTTGCAATCAGTAGTAATTACGGAAATTTTCTCATTTTTATGAGTAGGGGGATGTGAAAAGCTGTTGGCAGAGCAGTCTCTGTGGGGGAGCTCAGCTGTGGAACTGCTTTCCCTCTAGATCCATCTTAGCTAGAGTTGCTGACCTTAAGGTTATGTCCCTAGGAGTCAGGGCTTGCTCACAGGTTGATCTGTTCAGCATGCAAGGAAAAGCTTGCTTAGATTAGATGTGTGTGTGCTCTTATGATTAATGTTATCATGGTGGAGCAGCCTTAACATTTACATACAACACCAGGGAATTTAATTATATATATACACCTATGTTTGCAGACAATTATTAGAATGCATGCAGTCGTATTTGTGTGTAGACGTGACTTGATGTATAAGGGTGCAAAATAGGGAACATCACCAAGATTGTTTCAACAGAATCCTACTGGAGTGTGGTCAGAGGGATGGTAAAGGAGGCTGAACAGAGAAGGAAATAACTGCTTGGGAGGGACAACAGAGAGGGGGCATGGGCTGGGGGTTCTTCCCTGGATATGCTGTAACTGTGGCAGTTTTCAGACTGTTCCTTAAAGATTCACAGAAGTTGTAATAAAGGAGGTGGCAATATCGTAGACATTCATTAGGGTCTTCTTCAGGTGGATGGTGGGAAGGAATAGTGATGGTATAACATGTGAAATGGTTCCCCTGGTGCTGCCTGGTGGCTGTGCTGTGGTGGCTTGTAGACAGTGACTTGTAGGTCCAAGTAATTTGAGGATTGAATGTACAATGTCTTTTGGCCTTTCTGCTTTCCCAGGGCCTCTGATGTATGAGTCTGAGTATGATGCTGCTGTTGACACTAATCACTGAGAAGATAGATCTGCGTCTGCACCTGGAGATTTTTGTGTGGTCCATTCTCTCAAGCATCCTAGAGAAAAAAATACTGGACATACTGCAGAACAGACCTATTCATCAATTCACCAGCGTGTTCATCCTGAAACTACCCTTTCATCCCCCTCAACTTAGCTGTTTGGCTCTTCTGTTCAGCTTAATGCTCTTTACTGATGTTACGTGCTTCTAGAGGATCAAAAAGATAGTCTGAGTCCTTTAGATATGTGGGAAAGTTAGAGATGATGCCTTTCTGCTGATTTACTCAATGATAGCTTGAAAACTTCTTACTGAGCAGAGCAGCTTCTGAAGTATGTATTTCTTTAGGCAGCCAGATCAAGATAATGTTGAATTGACTGCTTGGAGCAGTTAACTGAAAGCCCTTCAGAATCCAGTAGGTTACCTCATAGCCATTGCTCCTATTGTTTCAGTTTATCCACAAATCTCTCTTATTCTAGTAAATTCTAAATGAAGAGATGCCTGCCCATCTGAAATGATCTCAGTGCTGCTTCAAGTCTCCTTGTACTGACAGAAAAAAAACAATTGAGCTTTGAGCTTGAACTGAGAGACAGATAAGATCACCAGGAGATTTCCACAGCAAATGCAGAATATATTCCTCTCTAATGGATCCTTAGTGTTGTCTGGCAAGTAATTGAATTGCTTGGGTAGGAAGGAAGAGGGGACTGGGTTGCTTTTTTTGTTGGGTTCCTTTTTTTTTATTTTTTTGAAGCTCCCAGATTTTATGAGGGGTAGGAAGTGAAAGGTAGTTTCTGTGTGTGACCCAGGTTGTCTGTCAGACATAGTGGGAGCTAATTAAAATGTCACTATATGTAGGAGGGTGGCAAGGCAGAAAGGACTGAGTGCTTCCTTGGTTCAAGGGACTTGTCTGTGTCTTTGCTTCTCTCTACTTACTACTGTGAAATCTGCAAGTAATTCATGCTCTGGGAGTAGGTAAATCTGGCCTCTTTCTTTCTCTGGAGTAAAACAGAAAATAAATTAAATCCATTCTTGCTCTACTGCAATTACTAAAGTGATTTCACTCCAGCTGGGCAATAGCAAGGATGCTGTTTCCTGCTGTCCCATCACAGGCAACACTGCTGTGTTCTGTGTCACTGGACCAAGTGCTAGGAGGGGTCATCTGGGAGGTTTCCATCTGTTTCAGTGCATAGCATGTGAGGGGACAGAAGCAAAGCAACGTCCTCCTCTTTCACATCCTTTTGTTTCAAAGTACGAAGTATGTCCTGGTATGTCCCCAGCCAAGGGAATGATGGAGAGAGATAATAACACACCCTTTGGTGTATTCTTTGGAAACACTGGGGTGGCAAAGAGGTGGTCCAAGCCATACAGACTGCATCATTGAAAAACACTGAACAACAGCAAAAGAAAAAAAAAAAGGATGATCATCAGGGAAATTGCTATAATGGTAAGGTAATTAGAACACAGAATGATTAACATTAGTCAGTGCTGCATTGGCAAGGACTGTGCAAGTTGACATAATAGGCCTCTTCCATATCAAATATGTGGGTTTTCAGCATTTGGTTTAACACTTTCATGTGACTTTGAGTCCACAACTGAACCAGTTGGTTCTCATGTAGCATTGCATGGTACTTTTCCTCTCCTATGTCTACCAGAAGCACCTTCTTGTTTTCACATTTGTGTCTGATTACTGAGGGCTAAAAGCCACTCTGACTGTGGAGTCCTCCTACATTGCTTTGAATGATAACCAGATGTGGACTCCTGAAGTCTACTCTTCCTGTTGTGCCTGATGAAAATGGACTTCCCTAAAAAATAAACGCAACACTGAAGTGTTTCAGGAAATGATTGTCTTCTCAAGGAGAAAATACAAGGATTCAGGAGACCCAACACTGGTATTCTCTTCTGAAAAAGACTTTTAGAAATGTCTAGTGCATTAAAAGCCCTTGTTTGTTATCTTTACCCTAACACTTGGAGATTCTACCTGCCAGCCCTCCTGTGTGAGCCCCTAGTAAGTCCCTTTGATTGCCAAGACCAAAGTGGTGAAAGAAGCTAGATTTAGCATGACATTAATCACTGTTTTTGTACCTAATTGAGTTTGGAGCAAAACTTTAAATGCAGAATTACCTCAGAGAAACCCCTGTGCTCACCCATCTCTACCTGTTGTTGCAGAGTGGTGAACATTTGTTCTCCTTGACTATTAGCAACCCCACTTGCTTATGGACTGGGTCATTTGACATTTTGTCCCCTTCCATTTTCACTGGTTGTTTCTGACTGGGCATTTTCCCAGGATCTGCAGTGGCTTTCCCCTTGCCATGCTTAGGTGTTGCCTGGTGGCTGTTGTCTGCTGTGTTGGGGCACTCATGGTAGCACCAGCTCGGCTTTTCCTCCTGCCTCTGCACACTGCAGAGACCAGGCACATCCTTCATCACAGCTGATAAAATCTGATGGTGCTTTGTGGCTGGAAATCTCCTGACCTCAGTAGCACTTTATTTCCTCTCGCCCCTTTACCACGTAAGCAAAACCCCCTTTTTCCTTAAAGAGTGGGGGAGCACAGAGCCCAAATTCCCCATCCCTGCTCCAGGGTGGGGCCCTGGGGCTGCAGCAAGAAGGGGCCCTTGGAAAGGAATTGCAGTCACGCAGCGGTGCAGTGAATATGTAAAGAGTGCTCCGTGTGGTTTGTATTTTGTGGATTATTTTCTCTCTCCTCCTGACCCCACCTCAAATGAAATTCCTGCACTTCATCCGTTCCTCTGGGTTGGGCAATCAGCAGATAGGATCGAGGTCTGTGAGGAGGCACTGGTCTGGCATACAAAGCAGGCGCATTAGGCCTGAGGAGCCAGGACTAATGGGGAACGAGGCTGGTAACCGAAGACAGAGAAATATGGCAGAATAAGATTCATTAGGGATCAGATTCAATAACTGTAAAATGATGAGAAGTTTATGATCAAAGGCTTACTTCAAGCATTTTAATGACACAGTCATTTAATCCGTTTAAAGCAGATAGATAAGGACTTAAGTGAAATCTACAGCAGTCGTTGTTCTGAGCTGTTTATGAACCTGTTACAGCCACAGATCAGTGTGGAAGGCACAGGATGGATGCCTGCTCTAGTAATTGAATGGTGTATAATGGGCTACCAGTCTTTACAGGCAGGTTTACAGATGAGGTCAGTAAAACTTAGTGCAAAGGCTTGTGGTTAGTCTTAGAAGCGTGTGTGGCTCCTCAGCTACTTTTTAGTGTGTACGTTACTAGCAAGAGCACTGAGTGAGGGAAAGGGTAGAGTTGTTTTAAAACCTCTCTGTGCCAGGATATTTAACTCCCAGTGGGGTATCTCCTCTGGCAGTAGCATCAGTATTGGCTGTTGTAGTGATAAGGTTCAGATGGGCTCTGAGACTTGAACCGCTGTGTCATCTACCATAGGAATTGCACATCTTAAAAAAGCCTGGTGAGGTTAAGGGGGCACAGAAGTTGTTTCTCATCTTTTCCTTCCACTGTTACAGAATCACAGAACAGTAGTAGTTGGAAGGGACCTCCAGGGATTATCTCATCCAAACCCCCTGCTACATCAGGGTCACCCAGAGCAGGTTGCCCAGGATCGTGTCCAGGCGGATTTTGAAAGTCTCCAGAGAAGGAGACTCCAGAACCTTTCTGAGCAGCCTGGGCCAGGCTCTTGGCACCCTCACAGCAAAGAGGTTTTTCCTTATGTTTAGGTGGAACCTCCTGGTTTCCAGTTTGTGGCCATTGCCCTTTGTCCATTCACTGGGCACCACTGAAAAGAGACTGGCCCCATTCTCTTGACACCTGCCTTTAGATATTTATGAACACTGTTGGATGTGCCACCCTCCATCCCTCTCTTGGTGACTCTCCTCGGTTAGTTAACTTCCTTCCCAGCTTGAAAACTGTTTGGCCAGTGGGGTAGCACTTTTCTGCATGAGCTCTTGGAGTGCAGCATGCCCTCAGCCCCTTCTCCTCTCTAGGCTTTAGCCATCCGGCCACTGTGAATTACTTGAAGGCAGTTACAGGTGGAATCTTGTGTGTCTGCAGACTGCACCTTGTTTTATTTCTCAAGTCACTGTTCTCACCTTCAAAACTCCTCTCCCAACACACATACATGGGCTTATAAGGTAGCTAACAGATCCTACATCCCACATACTCCTTCAGTAAAGGGGTACTTTCATTAAACACTTAGTCTCCATACACACACTTTCGTCAGCTGTGGAGAAGCAAGCAGAGGGGGCTCTTTCTCTACTCACAGCTTAAGGCTTGTTGAGCTGCTGGAAGCAAAGTAGTCGCTGCTGCTGCACTGTTTAAGGCCATGTTACAGCACGGTCTGTGTGCCATGCAGGCACAGTAGCAGAGTTGGTATCAAGCTGGTAGGGAGCAGGAAGAATTTGCAAGGGCTCTAGGCCATCTTGTTTTCTACTTGCACAGAAAGTTGCTGTCCTGCAGTGGTATTGATTAGTTTTAAAATAGGAAAGTGATAAATGGATATTTCAGGTGATTCTAGTAGATGTGACTGCAATGGATGGAGACATTAAATCAAGCCTGGAATATCTTCCCCTACCTCATGCTGGTGTTCCTGTTCATCACAGGAGGGATCTGCTGATGTCTAGCAACAGCATGGTCCTGTGGAGGGGCCTTCTCAGCTCTCTTCGCTTGTACTTTGCATGGGAATTATGTCCATCTACTTATTCCAGCTTCTCTCCCTCATGCTAGCTCCCTTTCTGCTGTGAGTTTTGGGATACCTGTCACAGCTGCTCAAAGGGTTGTGCACGTTTGAGAGGGACCAGGCTGAAGGTTGCAAATCCCTGCCATGGCAGCCAGGCTGTAGATCAGGTTTGAAGCATCTCTGGGTCTGCTGTCAGTCTGCGTGTTCCCATTTCCTAAGAGAGAATTGGAAAATATTTTTCTTGTTTGAAAATAAGTAAATTTTGTCTTTAAAATGTTAACACTAGCAGTCAAATCTCTCATTAATCCACTTCCTCATTGCTCTTCAGTGTACCCATGTTTTTTCATATACTATTCTTTCTCAAGAGCTTAGAGACTGAGCACTTGAGAGCTCACTTGTAGGGAGTAATATATAGAAATAAAAAGGATTTTAATCCACTTTCTATCTCCAATTACCTTGTTCTCTGAGGGTGCCTGTTGTACTCTGTTTTCACATGACTGTTTCTGAGATGAGGGCGATCTGGACTAGCAGCAGTTGCCCAGGCTGGGGCTGGCAGTGCAGCACAGGGTCCTATACCATAAGAGTAGTTTCCCACTTCCAACCCTGTGTCAGGGACACAGGAACAAGTTGATCATCTCCGCAGAAGAAAGGGTTGGCTGGTTGCTGTGATGTTCACTATGCTGTGGTAGCACCCCAGCAAAACCCATCCCTGACAGAGGCACAGATCAGCAGTAAGGCTGCCCTGAGATAAAACCCCAAGTCTCAGGCTCTCTTGTTCATTTATTTATGATTACTTGGTCAATTAAGTTTATTTCTGGAAAAGTGAAACCTTCCACATAAATGTTCATGAGGTGTAGAGGCAGGAGAGAAAAATCAGCAGCAGCCAGAGGAAGATGGTGCTGCAGCAGAGCTGGGGGGCTGGTGACAACAAAAGGTTTGGTAATATGGCTAATTTTATTGCCTGTGGTACAAATCCCAGATCTGTTGTGGGTACGACACAGTGTAAGTGGCTTCTGTGGATTTCATGGATTCTTGCCCTGAAACTTGGTCCCTGGTGCTGTGAAGGGGATGCTCAGGGCCTTGGCCGTACCAGCCATCGTTGACACAGTGTGGTTTGGAGAACGCAGCGGGAAGGAAACAATTCAATCTTGCAGGAAAATGGGCTTGCAGTAACAAATTTCCTTTGATCATCTATTACACCTGTCCAAACCCACCAGATTTGGTCCATTGTCATTTTTTAGTCCCGTTAGGTTTGCCTGGACTCAAGCAGCTTTGGCCCTTCTTGGGCACAGTGGATTGACCTTCACAGAAGTCAAGTTCTTGGGGCCATGGGCTCCTCCCAGGAAGGTTGCATGGACTGCCCAGCATGGTAACACAGTATTTGCTGACCATCTGCCCTGGCAGAGCAGTCCTCCTGGTTTCCCTGGTTCTTTGCCTAGCAGTGCTTCGTTTTGAATAGGAGACTATCTCATTTAACAGCTTTTGAGGGTGGCAAACACATTTGTGTGTGGTTTAACTTAATATCCAGGCTGCAGAGCTGAAGTGAAAGCACTGATCAGTTCCTACAGTTGAGATAGCATTCAGAAAACAAATTAGAGTTTGCAGTTGGGAAGGATCCAGGCAGAATTCATAAAATTGAATAGTATTCTCAAGTTCAACATGGACAAGCTTATTACTGATCCAGAGAAAGCAGGAATGCATTGAGAAATTAAGGATGTTTGGGATTTTCTCTTTTTAGTGTAAAGAGGTAGCTGTGTTATGTTCCCCTACAGGGTTTTTAAAATGTGGATTAGGATTACTAGCACTGGCAAGGAGGTAGCTGAGGGGAACCAATCTTGAGATTAGTGGGCTGGGTTTATCTACTGCAAAAGACCAGTTTGTAGCTGAAGCTGACCTTCTGAGTGTGCCAACTTGTGATCTTCCAGGTGTTTCCTGAGAGCAGAAGTGTAATTATTTATCCATCTGAACCTCTGCTTGATGGACGTGAAGCACCATAATCATGTTGTTGTTACTGTGACACGTGCATGCTAGGACAGAAATAATCTGGGATTACAGAGGTAAATTGTGCTTGTTCAAGCTGTTTGCTTCCCTGCTCCACTTCCACTCTGCAATCCTTTAGCTGCCCTGTTGTCTCCATAGGTGCTCAAAACTACATGGCAGATGCTGCCTTCAGAGGGCAGCTGTGGAAGATGGATGGGTAAGTGGCAACAGGATGTTGGATGGGAACCTGAGGAACAGTTTCTCAGAGCTCGGACTTTCACGATGATGAACATGTGTGCAGAAGGGTTATTTTACAAGGAATGTGTTATTTTACAAGGGCTGTATGTAGAGATGTGTTTGTGGTTTGTGACTTATGTTCTTGAGCTTTCACATCTCACTCCACCTTTCTTTCACTCTTCACCATCTCCCAGAAAAGCAGAAGTCCTTGAATTAACTTTACTCCCCTTAAATCAGGATGGAGAGTCCCTGATTTAAGGCCTAATGACTAAGAAAGATGGCAGGTCGCAAACCTGTGTCCATTCTCTGGGTTTTGTTGCACTCTAATCACCAAATAACCCTTGTAGTTTTCCAATGAGCTGGATTACATCAGTATGGATCAGCATGTCTGTGTTCAAGACGTTTCCTTTAGGGAGAAAAAAGCCCAATCTCAGTGGCTGTATCCTGAGTGTCATTCTGCTTTTCCATCACCTGAGGATTGGAGCAGCTCTGCCACTCTGAAATATTAAAATGAACATAGATTTGAAAGTATTTTTATATTTAGAGGCATTGATTCTAATATAATTTCTCTACAAATTAAAACTCTCCTTGAAAAAAGATTAAACTGTCAGTGATAACATCTAGGTTCTTGTTATGTCTAAAAGGAATAAATGCTGAAGTTACAGAATTGTCTGGAGGCTTAGAAAGTAAGAGGAGGAATTAACGATATGAGAGAGAATGGATGAAAGTATTGGATAACACTGAATTGGAGGAAGTGGAATGAGTTGAATTAAGAGGTTTATGGCCAAAAAGAATACCCGTTTAGTCTGATCTGTGATATAACACAAAAATTACAGTTTCAAGAGAAATCTCTACCCGGTGATTTGAGGTTGCTCCATAGACTCTTTTTAATAAGATATCAAAAATTGATTTAAGAATACTAAGCAACCGACAATGTATTGGTTTCCCTGGTTAGCCATCCCTATTAAAAATATATATTATTTCCAGTTCCCTGGCTTCACCGTGAGCTATTAGGTTCTCGCTATGCTTTTGTTTGCTAGATTAAAGAACCGTTTAGTGTCAGATTTCCACCAAAGGCCCTGATCAAATTGCTTCAGCCTTCTCTGTCATAAACGAGAGAGTTTGATTTCCATTCATTTCTCATTGTCAGACGTGTTTTTCAGACCATGAATCATTCATGGAAATCTTCTCACAGCTTTCCTTAATTTTCAACAACCCTCTTCCTCCTGCACACCTCACCTGGACGTGTTAGCGCTGTAGTGGTCTCATCAGTGCTGCATTCACAGACAATATTGTTTCTTCAGTCCTGCTCATAGGTACATAAAGATTCTCACTGTTCCTTTTTTTTTTCTCCTCCCCACAGCATTAAATTGGAGGTAACCCTTAGTTATTAACCATGGCCAAAAGCCCCCGTCGCAGACATTGCCTTCCAGAAAGTCTCTGCTCTGTTGTCCACCTGAGACTGTCTTCTGCACTTCGGGATGTCTCCTAATGCTTTTGAATTCATGTGGAATGATTGTGCCCAGCACAATCAGATTTCTAAGCTATCTTTGTGGGTTTTGTTGTTTGCTACAATTCCGCCTTTGTGTTATCTGCATATCTTAGGAAGGATTTATTATTTCCTTATGTATCTTAGAGAATGTATGCTGCATACGATTGGCCCAAGGAGCAATTCTTTTTGGAAGTAACTGGGAAATGTCACTATTAGTTCATCAGCTTTTGGGCCATTTAAAAACTGCCGTAGTCTGATTTTGCATCATGCTCTTTTTAAAAGAAAATGCGATTTTGATACCGAGGCAAATATTTTACAGAATTCCTATTCTGTTATGTCAACACAGTTATCTTAATTAACTAGACTTCAAATCTCTTCAAGTCTTTTTGACAAGACCTGTTTTCCATGAAATTGTGTTACTTGCTTTTTTTATGATCTTTTCTTCTAATGGAGTTATGAATCAGCCCTGTCTTGTGAGTTAAGGGGATTCAGTTTGCTGCATTCTGGAAGCTTCATGAAAAGTGAACAAGGCAGCAGATAACTTGATCTGTATGAGGCTAGCTGGCTAATCTCATTTTTCGGTCTTCAGAGTCTATTCAGCAGCCAGTGCTGTCTCATTCCAACTGCAGCAAACGCAAAATGTGCAGATCAATACTGCCAATGGGTGATTAGTAATTTGCAAACTTCAGTAAGTGAATTCATCCGATTCAGGGGTTTCAGTTGGAGAAGAAAATAGAGAGGGAGTGATTGAGTGGGCTGAAATAGCAGAAACGGATATTTCCTCTCAAGTGAAATGTAAGCATTGTTGAGCTCTGTTAAACAAGACGATGCACAGATTTGTACTCCTTTCACAGTGATTACAGAAAATAATATTTTTTTTCTGAGATCACTAACATCAAATGTGCTTTTCCCTTATCACCTCTCTTGATCTTTTTTTTCCACTGTTGACCTGCGGGAGGATAAAAATGTATAAATTTATGCAAGCGAGATTTTTATCGTTGTTCTTGAGGCTACTTTTTGCTGGTTCAGGCAGATCAACTCTGAGCTGCTCATCTACAATTCAGTATCAGTTTCAGGGAGAAACTCCCTGTTTTCTGTCACTACATCCCAGATGCATCAAAGACTATCTGGGGGTTCTGCCTGTGAAAGCAACTCAGTACTACTGCCTTTAGCTCTCTTGGAGAACCTGTGCATCACTGAAGATTGTAGCTGAAGTAGCAGTAATTTTAAGGTATTAAAACTGCATTAGAAACAGAAGAGTAACTGAAATATGAAAAATGACCAGATAATTGCTACCAAAGTCTAATGATGGAAAAATGCATTCCTCCATAGCCACTGTGATGTGACCCCTGGAAGTCAGAGTGATTGTGTGCTTGAAGATGCCATCTGGAAATCTGTAGTTAGCAAAGTAGAAAGGCTCTTTCAGGTTTGCCCAAATAATGTTGAAAAGGTGCCTTCTCAACTGCAGCTAGTCTGTGTTTCTGAGTTATGCCTGATTAAAAAGTAGTGGGAAAGGAGTAACAACCACAGTGCAAGAGCACGTTGTGGTAGCTGAACTGTCCTCTCCTCAGTGGTTTGTTGTATGAAGGCTGGAGAACTGATTCCCCACTCAAACACTGGAAAACTAGAATTGCTCCTCATTCACAATTTTCTTTCATTTTTTTCATGATTTACGTTAACCATAAAGAAAGTGATGATAGAAATCAAATCTTGACTTTTATACAGCTTTATACAGTGTTTTGAGTGAGGTTTTGTAGGGTCTTTACAGTTTATAGGTTGACCTGGCAGACATAGTTCTGGGAAAACTTGGCAGTAAAATTTGAAATTGTTGCTCCTTCACATCTCTGTGCAAAATGTGCTTGTTGCTTTCCAGTCCGTCAATATGGTGAAGTAAAACCAGTAAAATAAAATCAAACAGGAGATGGGGCAGTTATATTTCAGACCATTAAGTCACGTGCTGTTTTCTGGACAGTTTTGTGTTTACCAAATATATTTCCAGATAGAGTCAGATTGGTTTTGGCTCGACTTTGTAGCAGTCTAAACTTGAATAAAGATGTGTTGTTGGAGATGAATTGATATAAGGCAGGTTTAGCAAGTTGACAGTGTCATTTTGCTAGTGGGCTGGTGATCCCAATGTGACATTCCTAAGCATTTTCCCATATCTTTGGTTCAAATTATATTTAAAGAAAAATGGATGAATAGTAGTTAAAGCTTTGCAGGCAAGCAAGAATTATTTCCCTCAGTGGAAGCCGAGAAAGTGTATTTAAGCAGATGGTGGTGCTGATGTAAGTCCCCAACTTGGATAGCCACACAGCACATGGGGTATGAAATGGAGGAAGGGGGAATGTAACTTATGTCACCTGCAGAGGTGCAGCATAAATCAAAAACCCTGCCCTCCTGCCAGAAATGTTTTTCTCTTTGTCATGGGAGTAGAAGGGTTTAAACTGAAACTTTTCTCTACAAACAAGGCTCAGGTGGATCTCTTATTCCATTTACATGGTGTGGATGACTCCATCCTCATCCTCTGCTCCATCTTACCCTGCTCCATTACAGCTTGAAATTCCCTTTCTCAACCCAAGAATTCCTTCCCATATGGAGACTTTCCAGATCTCATCAGTGCAATGGGTAGAGCAAAACCAAGTTACCAGCTCTTATTTTTCAGGCCATATGTAACTGGTGAGGGGTATTGATTTAGTTTTGAAGTGATGTAGTTTATAAATATGCATGAGGATTTAGGGTGCTTTTTAATTCTCCTTGCATTGCTGACTCTTCTAGTCAAGGGTTTCTTTGTATGCACAGCAAGCTGCTCCGTGACAGCCCTGTTCTCACTGCCTGGGACCTCTCTAATGTTTGTTAATCCCAAGTCTGTAGAAACTTATTGTTCAAGGAATAAAAGGACACAAAATGATGCCCTTCTGCATGGGGACCAAGGGGGCAGAGTCCAGCTCCCCGAGGAGCTGGGGAAGGAAACCTGGAACCAAAAGGCGGTCATCACCAGGTGGGGAGGAGGAAGGAGATAGAAGAGACCTTTGCCATACTCCTGGAGAAGGAGAGAAGAGCTCTTTTCACCAGGGATCTTACAAGTTGCTTAAATAAAGAAAGTAACCTGATCAAATGGTGAAAAGGGAGGGAAAAATCAAACATTTGCCTATTTGCCCTGAGGAGCTGGGAGCGAATGTACCCTCTGAGTCGATATTTGGATGGTTTAGATACTCGGGTCTCTTACTTGAGAAAGAACAAAGCAAACAAAAGAGGGTTTTGCATATTCAGTATATCTAAGTGAAACTGCAGTGACTCTTTCTGGTGAGTAATGTAGGTAGCTACATGGATAATTAAGATAATTAAGAAAATTATCTACATGTATATACATTTTTCTGAGATGTTAGAAGCCCCTGTTTGTTCTCTCACTTCTCCCTCTACCAAATAATCCATGACTAGAGAAACTTCCTTCTGGTACCTGGTTAGACATTGAGGTGGTATTGGGGAGGATGAGCTCTCCCTAGGGGCAACAAACACCACATCACTGAGAAGCAACTGTGACAAAAAGGATAAAACTTGGCAATTCTCCTCCATGTTGCAGGGACATGTTTTGTTTTCCTCATTTTTATCTTCTGCTTGGCCAAGGCAGGAGGAGTGTGGGAGGCAATAACCTCTCACAGTGAGAGGCTGCAGTGGAGCTTGTTTAACCTGGAGCATGTTTGCTATAAAACCCACTCACACACTGCCCAGCTGCTCGAGGAGACTGTCAGAAATGAGTCCTCCAAACCATTTGTGGCTGTCCCAGTTTCTGTATGATGCGAAAGGGAACTTGACTTGCTCTTTGAGTGGGGCTGCTTCCAGCATGAGGCAGTTGGTGATGATGGGTTAGCTCTGTGGTGTGGTCAGGACTGAAGAGGTTGCACCTTCATTCACTGAAAGGCACTGGAGCTGATTCAGGGTTTGCTTTGTGGAGTAACATAGAATAACATAGAATGTTTTAGGCTGGAAGGGACCTCTAGAGGTCATTTTGTCCAACCTCCCTACACAAGTAGGGACATCTCTACCTAGGTCAGGCTGCTCAAAGCCCCATCAAGCCTGACCTGGAATGACTCCAGGGATGGGGCCTCCACCACCTCTCTGGGCAGCCTATTCCACTGATCTGTCACCCTCATATTAAAGAACTTTTTTCTAATATCCAATCTAAATCTCTCCTTTCCCTGCTTAAAACCATTACTCCTTGTCCTATCATTACAAACCCTTTTGAATAGACCTTCCCCTGCCTTGTACCCTGCCAGGTTGGAGTTATATATGCAATGATGTATAATAGTACTTTTGTATACATTAAATTACAGGATCAAAACATCCTGATATACTTGAAGCCTTCAGGAAGTTTCAGCGTTGCTGTTAAATGCTCTTATGGTTGACCTCAGCAACCAGCCTGTGCAGTGTATCTGCTCTACAAATGCACAACATGATTGACAGCTCTTCTTGTCACTTACTTTTCTGGCTGAACTTTGAGGCATCGTGCCATCAGGTCATGAGGGCTGTGGCTTTTACATAACTTTTAATTAGTCATCTTTCTTTTTATATAAGATACTATCTAAAAATAAAATACCCGTAGAGGTTTTGCTTTTTTGCTAATGAGATTTATTAACTGGAAAATCTTCCTACATTGCAGCTTTATTTTCCTTTATAAAGTCTTGAAAGAGGGACCTCTGTTGTCACACTTCACTCTGACTCTTCCCTGTTTGAACACTGAGGATCCCAGCCTAGCACAGCCAATTCGTGCTGCTTTTCTCCTCTGACATCTCCCCTTGAAATCCCATCTGAATTTATTCCAAAGTAGAGCTTTACCAGGAAATACAGAATTACGGAGGCATTAAAGCGAGATTTATAGAGTATTGTTGGGAGGGAAAGCTTTGAGCAGTTGAATATCTGGGTTGGAGTAAATACTACCAAAAAAACCTTGCTTCAAGTATCTTCTGTCTTTCTGGTCTATTTGTTCAGTATCTGTGTGTGGATGTTGCATGCAGAATAAGGAAACAGAGCAGCAAAGTAGTAGGGGTTTTTTTTAAACTATGCATATTTCTCTTGCAAAGTTGGGTTTAGTCTGACCCTTCTCAAGAGTATTCTTAACCAAAGTTATTTCATTTGTATGGGAAAGTTGAGACAGTGTGTTTTGAAATTCAGATCTAGGAGAGACAGCATTTCTCACCATGAAGTTAAGTCTTATCTCTGAAAAAGAATTTTTATAACTCAAACTATAAGCTCTTTGGGGCTGTTTTCAGAATCTGTGTGCTTTTTATTTTCAGTGTCTTTATCAGAGGTTTTTGAACCATAACAGGTCTCCTCTGTATGCTGCTAGAGTGTAAATAATAGCAACTTTTTGTGGACTTTGTTCTCTGGAAAAACAGGTATCCTTGACTTGAAAACACTAGTGCAGAAACCCTGGAATTCAAATCTCTAGGTGGTGAGAAACCATCCTGGAGCAGACTGTGATTTTCATCCATTTCAGCAAAAGGAAGAGTAGCAATTGAAAAGGACAGTGAACGTTTGAATGTGTTTTTTCTTCTAGACTATCCCAATTCCAGGCCATTCAGTATCTTGCTGTCCTGACTCTTAACCTTCTCGTCACGTTTGTTTGCATCCCAGACCTCATCTGAATGCCTTACTCAATGCGAATTATAGTCTTGCATCCTCCGGGGGATAATGCATTTGAAAGTGGGTATAGGGAAAAAGATCTCCTTTTTAAAACGGTACCTGAAGGGCTTCAGCACCACTGGTGAGACATTTTATTTTATTTTATTTTATTACAAGTATTGCAGCAGTGCCCAAAATGTATTACACGTTGTGCCAAAAGGTATGGTCTGGTGTTAGAGCAGCATGATTAGGGTGATTAGAGATTTTTTGTCTGAGATACATCCTAACTCCAACGGCCTCCCTGTCTCATTGCTAATTTGCTGTAGATGCTGCGGTGAAAGAGGGCCATAGGGAGGAATATCAATGAGTACCTGTGGTGTGGCAGATCAGCTCAGGGAAAGAAAACACCCTGTAGAAGTCTTTGTGGGGGGAGCAACTGATCCAGGTTTTGGAGGTGACATCACTGATGGAGTGGAGAAGGTAGTGTGGGATTGCTGGTGTCGTTGCATGTGAGGGTAAGGATCTGAAAGCTGTTGTGCTGGTGGGAACTAGGGAGGAGTTACTGGGGATGAAGCAGCATAGCTCAGACTAACACAGATTATCATCACCTTCGCTCTTCTGGAAATGACTAACATGGGTGTTCAGGTGGCCATAGAAGAAGGGTGGCCTGAATCAAGGTGTATGGACAAGTTGTCACATCACTGGGGCATGAATAAAGATCTTCCTGTGTTGGGGAAGAAGTATCAGGAGCTGGACTAAGAAGCAGTTAAGGCAAGGATGAAAAGGTTGCATAAGTGAGTGTGCGTGCTGCAGATGTGCACACAAAGATGAGGGAGGGAGAAATGTGGGGAAGAAGGTAGGGAACCAACATGAGACCTGCTGGGAACAAATGGCCTTTGCCTGACATCCAGCACCTTCTGGGTTTTTTTTTTTCCCCCAACTGTTTCTGATTTCGAGTATGCACATACTGGCAAAGCAATGAGGGACAGGTGGTGGTTGTTGCTTTTTTGTTAGCTTGCTTTGTTTCAGCTTTGCAATCCATTTTTGTCAATAGAGCTCCTGTTCAAGGGCTTTAAAGATCCCTTGGTGTAGTTATCTTCTGTGACAGAGGGAGCTGGGGCTGGTGAGCGTGCTCTGCTTTGTGCGCTGGGGGCAGAGGGAATTCTTTGGGATGCAGTTTACTTTGGGTTTTACTCTAATCACTTTAACAAGCCTGAGCAAAGAAACAAAAAGAACAAAACCAAGAAACAGAATTTCCATTAAAATGGCATTTCCTGAGGTAGGATTAAGCTTTCTGAGACTGCCTTGTACTGAGTGCAGAAATGGCTCCTATATCTTTTTGCAAGAGAAAGTTGAGTAACCTATTTATTTTATTTTATTTTATTTTGTTTTGTTTTAAAGCTGTTAAAGTAAGAATAAATAAAATAAAGGTAGACCAGGAGAAGCTGCTCCCCTGTATAGCCAGGACTCTAGTTAAGCTAATGCAGTAAGAGCTATAGTTGTCCTTGCACATGCCTTTCAGGTGATAAATCCCAATTTTGCCTTCCCACTGTTTGTTTGTTCTTCATCATTGAGTAAAGTTTCCAACGGGTATTGATGCAGGACTAACAGCAGACAATTCTTGACGTAAATGCTTTACCACTAACTGGAAGCTGACGATAAATGCATTCAAAGATGACTTGTAATGGTTTGTGACTTCCCTGCTTACATAATTCAGTAAAGGCAACAGGGCATTTATTAGCTGGGTGCAAAGCCCATGTGCGTGTGTGGCTGTGTTTACCCACAAATGCCACATGGTTTTGGAAAAGCACACCAGTCATTCCAGAAACCTGAAGCCTTGGGAAGGGAGTGCCTTTCTGTTTCAGCTTCAACTGTGCAAAGGATCCACAGCCAGCAGGAGTCACTGAATCCCAAGAACAAGCTTGCAGGTCCCCAAAAGCAGTGTCAGCCCTTCTAGCAGTGCAAGCATCAGAAACTCAGGTTTTGCAAGAATTTGGTAGCTGGAGCCTGACACAGCAAGAGACCAGCCAGAGGCCTCAAGTAACATTTTGGCACTAAAGACAGGAGAAAATCGTGGGTGGGACACTCCACTCTCAATATCTTTCCTCCAGCCAGGATCATCATTTTCTTCTTTGCAGGCCCTTTTCTTTCTGGGACCACTTCTCTTTTTGGGAATGGGTCTTTTCAGCATCACCTTTCTTTCTGGAACCTTGTTTTCCCTATCTAGTCTCAACCATTGTTCAGCTTCTGATCAGCCTCCTAAACAGTGATTCTGTCTCATGTTGCTCTTGTCTTTGGAGAATTCTGGATGTGCCATTTTTGGTCGAGGTCTCACCTTGTGCATATACCCACTTATTGACCACATTGACCACGTGCATATATCCAATTATCTGCTGCATGCTAATGTTCACAATTTTAGATACTTTTTGCATACAAGAGGTAACGAATGGAAGCAAGAGCATTTTCTGCCCAGTTGGATGCTTTTCAAACACTCCCCTTCCACCACCCTTCTGATTGATGCTTTATGTTTTATATCTGTATTTAAGAAACTTTCCTATCTGTCTCCTACAGATAGATGCACTCTTTATTTAGGATGTTCCTCCAAGGTAGCTACTGACCCATTATTTCTTTAAAGCTGATACAATCTACTAAGCTCCTTAGATTGTTTCTATTTAAGTTCCCCAGTACTGAATAATGCTTCCCAGTCCGGAAACCTTGGAGATTTTTCTCTTAAGAAGTCAGCATGGAAACAAATTCCTTAGCTGAGAAAGCAGCAGTGTGTATTGCTTGTATTTGGTGGTGCTGGCTGTGTGCGAGAGTCGCACAAAGAAGAAATGGTCCTTCCCTTGAAGAGCTTCCAATCATCAGCCTTTTCTCAGCAGGGCAAGCACAATCTGTTGCGTTGCGAGTGAGTAGCGATTAAACTCAGTTGTCCATATGCTCCGCCAGAATTTATTGTGCTGCTCAGGAATCACAGTTTTTTAAGCTTGATAGACATCTAGACTATGAAAAAATGAGACCTGGGGGTTCTGGTGGACAGCAGAATGATCATGAGCCAGCACTGTGCCCTTGTGGCCAAGAAGGCCAGTGGCATCCTGGGGTGGATNCACTTAAGTGCTTGTCAGCCTCATCTATGGGTTTTGACGACTTTGCTTTCAAATGCATTAAACAGGAGGAGCCTGTGAGGAGGTGAAGTCAGATGAAAATCCTTGACAGGGCTTGCTGACATTCTATCCTGACAGTCATTGCCTCCTTGGGACGTATGAACTTCTTTAATTTCATTAGTGATGTTAGATAAACATATTCGCAACAGTTGAGACTATTCCCTTTGCTACCAGTTCTACCTTCTGATTAGAAATATCTGCAGTAGATGAATAGATCTTAAATGGAGTTGTTAAGCACTGAATGTTTCATCAAATGTAAAGTAGTCCGCGTGGTTTTCAGTGCTTTATTCTTACCTGTGGGCCTGTGAAAGCAAGTCGAGTAGAGAGAAAAGCTTTTATAGCTCCTGGAGGAAGATATCCCTGAATTGGGACTGTGCAGTTTTCAAACAATCAGGAGGAGAGATGCCAGAATAAGTTCATCCCTTTTCAAGGGGCTGTCACTGGCAGCTTTCATTGTTCTTCTAAACAACTCCTCTTCTAAAGGAAAAGTTTCTGGTTTTTGGAGATTAAAGCAATTCTGTCTTCATTCATTGCTTCGCCATTTGACTGATTCTTCCCTAATGGGGAGTTTACTTAGGAAGTTTTTGAGCTATAATTTCAACACGTAGACCAACATGCTGACTGTTTGCAAATAATACAGGTTTTTTAAAAAAATGACACATAGCATCAGCACAATTACCTCCTTGGGGAGATGGAAGTGAGAAGGAAGGCAGCAGCGTCTGACTTGAGCTTGTACCTCTGTTCTAGATGGCAAATTGACCCTGTTGCAAATTCTCTTTTCTGTCGTCTTTTGTCAGAAAGTTTATTGATAGCCAGAGTCTTGCTAAATAGTTCTGCCATGTCCCAGTGTGTGCCTAAAACATATTGCATTAAGACAATATTTGTGTGCTGCGTCTGCAGCGGCCATCTGACATAATGACTGTGCAACAGGGACAGAAGGAATGGGATGGTTCTTCTCAGTGGTCTATGAGAGGTTTCCCTTGTGTATACCCTGGGGCATGTCTCTAGAGGGCTGAGGATAATGCATCAAAACAACATTATTTCACAAATTGTAGAATATATTAACGTGTGGAGTCAACAAATCATCTCTGTAAGATGTCCGGTGCCCTTCTGAGAGCACAAAAATGGTTTTGCTGCCTTAAGCACCAAATCAGCTAGTTAGCATCTTGCTTTCCAGGAATGAATAATTCACTGTACTACGAAGTGTCAACCAGACTTGGTTGCAATCAATCAAGGTATTTATTGCTTCCTCCTAAATTGAAGCTCTGTGTACATTTTTCTGACAAATCTGAATTACTGGCTCAATGTTATTCCTTGAAAGAGGAATCAATGAACGCCAGCAGTTCTCTTTAGTTGAAGTTATTTACTCTTCAGCATCTCTACAATTTCCAGTTTTTGAAGTATTGGGAAAAATAGGGGTAAAGAGGGGGTGCTGCTGAGAAACTAGCAGCAATGCATCATCTTCGCTGTCTGAGACACTGGCCCTGATGTGTAGATCAGAGTGATCTACCAAGTTACCTACTGAATGAAGCAGGGATAAGGTTGCTTTCCAGCCAAGGGACTGCCTATAGGTCATATATTGATTGCAAAATGAATCATCTCATATTTCTATATAAAGACACCATGAGTTTAAGTAGATTTGGTCGATTCTAACAGGCTGTTCCCAAACCTGAAGCACACTTCTCGTGCCTCTTGGAGAAACCAGGGATATGCTACCGTTTGCTGCCAGATGGTTTTTAACTCTGTTAAGCAATACCTCCTTGCAGGTGTCGGTTCAGCACAGCGACAGCATCTGAAGCTGCTCCTGGGTGCTTGGTTGAGGAGTCCCAGCTCGAGTGCAAAGAGCATAGATGTCTCTTCTGTACCATGCCTTTCAAATGCCGCTGTTTGATGTTCCTCATCAGTGGCCCTAGATTAGAAACAACTTTCTAAATGGGAAAATCTGTTCTAGGCGTTCTCTCCCAGTGCCCGAAAAATTTCCAGGATTCTGTTGCAGAGCTGAAAGGACAAAATTCTGTTCAATAAGAATGATTTCTTGTGGGGGGAAGAGCAGTTGACAGAGAAAAACAGCAATTACAGGAGGTTGTTTCCTTTCTTCAGTCCTTGGTTTCTTACTAGCATTAGAGTTTCAACTTCAAATGCTAGTGAAATTTTAATGCTGCTTTGCTGTCTGTTACCTTTAGCAGTTTCCAGCCATGACTCTTCCTAGAGCCACCCAAAATCATAGAATCATAGAATTGTAAGGGTTGGAAGGGACCTTAAAGATCATCTAGTTCCAACCCCCCTGCCATGGGCAGGGACACCTCCCACTAGATCAGGTTGCTCAGAGCTCCATCCAGCCTGGCCTTAAAAACTTCCAGGGATGGGGCTTCCACCACCTCTCTGGGCAACCTGTGCCAGTGTCTCCCCACCCTCATGGTGAAGAACTTCTTCCTAATGTTTAATCTGAATCTACCCACCTCTAGTTTTCAGCCATTCCCCCCAGTCCTACCACTACCTGACATCCTAAAAAGTCCCTCTCCAGCTTTCTTGTAGGCCCCCTTAAGATACTGGAAGGCCACAATAAGGTCTCCTCAGAGCCTTCTCTTTACTCCAGACTGAACAACCCCAACTCTCTCAGTCTGTCTTCATAGGGGAGGTGCTCCAGCCCTCTGATCATCCTTGTGGCCCTTCTTTGGACACATTCCAGCATGTCACTCCCAACCTTCAGAAATTTGGAAGAACACTCCAAATGATTGAAGCTGTGATACCTTTTTGGCTGTCTGATATTACATACACGTGTGTCTGATCCCTTTCATCAGAAATTGGCTCTGGTCTGCACTGTTTCCATGGAAAGCTTCCTACATTTTGTTTGAAAATCCATAGGATGTCAGTAAATTTCCTGGAGGCTTAAGTAATGCTCAACTTGGTGCAACTGTGTAAGACAGCAGTATGGTCTGGTGGTGAGGAGGGTCATCTCTGAAGACAGTTTCTTTTCATTTCTGCCACAGTGCTGCTAATGAGTCTTGAACTAGAGACTACATCTTTCCATGCTTCTCTCATATATTGCATCTTCAGGCTTTGTTGTCTGGTTTTGGGCCTTTAGGTGGTAGTTTCTTGTGGGGTTTGTACAGGACTTAGCATGCTGGGATCCCTGCCTCACTTGGTTTCTTTTAGGCATTACTGTGACATAAACCAGCAGCACTAATATTTTAGCTTTAGGGAGAAATGTAGTGGTTTGATGTGTGCTGTGTAGAATAAAGAGAAAGCTACAGCCCCTAGCCCAAAAATGTGAGTAACATAGTAAATATATTAGTGATCTCCTGGAAATGTTAAATGAGATGGATTCTGCCACAGCCTTCCTATCACCGTGGGTTTTTAAGAGCTTTGCCTGTCTCAGTGTAGCTTGAGACTGATGTGCTCAGGAGTGCTGGTGAGCCCTGAAAATAAGTCTGAGTCCTAGAGCTGAGTTTTAGGACATGATTTTTCAAGGGGACTTGTTATAAAAGGAGATGATAAATGGGCTGCAAGAGCTATGAGAGCCAAAGCACTGCAGCTGCGTGGCCAGGCTTTACAGAAAGGCCAGAGAGATGTTTCAAAAGAGTGAATAACCTGCAAAATAAACAAGGCAGCACGGGTTAAAGTGGTCCTGGTAGGAAGGTAGCAGCAGTCCCCGGGTTTGCATGGCTTTGCTCCACACTGAGATCCTTCTGCTCTCTTGTGCCTTTGCACAGGCGATGTCTGCACTGGGCACTGGACCCAGCATGGTGGTGGCAGCCAGAGCAAGGAGGCATCATCTCTGCCTGACCTTGGTGCTGCAGTTGGCCAGGGAGATGGGGCCAGGGCCACCCTTCACAGCTTGTCAAAAATACCATGGTACTGGGCTGTGCAGGGAGAAGGGGTCTCTACAGCTCTGATTTCAAGAATGTCCTTTTGCCAGCCAGTGTAAACCCCATTGCAAACTTTGGGGTTGAACATCTTCCCTTGAAAAGCAAACACAAGAGTGGGGAGTGCCATGACCTGTCTGGGAGAGCCCTGAAATGCAAATAGCACGAGAAGTTAGATAGCTGGCTGCAGAAGCAGGTTTGTAAATGCCAGTGTGTTGCTGGGGAAAATATATTTAATAAGCTGGTGTTACAGCTGTCTTCATGCTCTCCCTGTTCAGCATTTCCAAGCTGCTGCATGGAGACCCAGTCCTTCAGTTCTCTCCTAAGTTTCTCCTGGCCAAGGCTGTCAATGGGATTATTTTGTCTCTTGGTCCTACTGGCCTGTCAGGTCCAGGCTGTTTGTCTCAACCTCTCCGTTGAAATGGGGTCACAAAGCCCTTGTTGCTGTGAGGCTACAGGACAGTGCTGCCTTCCCAGATGCTTCTGTAGATCTCCTGAGCACCACAAGGCTTGGGCAGTATAAGAAAATGTATCACCTGCCCAGTACATGGCCAAGGCTGTGAAGAACACAAACTCTGACTGCAGGGAACATGCACAGTTAGGAAGGGTACCCAGGTTTTCCATGCCTTAAGTTGCCCTAGTTCTCTGGAAGGATTTCCTTGGGCCAGAGCAGCCTTTTGGGAGTTCCCGTGTCCTCCTGTGTTAGGGGGTTCCTCTCATCCCCTCTTTGCCTGGCACATTCAGATATGGTCGCCCTTTGGTTTTAACATGTCCTTACACTGTGAAAGTGGTAAGTAATGATCCTGTCTTCCAACCAGGTGGACAGATGTGGTTAAACTGGTTTCTCATGGGGGACACCATGTTGGTGTTCAGAGTACAGGTATGAGGAACAACTGTGCTCCCTTTCTTTTTTGGTCGGTGAAACAGCCTTGAGAGCATCTGTTGGTTTCCAGGTTCACTGATACTCTCCGTGCTGGTCGCACTGGAATTCAGGGTTTCTAGTGGTGCAGTTTTAAAGGATATTTCTGGTAGCAGAGTCAAGAAGGCTTTCACCTTGTATTCACCAGCACAGACCCCATGCTCTTGACCAAAAGCACTTTTGGAGTTCACATCTTCTCCCAGCTCTAGATTGCACTTTCCCTTTGCCTGCATAGCTGCCGGCATCCTGCCAGCCTCGGCTTTGGCTGCTTCTCCTCCACGGTGGGACCCATCTGCCTGGCATGGCCCTGGGAGCCAGCTGGCAGAGGGGGAGCCAATCCTGGGGACCGTGGGGAGCTGTGACCCCCACAGTGCCTGCGCATCACTGCCTGTGCCGCTGGACCCGGACCCTGACACTGCTCGTGGGCACCTGTGTCTCTGCAGGTGAGCACACCTCTTCCAGCTGCCTTCTGCCCACCTGACACCTACAAAGAGAGGTTTTAAAGGAGAATGTCAGTATGGTTCCTGCAAGAGGGCACTGGAACAGCTGTGAGATGTAACAAGCATCATGTGTGAACATAAAAAGTGCCCAGCTGACCTTGACTCATGGTCCATCCAGCTCAGAAGAACATCTCTGACCATGGCAGTGAAAGATGCTCTTTTGGAAGAGCCCGCAAACTTGGCCATGCTCCTCATCACTATCCCAGGAGCCAGAGATGCTGGAAGATGTGTCCCTGCCCTCTCCTGGCAGGGTCCAGTTATGGAGCAGTTGTCCATGAATTTGTCAAACCCATTTTTCAACCAATGCTGTGTCTGCAGCCAGGCTCTGGAGCGATGAGTTTCAGCAGCTCACTCCCTGCTGTGGGCAGAGGTGCTTTACGGTGCATGGATGCAGTATTTTCAATAAAAGATGTTTGGGAATAGAATCTTCTGGGATCTCTTACCAGCAATGACCAACAATTCGGGATGAAGTTGCTCAGTCTCTGCTCTGGTTTGCATGAAAAAAACCCACACAAAGTTCTAGCACATCTTAAATGAAAATGAAATGATGAAATTGGGATAATACCTACCTCATGCTGCTCTTGAGAGCTAATTAATGTTTACAAAATCACTTTAGGTCCCGAGATTTAATTGAAGGAAAAATATTACCATATAAAATGCCATTTTATGCAGGCACTGCTATAAGGTTTCAGCTGGGCCGAGTGCTGTGGAAGCCAGCATTAGCACATGCTTTACTACTTTATGGTCGTGAGGCTTCCTGTAGTTTACATGAAAATTGTCTCTCTGAAATCATAAATGTAACATCAGTGTTTTCCTCTCACTTTTAAAGAACATTAATTTGCTATCTTAGGACTTGACTATTTAAACTGCTATAAATACAACTCACCTCTGAGGAAAAAAAGTATAATATGGAATATCTGTCCACTTGCTTGGGATGAGCTGATACTACTTGCTAATGACTCCACCATTGGAGTCGTATGGACATTGCTGGCTCGTATGAGTAATAAATTAGGGTAGCACTGGGTGTTCTGCTCTAGTTGAAGGGTGTATCTCTGTGTTCATTATAGTCTCCTGCCGTCAAGAGTTTTAAAATACAGCTATAAAACTTCATTTCTAAAGTTAAATTTAATTGTGGAGGTGTCAGCCAGGGAACAAGCTCTGTTGAATGGGGGGTTTTGTGGTTTTGGATTTGGTTTTGGTTTTTTTTAAGAGAGTGTAGCAAGAGGAGAAGCAATACTGAGTTTGGCCAACTTCAGCTGTTGGAATAAAATGTTATCACTGCATAAAGTGTCCCCTTTTCTTCTGTAATGTTTTGTGTCTCTGCACAGAGTGGTACAGGTTGGGTGGACTGGGAGGTTGGATCACTTACTCAACCTGCTTCTGTTGTTTCTGCCACGCAGGGTGACTATGACCCCAGCAGAACCAAAGTTCTCCACTTCAGCATGAACCCAGCGAGCTTGGCCAAGCAGCAGCGCAAGGAGGAGCAGCAGCAGCTCCAGGAGGAGTGTGAAAGGCTGAGGGAGCTGGTGAGGGTGCTTGAAGGAGGTGGCTCCATCCCTGGGAATCTGGAAGGAGTTGGGAGTTTTCAGTCACCACAAGAAATTGCAGGTAGGCTGCTGGCTTCTGTTCCTGAAGATGTACTTATTCATCCGTGCTGCCAGAGGAACTGACTGCAGAAGCAGATGGAGATGTTGCAGACGGTGTGCTTGATGGAATGGTTATAGGGAAAATGGAAAAAGCTGAGCTGATGCAGGAGAGAGTGAATGTGTGGTGGCAATCTTGTGGCAGTTTGGTGCGGAGGCTGGGTGGTAAGAATAAATAATAATAATCCATATCAATTGCTTGTGATGAATGAAATACCAATACAATAGCCTTCACAGGCTGGTGCTGCCGGTGGAGTGAAAGGAAATATTTCCTTCCTTTCAGAGCTAGTTTAGCCCTTGAGGTAGTACAGACAGCAGGAAATAACTTTCATAGCTGCAGGGAAGCAAGTGGTTGAAATCTTTTCAGACCTGGCTTAAAACAAATTAATATTGTTTATCAGTGTATATGTGCCTCATTAATCACAGCTGCGTTCAATACTCCATGAAAATAGAGCACATCTTTCACCGAGCTAAATACATTTCACAGAATTTGTGGCTCTCCTCCAGTACTGTCTGTCTTCCCTTCACATACCTGAACAAGACTTTTTAGTACAGTAACCCCCAAGTCAGCCCCTCCAGACACACTCTCAGACTGTAAATCAAGGTAAGGATATCAATAAAACGTGACCCATCACCCACAGCACTGCGAGGGGACCAGGCAGAGTCGAGTCATGCTGCAGAGCCCAGGAGATCTTACTGCTGTAACTCTCTCGCATGTGCCTTGCACTCAAAACATTTTTGCTAGAGAAAAGAAAAAGATGAGGGACGAAGGTCTGTGTGGAGCTAACCTGTTGTGTTCCAGCAGCACACACATGGTCAGAGTCTGGAGGTCAGGGTCCTCCCTCGGATGAGATTGAGGGCAGCATTTTCCTCAAAGGCCATGTGTGCCAGAGACTTGAGACCCACAAAATGCCAGAGCCCTGGTTTAAATAAAATACACAGAAGAAAATATCCTTCACTGTTTTGACATGAAAATCCTCTGAAAGTAGCTTGCTTGTTTTCCCATTGCTCAAACAATAGTGCTTTATAACTGCTAAGAATGTGTTTGTTCTGACATCTCATAGTGGATTATGGTTCTATATAGCCTTAAAAACCTGCCGGTGCGAGGTGTAGATGGGGTGGTTTGTCAAGTGAAGAGCTGACTGGGTGTTGGAGGCACAATGACAGTTTGTCATTGTTGTTGGTGGATGCTCTAACTAAGTGTTAAACACCTCCTGAACGTTGAAGGAAGGCTGCCTTTGCCCCTGGTAGCTTCCAGTCTCAGACCCCAGTGAGACTCGAGCAGCTCTTGGGGATAGTTCTTGCATGGCAATTTGAAATTGAAATGCAGTGGGTTTTAAATTACAGTCGCTGCTGCTGCTGCCCAGTGCCCTTGGCTGTTGTGCCCCCGAGTACCGGGCACACCTAATGCTGCAGATCCCTGCGAGCTGGGGGGAGAGCACTGGGCAGGGGCAGAGAGGATGCAGAGGTGAGGTCAGCGCTGTGTCTCTGCTGCTGATGAATGAACCTCTTGGGTATCATCTACAGTAATTAGACCATTTCTTCTGGGAGAATGTGTTTCTCACGTATGCCTCCTGCCATTTGTTATTCATAATTATTATTCCACTGCCTTTCACACCGTTGCTTTTAGCTGTTTGTGAGGTGCTCCTGTGCTGGGATGTTACCAGGTTTGTCTTTAGCTCATAAGGGATGCATTTTTAAAGCTGTTTCATCTTCTGCCTTTGATTCCGACAGGAAAACAAACAGCTCATTGAGTTTCAGGGTGTTTCCAGCCTCTCATATATGTAAAGCTTTTTTTCCTTTTGCCCGAGTCCCATGCTGCATCATTCTGACTTCTGGTCACCATATCAAATGGGAGAGAGCATCAGTTGCAGAGCCTAGCAGGGTGGGAAATACTTCAGTGTCATTTATCACAGTCCCAGGAGGGCTCTTTGGATTCTCAGAGTGCCTGTAAGTACATGTGGAAGAGGTTCATGTAAACAAAATGGGAAAAAGAGCTGCGAGTGAAGGATGGAGGAGCCCTGTTGATGCCGGTCTCTAAAACCAGGGCATGTGTTTAGTAAGCCTGGTTGTATGGAAATGTCTTAGGGTTCTCTTGTATTTTATGTACTTGTGTGCATCACTGTCAGGCACAGGGAACATTGCCATAAATACCCTAAAGTCTCCTTTCTGCTGAGGAGCGTTCAGCAGTATGGTCAGAGGATGAAGGCTGTCAGTTAGGAAGTGCAAGAGAACTGAGGGTGTTATGGCACCAACTGCAAGGTTAGCAGATACCTGAGCTGGCTTTGAATTAGCCAGATGAATGCCAGATTTTGCCTTCTTGCTGGGGCAGGGCAGAGCTCCTTGTGGGTTAGGGGACAACTCATCAAGCATGCTGTGCAAGCCGCATCCATTTTTGCATTGACTCTATCCTGCTTATCTCACGCAGCATCCGTGGTGTGGATGCACCAGCTGTCCCAGGAATGCCTTAACAACATGGCCAGAAAACTTACACCACCTCCCTCTGGATAAGAAAAGGATGATCCAGCTTTTGCTGTTTTCTTAGGATCTCAACAGCTCTACCCACAGGAGCAGCTGCCATATGCCTTCCATTCTAGTATGTTTTCAAGGTGTGAAATGGGGAGCATGTGGCAGAAACTGCCTCTGCTCTCTTTGTCACTGTGCAATTGGCTGCCTTGGGGAGGGAGGTTTATTGTGCGTAACAAGGGAGCAGGTTTCAGAAAGGTTTGTGGAGCTGTTTCTGTACAAAAATAACAAGAATTAGAATTTTTCTTGCCCCCCTTTCTGTCAGCTGCAGTACCCATATGTCTGTTTATCCATCTCATTCATATGACACCTGCAAGAGGCAGACTCAGTTCTCTGAGCTTTTGAGGTGGGAGGTCCCTCGTGTCAGAGCTGAATGGGAGGCCAGAGGAGGAAAAGTGTAGATAAAGGATGGGGAGACAACAAAGGTCGTATGTAAGTTTGCATTTTGGCTTTTGACAGATAGAGGTAAATGTAAGATTTTATTGTCCTCTTTTGCCATACACTCTGAATGGCTTCTTGGCAGAGGTGAGGGATTTGGGTGGCCCCCAGCCAGTCAGGTTTGCTGTGTTCAGCAAGCTTATGTGATCTGCAACAATTACGCTTAAGGTTCAAAGAATTATAATTATACCAACCAAAAAAAAGGCATTAAGGACAATGATGTTGATGGTTTTGATAATAATGTATTGGCCATTATTAAATCCATTCATTGGGCTGGAGTGCAGCACGTTTTTTCTGATCATGGTTCCGACTCCTGGATAGGTAATAAGGAAATTATTACTGTGGACGTTAAAGCTCATTAAATGTGACTCTATTAAAAATCAAGGTTATGCTGGACTTTAAATCTCTTTGAGCATAACCGCTGGAGGCTGCAGCACAACCTGGCAACTCGCCACGCAGTTCAGTGGTCCTTTCCTCTCATTTGTGCCGTAATAGTCTCTGTTCAAATGGGCACCAGGGCTGTTGCAAAGGAGAGCTGTGAACAAAGTGAGCTATAACAACACCCCGTCCTTTGTCACAGTATAAATTTGCACGCAGGGTCGTGGGGTATTAATGGGGCAGGCCCATGGCAGCCGCATTACGGGAATGGGCTGTAACTTCACGGGTGTTTTCTTTCTCTCCCAGTGCCTGTCCAGGGCTGGGTTGTGTAAGAGGAGAGTGCACCAAGGTCAGGCTCCCAGCTGGGGAGAGGCTCCGAGTCCTCCTGTCTCCAAAACAGGGATGCAGATTGTAACAGCTTTGGAAAGGTGGCGCAGGGCATCACTGCCCAGGCTTGGAATCTGTTCCAGTTCCGCATTTCTTTTCCCATACTATTCACACCTCCCCACTCCCCCTCTCCCCCACCCTTTTCTGTATTTCAGGCTGCATCTTCTGCTTTTTTTCTTCCAGCTCCATACCTTCTCCTGCTTTCTTTCTACTTCTCTCCAGGTCCTTTCTGTTTAGATATTCTGGTTTTGCCTTACATGGTCCTGGTAGTCCTCTTGATTTCTCTTCCCTGGTGCTGCTAGAGATGGAATCCAGTCTTGGTTGCAAGCAAATAGGCAGGTGGCAGCTAATGGGAAGCTGACAGGAGTAATGACTTGTGTATTGTAGCAAAGCCTAGGTAGAAATGAGAATGCTTCAGGTGCTGATTATTTCCATTTGTGTTCTCATCTTGAAAGGAGTATATTTGAAGGTAGGAATGGATGACCCGTGGAAGCCGGTTCCTGACTAAAGAATGCAGTAAGGCATGACTCTCAAGATTTATTGCTATCCCATAGGTACAGTGGAGCATTCCCTTCTTTCCTGCAGCCTCTCCCTGTGAGAAAGAGGAAAAGTGCTTTTAATATTCTTTCTGTTGAGAGACAGGCTGGCACCCCTACAGGGAGCAGGATGGGGAAATCAACTCTGATTTCAGCCATCTGTGGAGAATTTTGGAAGTGAATTATTTTCCTGAACATAATCCCACCAAAAAGGAAAGCTATTTATCCATCTCAGTGGTTTCAGTGTCTTTTTTCCCTTGTTAGGGAAAAGTAGGAAAAGAGGGTCCTTGATGAAGGACTGGGGAATCTCCCGCTAAGGCAGGTGTTTGACCCTGGCAGAGATGCTACATCTGGTGTTCAGCAGAGGCTGTCTTCAGCATCACTGCCATGTCAAGGCCTTGTAAAGCTATAATTAATTGGAATTAAATTGTGTAATGAATTAATATTAAAATAATCTAATCTTCTTGAAGTGACAAGCCAGAAATGATAAAATTTGTCACTGTCCCAGCATGCTTGTGCTTCTGATGAATGTGTTTCTGACTACAGAAGGCGACAAAAAAGGAGCAGATGGAATTTAGAAGTTGCCATTCTCCATCCACAGTTGGCTGAGCTGTTGGTGCTTGGAAGCCTTGGTGCTTCCTACCATCTGTGTATAGGAAATCCACACATGATAATGGCTGCACCTGCAAATGAAACCTGAGTCCACCTGATGAAGGATTTTTCTATGACCTTAGTTGTTGTTGGGTGCACACGTGCAAGCACAGCATCCATATCTCACTTTGTGCCGATGGCTCCCAGCATCTCGCTGGCCAAACGAGGTTGGGCCAGGTGAATGCCTAGAGGGCAGCTCTTCTTTGGTCATGTAATGCCTCTTCCTAAAGCAGAGGAAGGTTTCGTTAGGTGACACTTCCATCAATGATGTTTAACGTGTTGATTCCCCCTCAGTTTGTCCCGAAAGAATTGCTTCCTTTCTGAAGAGATGCAAAGTGAAGGTCCAGGGCATTTGCTGTCTTCAAACGTTAAGGGACTTTTGGTAAGAGCAGGATGTTACCCTTTGTGCCCTGCCTGTATTTTAATAAAGTAATTGCTTTCTGCATATCCCAATTTCTTCTGACGTTTATAAAGAGCTTGTCATTGCCTCTGGTGTTTTGCTGTGCACTGATGAAGTTCTGTCCTCTTTCACTCCAGAGATGGCCACATGTTCTTGATGGGGAAAGAAATCATTCCCTACTGCTACCTGCGTCAGAAATGTTGCAGAGCTTTAATGTGTTTCAATGATATGGAAGGTAGCACACGGGACAAGTGCTGTTAGCAGCAGTCCTTGGAGCTGCTTTGCCTGACCAGCTCAGAGCCTGCTTCCCATGCTGACTCTGCAGCTGAAGAGCAGGGCCTCCTTGGGGCCATCCCCTCACCTGGCAGCTAGTTATTATCATTATTGTTTTTATGGAGCTAGTTTCTCTACTGCAAGACGTTTAGACCAGTCTGGGACTCGAATAGTATATTAAGAGTGGGAATAAACTGGTAGATTAAATCAAGCTTGCTTTGATTTCCTTCCTCATCATCTATATCCCTTTATCCCAGCCCAGCACTAGAGGTAACGAGGTGGAGCTGCTAAATATACCTGTTTTCCTAAAAGACCACAGCCAAGTTGGGACCTGCTGTACTTCAGCATTGGTGTTACAGTGGTTGGTGGGCAGCCTATTAAATCCTTTTACATTGCAATGGTGTCAATAGGTTTGGGCAGCCCAGCCACAAGAGGAAGATACCTTGAAGCCTTCATGTGTCCTATTTCAGTAGCAGTGTGGCCTTTGATGGTCAGTGCTCTGCGCTGCTGAAGTCAGCACAGGCGCCTATAAAGAACCAGGTTTCCTGGCTAGAATGAAAGCTTAGTGCCTCGAGAGGGCTGAAAGAAACATTCCTAGCTTAAAAAAAAAAAAATTGCTTTTATCATACGTAGCATTTGTCATCCGGATAGATTCCCAAGTTTTTTTGGAGATAACACAGATGTGAAGTCATGCAGCACTGAATATATTGAAAACAGTGTGCCCTGCCTATGGCAGCGTGCCATGAGCCTGCTGAACAACCAGAGAGACTTGCCCCCGAGCACAACTTAATCTGTGTGCTGCAAATGGCCGAGACACCAGCGGGCAGACAAGGGTTGCTGACCGAACAAACCCCCCAGGATGCCTGAAGCCTGCAGCTTCTTGTGAGACTGTGATGGGAGGTGCCAGTGAGACATTGCTGGGACTTTCAGACTCCATCTGCTGTCCAGGGAGCAGAGGTTTGTAATAAATCCTGTAACGTAGTTCTGTTGTAGCTACTGAATGTGTAAAACTTGATGTCAGTCAAAGGTCCCTCTCCAGACTGTACTTAGCCTTCACAAAGAGCAGAAGAGCTGCAGAATTTCTTCCTGGCCCCTCTTTTCCACCCAGTTCATGTGAGGAGTTCCTGGAGGCCTCAGTATTTCTGCTTTCAGAAGAGGCAGCCTTTGAACCTGCATAATGCTTCCATACAGCTCCAGTGATTCTGAGAGGGGCTTTTTGAAAGCATCTCCTAACCTCTTGCTAGGCACTGTGTAGGAGTTGATTACAAGATACTTAATAGCAGCAGAAGCCTTGCTCCAGAGAAAATAAAGACACTTTACCAAGAAGGGAATAGTAAATTAAGTTGGGAGGGAGAAGGAAATGGAAAAGAAAATAAAAAAGTATATATGATTAAGGGGACCAGATTTAAACACTGAAATATACAATGGTTTCTGTAGCAATATGAGGAAGGAGGCTCCCAAGGGAAGGGTCTGTGGGCTTAGAGATCCTGCCTTGAATGTGGGTGTAATTGAAGTAAGTAGCACTGCAAGAAAATACTGCTGGGGAGAAGGTTGCTTGTTTCCTAGGCAGATGCATTTTCTTTATTCAGTACTGATGCAGTAGAGTTGTGGTGTTATAGCTGAGAAAGAAGAGGTCACCTTTGCTGAGGTAGATGGGAAGGTTAGAAGAAGCTAGTGTCATTACAGACAGGCAGGTAGCAAGGTTAGGGGTAGCTTCTGGGGTCAGATAAATCAAGAGAAAATGTGTGGAAATATGTGGCCTGACAGTGAGTGTTGTGTCTCCTCCTCGCTTACTCTGTATGTGGCTTGGAGCAGAACCAGTGATAGAAACAATATTTTTAATCTTGCTGACTTGAGTTTCTAGTTCTCAGTCCATCAATAGCTGAGTGAAACACAAAGCGACAATGAGGAAGAATTGTTGTCACTACCAGAAGTAGCCCACAGAAGTAGCTATAACCAAGGGGATGTTCAGCACCTTTGCAAGGAGAGAGATCAGTGAGCAGTGGAAGAACCTGAAACCTTTCTTTCCCATGTTTTAACCCCTTCTCACCCCCCAAATCCCTCTAAAACACCATCAGATTTGTACTGTAGGGAAACTATCACATTCCAGATACCATCCTGTGTGGCCATAGTTATTCTACATCCCTATGGTCCTTCTGTATGCTTCTGTACCGATGGTTTCTTTATGAACTGGAGACAAGCCAACATGCTGTTGAGTTTTATGGGTCTTGGTAGACTTTGGCCGTTGTGTTTTCCTGCTTGGGTATTTGAGTGAAGCTCTCATTGTTTGGTTATTGCCTTCTTGGTGGCTATGTAGCATTTGGGATGCTCCCACTAGGTCTCTCCAGTCCAGTATTTCTCCTGAAGTATTATCTGCAGCTGCCCTTTGGATCCTGCGGGGTTGTGATATGAGCTGCCTCTTACAGCAGTTTGCATCACAGAGCAGCTTTTGATTAGGACCAATGTGCCATAAGGCCCCTGGATGTATACAATTGAAAATGCTCTTTCATTCGTCAGCAGGATTGAGAAGAAAGGCTTGTGCTGATGTCTCAAATTCAGGCCAACACGATTTCCCTGACATTAGAAAAACCAGCCTGCCAGCATGGTAGAATGCTCCAGCAGGAGAGAGCCTCAGATCTCTGCTCAGCATCTTGTCAGGGCAGTGTTTCTCCTGGAAATTAAATCTTCTTGCCTTTATGATCAGGAGAGTAGTGGAAATTTAGTCAGGGAACTTTGCAAGGAGTGTTGAGGTTACTGGGAACATCCTGAAAAGCCTTGTGCTGGCAAGGTGAATGTCCTCTTGGTTGGAAATGTTTATTAGATCCAGGAAAGATGACAGGAATGGGAGAATACTGAACTTATTTACACTTTCCCTTTCAATGTTATCCAAGATGGCAGTATCTTGTTATGGCAGATTCATAATGGGGAAAAATATTACTGAATTTGCTGTTTTTCTCTGGAGTCCTCATTTCAATTTCCAGATAAGTATATGGGGCTGGGAGCTGGGATCTGACTGCCTTCACAGAATAAACAGGGGCTCCCTAACACTGAATCCCAAATGAGGTGGGGTGAATGTGTAGAGCATGAGAAATAATGTATGTCTACTCATTCCACATTTTCAAGGGGGAACATACAACTAGAATTCAGAAGCTGAAGGATAACTTTTTGCACAAGCTTTCTGATCTACCCACCTGTCTCCGTGGGAAGCTGTTTTCCCTGGGAAATAGTGTTTTCCAGTTGTGTTCCCAATTTTCCTTTTCACTTACTCTGTTTATTTAGGGACTGTAAATGAAGTAAAATAAGGCTGTTTCGACATTCTGGAGCAGAGGCTGTATTTAAGAAGTTTATATTTGATGAGTAAGTTGATGACATTGCATTATGTGAATTTGATGTGCAAACTTGTCACCAAAGTGTAAACATAGTGACAGCAGGACCAGCAATTCCCGGCCTAATCAAGTAAGCCGAGTAACACATTCTTTGAGCTATAGAGTAATAGAGACTGATTTACATATTAAAATGAGAGAAGCTACACAGATCCAACAATTAAGTTGATATTTTAATTGCGTAAAAGTCAGGAGATTCAAAGTTATGTTTCCTGCATCAATTTATTTGTCACCCACATGTATTTGTAGTATTTTCAATGACTTTATTTGGTATGAAACTAATGTGGGTTAAAATACATGAAACGTTAGCTGTGGAAGAAAGGAGAGCTTTGGATTTGCTGGGTAAAAAAGCAGACTAGGAGAATTGAGAATTTCTTGATTTGTTTAAAAATAGTTCAAATTTCAAGTAATTGCTTTCTTAATATTCTAGTAGACATGTTGGGAGGAAGGGAGAGGGAGCTATATTCAAATGCAGTGGAAAAAATTCCCATTGATCTCGGTAGATGTTGAATTATATCCTTAACTTCTTGTTTTCTTTTTAAAGGAATAAGCTGTAGTGAATTGCAAATTCACACAAATGCCGTGGTACCACTAAGAATTACATCAATATATGGATTCTGTCCTTGCTGTTTATGCTGGTTTCGGAGCACTGATCCTGCATTCAGATAAGCGAGCGCGTACACAGCTCCCCTTATCTCCTCTTGCTGATGTGCTGATATATGAATGCTTGTTCCCTGCCCTCACAAAAAGCTATTCACATGCCAAGCCTGATGATTTTTTTTGTTAATAATCCTTCTTTGAATTAGACTACAAAAAGAATGTGTTTGAAAAGGTTAACTTAATGGGTACGCTTTTCTTCCTGATGAGGAAAAGAAAAATGGTGAAGTGCTGAAAAATGGTCAAGCAGAGTTTTGATCAGGCTTTTCTAATCAAATACGTTCTAGGCAGTGAACAAGTAGAAGAAATGTTAATCCATAGTGGATTTATTTGGAATGGAGAACATTTATTTGGAAAGCAGTCAGCATGTAAAAGCAGACACTTGTAATTACTTCTCCATCTTAATCATGGCACTGGCATCAGCACCGTGATGCGATAACGTGGTGATAGCCTTTTGAGTGTGGTGCTGACATAAGAATGTCAATAGGATGGGAGAGAAGCCTCTCAGCATCTTCACAGCTATTGACATGGTTTCCTATTCTGGGCAGCTTGTCCAGTGGTTACCAATCACATGGTATCCTAAACAAAAAGGTGTAAGACCCTCTTGGCTCGTCTGAAAAAATCCAGCACTTTTCAGTCCCCTTGGGAATCCATTGGTGGACAGGACAGTGGCCAAAGCATTGCTGGGATGGCACAGATCATGCCCATGACCTGGTGTTCTGCATGGTGCTGGCTTTGGTGTGGTCATCTCATGCTTCGGGTGTGATTTTGTGCCAAGGAGACAAAGGCATGGGGTTAAATCATAACAAGCCTTAAAACTCAGGAGAAACTCACGCCTGTCCGTCAGGCATCTCTGAGCATCTGGGAGCAATTCATCATTTAGACTAAACCAAAGCTACCTGGTGTGGTTTATGTATTCACAGCAGCTGATGCAGTCTTCACTCTCTATTTCAGTGTTTCCTCATTTTCTTCATTTCAGTGCCAGTTTATCTGGCACAATCTCCAGTTAGAGAGCAGTAAGTCAATTCAGCCTCCGTTAGGGAACAGCATATTCATTCTTATATACAACCAGCTCCAGCTCGATGGATGAAAATCAGACAGATGAAAAGCTGGTTGAAATCAGATTCACAAGCTGCCTTTTCACTCTCTGGCTGCCTAAGCATGTTTTTGTCTGTATTGACTAGAAGAGCCTTGATGCATCCCATTGAAGTACTGTAGCACGGTGGGTTATTGAGTAGGTATGTAACTCTACAAAGTTACCTTCTGTGATGATCAGATACCATCATAGGTGTGCTGCAGAAGGATTTAAATTAAATAAATTGAAGACTTCCTTAAGGAAGGGCCAGAGGCAGCAGCAGCAGTATCCACCTTCGCTAGAGACTGCAGATGTGTCATCAAAAATCTCCCCACTGGTGGCATCAAAGGCGAAGTTCAGATCTGAAAGATTCAGGAAAGGTTTTCTGAATAGGCTGATAATGACGCCGGTGTGTGATTCCCCTTTTAGCCTGCCATATTGTGATGATTTCCCTGAAATGAGGCAGAATTTAGGTGAGGGGAAGTCTCTTATATTACAGAAGTGGTGAAGATAAATCCAGAGTTGGAACTGGTGATGTCAGAGCTGCATAAGATGTGGGCTAACGACGTTTTCATCAGCAGCCACCATTTGGAGTAACTCCTGGTCAGGTTGTTTCCATTATAATGTCCCTTTCTCGGGACGTGGGCAGTGTGCTGATGCATTTGCAAGCTCCCTGCAGAGTATATGTGGACTCCCATGGCACCTCAAGGAGTAGTGGAGGTTACTCTTCTCTTCCATTTCAAACCACTTCTTTCCATTATAGGATCATTCATGTTTTCCAACCTGGAAAACCCACAGAAAGAGGTAAGGAGCATTACCCTGTGCTTGTATTCTGGAGTCCCGAGGAAGTTTTTGGTGAAGTGAAAACTTTAAGCAGAATTTTCCCACGTATGCAAAGTTGTCATCTGCAAGGTGATGTCCTAAGCCAAATGGAGAGGATGCTTGCAGTGCTTGGAACAGATTTTGAGCTAATGGCATCTTAGTTACGCTTCAGGTAGCTCTGAGTCCTAGGCTGCTAACCCCAACAGTTAGAAATAAATAAGGATAAAAATTAGAACTACACATATCCCACCTATTGCAGTGTGTTAGACACTTCTGTTGTCCTCTGTCAAAGGTGGAGTGAGCCAGGCTGTTCCATAAAACCAGGGCAAATGAGCAATTAGCAAGAGGTACAGAAATAGTGTTTAGGAAGGTATAAAGTTGCTCTGAGAGCTATAAAATCTGTCTCCTTGTTTTGCTCGTGGGTTAGAGCTGGGAATGTTTGACACTTAACAGAAGCTGACTAATTCTTTGTTTTTTCCCTTTAATGATCAGAATTCAGAGGAGGGCTGGCTGTGACAGAAAAGCATTGCTGTGGAAGTGAAGCTCTTTTTAATTAGAAAGTCCCTTAGATGATTTACTTTCTAGTGGTTTGAGTGCTGGCTGGTTTGAGTGTGTCAGCAATACTGACCGGCACGATGCAGTGTTGTCAGCATAGGGTCTGTTTTGCTCTTCAGACATCAAGAGGTGAAGCCTCCTCCAACAAGGAGAGTCTGTGATGAGGGAAATTACACCCGCAGCCAGCCGCGCTAGCGACTTCACCATCTGCTGTGAAGCCTCTGCCTTGAATGCCAGCACTTGGGGTAGCAGGCATAATGATGATAATATTTTCCATTTCTGTAGCACCCTCCGTCCAGAGGTCTCTGAGTATGGTAGAGATACTAATTAAGACTTGCAGCACCCATGGGAGGTGGGCATGAGTCTCCACACTGGCTTTTCTTGCTTGCAGAGTCTAAAGAGATTGTGGCAGTAATCTGTGGGCAGCAATTCCTTCCATCAGGCAGCTCTGGAAGAACTGAAAACCTCTCATACTGTTGTTAGTTTAAATCAGAGCTGTATTAGAGAGACAGTCTGACTCCTGCTAACCCACTGGAGTGTAAGGCAGGGACTAAGCTTCATGCTCTTAAGTGGGCTTGTAGGGGGAACAGCAGAAGCTGGGTCTGTCATCATCATTTCAGAGTTTCTTACAGAGTGGGTCTTGGAGTAGATCTTAGAACTTGAGTCCAGTCCTTAATATATGGCCTTCCGAGTAAACTGGGCTCTTAGGGTCAGACTGCAAACACTCAGTCCAGTGTTTGCAGTGAAAAATCATAGAATTGTAGAATAGTTTGAGTTGAAAGGGACTTTTAAAGGTCATCTAGTCCATCCCCCCTGCGCTGAGGAGGGACATCTGCAACTAGAGCAGATTGCTGAGAGCCCTGGCCAACCTCACCTGGAATGGTGGTTCTTTCTTGGCAGGAGTGCTCTGAATCCCTTCATCCCCCAGCCTGTGTTGATGCCAGGGAGTGCCCCAACCAAAGTGCGGGACCTTGCATTTGGCCTTGTTGGACCTCATGATGTTCACATGGGCCCACTTCTTCAGGTTACCTCAAATACAGCCAGGATTTAAGTCCCCAGCAGATGTGTCTCCTGATCAGACATTTTGTATGTGAAATCATTGCTCCTTTCCTCCAAGCAGAGTTGAAATGCCTGTGTATAGCAGTCCACCATGAGCCTCCACCAGCAGCACTGGAGACAGTACCTGAAAATGCCTACAAATACCACAGATTCCCCCCAGAATCCATGTTCTGTAGTGACATCTAGAATTTTTTTGTCCAAAAGGCTTTTTTTGATACAGCTTTACTTTGTATAACTCAATCTTTCCTGTAGAAGGCCAGCAGGAAAGCTTTTCCATACTCTGCAGTTCTATAGTCTGCAGGATGGATGAGTAACCTTGTGTAGACCATCGGGAAGGAGTGAGCACATGAGAAAGGGAGAAGTCTGACCACAAATCTTTAATGCATGTTCCCAATTCAAACATTGAATTCAAAAGTATGTTCCCATGAAGATCCATTTAACGTGCTCTGCAGTTGGGTAGAGCTGTGGCAGTGAAACTCTTCCTTCCCCTGGGAGTAAGGTGTAAAATAAAACCTCCTGCATAAGATCAAAGATACACCTACTATCCACCATCTCCAAGAGGAAAAATACTGTTGTCAAGTATCATTATATGGTCTGTAAGTGTATTTGAGGCTATTAAAGACAGTTATCCTCAGAGATTTATCCATAACAGGTTAAAATGGGGGAAGGTGGGGGAACAAACCCTTGCTGTGTTTAATTATTGCTGGGTGCTGCATGCACTTTTCTCCATTATTTACTTAATCTTAAATGCCAGATGCTAAAGGGCACCAGCATCAATTAACTGCTTAATTAGACTTGCAAAGAAATCATGTAATTTAGTTATAGGCAAATAAAAAAAGAAAAAAACCGCACGGAGCAGAAGCTCAGGGCTCTCTTTGCAATCATTTTTAAAGCTCCCTGCATACATTGTTTGCTTTCATTGCTTGCTGGAAACTCTTTGGAGCACTCTCCATGCCGCTTGCCCCGCAGGGAGGAGGATGGCTGGATGCAACAGCACTTGTTCATTGCCATTCTGAGTGGATGGAGCCCCAGCTTGCTTTGTTGCTCTCCAAATTCTTTTAATAGAGGTTTGGATCAGGTGCCCTCTGTGATGACCTGTGTGGTGCCTCACCAGGAGAGTCTCTCCTTTGCTCTCTGTGATCTGTGTTCGTTTCGGTGCTTGCTCTGGGTGCTCATCTGGTGAAGACCATGCACTGTCCCGTGGTAGGAAGACTTCTGTGATGCACACATTTTGTATTTTGCAGTGTATTTTAGCACGCAGCCAACAAAACATCCTCTCTGTAGCAAAAAGAGCCCAGCTTCCCTCACTGCAAAGTAATAGGAAGCAAGATGCTTTTATTCTTAGTTCCCACTCCTGTGAATAAGAGTGTTCACAGGAGTGGAGGAGTTCATTCGTTTTGGTTTCATCAAGGGCTACAGCTCTGTCTGAATCTTTATCTTGCAGATTGCCTTAACAGAGTAATAATCAATGCTTTGTGCTTGTTTATACTCAAAGTTTTTCTTCTGTATGGGTGCTGCTGCCTTTCTGACTCTGTTACTGCTGCTCTCACTTCGGTATTGGCAGCATTGTCATTTAAGCGCCTTTGTAGCATCCCATGTTTTACAACTTTTGTTTCTTTCTTAGTGCCTAGATGTTGGAAGCTGCTGATGTATTTTCTCTTCAGATGTGTTGAAACCTTTCTGAAAATAAGGTGGTTTTCCATTTCTCAGAGCTTTGTTCTCCCTCTGTGCCTATGCTGTCTCAACACTGCTCTTTTCCTTTCTGAAAATACGACCCAGCCCTTACAGAGTTCCTTATTTCTTCAAAGCACTGTATAAACATTATCTAATTAAGTATATATAACATGCCCTAAAGTATGTTAAGGGAAAACTGCAGCACAGCATTGAAGTTTCCAGTCACTTGATCCAGTGTAAAATCTGATTGAATCACTAATTATTTTTCAAAATGCTGTGCCTAATGACATGAATCAAGACAGGAAGATCAGAGCTGCAGCCAGGAGCACTGGGAGCTCTGCAGCCAGGAGCAAGGAGGGGGAGGCAGTCAGGTGAGCTCTGTGTTAGTTCTAGACTTGGTTTGGATATGCACACTAAGGTAATAAACAAAACAACCAAAAAAAAAGGAGAAAAACCAGAGGAGCTGCAGTATTTGGATCTTTCCTGTTTTGATATATATATAATCAGCTCTACATTTCCTGTTGAAATGTTCATTAAAATTGCGGCCCCTGTGATTAGGCAGCTGCCTAATTCAAATCAATGGGGCTCCTGAAACAATTTCAGATATTTTTAAATACTGCTGCAGAACTTCCTTGTTTACAATGTTATGATTAAGTGACTTTTTTATAAGTCATCTAAAGCAGTAATAAAAATCTCTTTAGCTTTTCTCTAATGTTTTTTTTTCACTCTGAGAGGCTGCAAATAATGCAAACCTTGCTTTATGGCTTTATCTTTTACTTCTCAGTGCAGCATGTCTATTTGTATTGATAGCTAAGTCAGAAGCTCAAATACACAAGTTCTTTATAATTCCTGGTAATCCTTAATTGACTTCTTTTGTTTTGAAATCCTAATACAAATAAATAAAATTACCAGAGTAGCAGAATAAATAGCACTGAGAGTACAACAGCCATGCCTTGCTTCCAGCTTGCTAACTTTTCGAAGCAACTATTGATAATGTCTATCAGCTAAGATACTTCGATGTTATGACTGACACATGGCTGTCCAAAAGGAAGATTATAATGTTCAGGGGGTCAGGACACTTCAATAGGTCTCATGCTGAAAGGAAGGTCATTTTAGTTTTACTGGAAAGATGCTTTCAGGGTAATTTCAGCTCTTCTGCTTTGGAATACTTCAGAGTGATTCTGGGGTTCTCCTAAGTTTGTTTTCACAGAATCACAGCATGGTGGGGGTTGGAAGGGACCTCTGTGGATCATCTTGTCCAACCCCCCTGCTAAGACAGATTCACCCTGAGCAGGTTGCCCAGGATCACATCCAGGCAGGTTTGGAAAGTCTCCAGAGAAGACACTGAGTTTATTAACTTCTCACTTTTCTAATAACTCCAATCCCTTTTACTGTTTCAGAAGCCTTGGCACAATTCTGATGTGTTGAAGTTGCAAACATTACAGGAAAATACCTAAGTCAAAACATTGTGGGAGAGAGACTGCGTGAGGGAGCAGATGTTTACAGTCTCTGACTTCTGTGCGTGAGGAAAAGCAAACACATTGCTATAAAAACTTGACGTGGGGAAAACAGTTGCCTGTAGTTTTATGCTTCACCTGCCTATGAAAGTATTTCTTTAGTCTTCCTCTACTTTTGTTACCTCGCCACAGCTGTACTTATTAACTCTCTTGTTTAACTCCCCTTGGTTATGGTCCCACCAGGATGCCAGGAGCAGGGGAAGGATCTGGCACAGCTCAGAGCTGGCTCTCGTGGTGGCTTCATCCCTCGCTGAGCACATCTGCTCGAGCTGGTGCTGCTAGGTCAAGCATCAGGGTGGCCAGATGTGAACGACTGCAGACGTTTTAGCACCGTGTTGTGGGAGAGCCCAGCTGCTCTGCCACCAACCTGCCAGTGCTGCTGTCACCGCTCCAGCAACATCCCTCTTCACAAAAGGGGGGGTGGAAACTGTGCAGGGCAAAGTCAGTCAGTGCTGACTGGTGATTGCTAACTGCATCGATAGTGCATTTAGAAGTAGATGAAGATTTTAAATGAACTCTTGTTCTTTGGTGCTGAAGAAGTAGGAGGCAGCCTGCAGGACAGAGAAGTGAGTATGGCTCTTTGGATATCATCCTGTGTGTCCTCTTGGTATCCAGGACTTGTGCACCTATCCAAAGTTTGGATGTGGATGTGGGAAGGGAACGAGATGGAAGAGGACAGGAAATACCAAAGCTTTTTCTTATTTTAACAGATAATATATTGAATGTGATTTGGCCACTGCACCTTACTGGCTAATCCCCACTCTGAGCCTCAGATGAAAAGAAAAAATCTATAAGGCTCAGGATAATGCAAGAGGATTTTTGCAGACTTTTCTCAGATGTAAAGTGAGTTACTGAACAGCACAGCCTTTAATGATAACTTTTTCTTCGAGCACAGAGCTAATTTGTTGATTTAGCCTAGTTGGGTAAATCTATTTTTCATTGCTTGCAGATCTCATGCACACAGACCCTTTGTCTATACCATTTTTCCCTTTCCTCATTTGCTCCTCAGCATACATTTTTCCTAAACCTCTGGCTGACCTGTCCCAGCGGTGCTGCTCATGCCAGCAGCACCATCTCCATGCACTTGGTGACATTGACCCCAGTGGGAAGAGTTCACAGCAGCAGAGGGTGAAATCTTCTCTAAACCTAAAACTGAAATGAATCTTCCATGTGGAAAACTGCAAGAGAGCAGATTTCTCTGTGCACTTGCTCCCTGGGTATGATGTGGATCAATGGAGACCAAGAGTCAATGTTACCTATATGCTGTGTTCTTTTTCTATACCAAAATACTCTCTTTGGTGACTAAGCACCATTAATCTTGGGTTCTTGACTGATCTTATTTCAAACAGGTTAGGTCCTGCACTAAGGCAGTGTTTGGTTCAGAGCTTTCAGAAGTTAGATGGAAGAGTTCAAGCAATGCCAAGAACCAAGTGGAACTTTGAAACAAGTGGGTCTTCTCAACAAAGAGGGCAGGAAGGAGGGATCTAGAGGCTGTCTAGGGGGAATGCAGCTGGAAAAGAAAAATGGTGGTATTCTGGGGTAGGCTGTTCTTTGAGCCTGCTACAGCAGTTGGTGTCAGCAGGGCTCGCTGCAAGGAGCATGGCAGCCTCTTGGGATTCCCAAAGTGCTCTGTGAACTTCACAGCAATAGGAAATATGCACAGGGATTGCTTCATCCATCACTCAAATGCATCCACAGCTAGCGTGAAATATCATAACTGCTCAGTGCCACACAGGAGCCCTCCTTATGGCAGAAAGTGAGAAGAGTCTTTTGAACTTTAAAGTGGAGGAGGCAGAAAGCAGTAACACAAATGGCATTTGTACAGGACATGAGTGCTGATACCACTGTCCTGGTTCGTGCCCTCGTCCCCAAATAAAAATGCTCTGCCAGGAAAAAGCTTTGCCTCTTCCGTAATGGTCCAGGTCTAAGTTTTTTATCTTCTCTGAAAAATGGTATATCCAAGTACAGTGTGCTCCCTGCCGTAACCTTTAGCTCATTACTGATTCAGAGAGTGAGTGCCAGCTATTGAATCAGAGGGTTGGGACCAAGCTAAAGGTCTGGATTGTGTCTATGTACATGAAAGCAAGTGTAACCTCTTCTTCTTTCCAAAAGCACTAATATGTGGAGATATAGAAGCCCATGCCTGTGAATTCCACAGCTCAGGTCAAGTTATGAAGCAAACAGACAGGTAGGAAAGGACAGTTTCCCAGCTGGGGAGAATCACATTAAGGGACTGATTGAGTTTAGGAGACAGTGGGCGCAGCCATACAGCCACTGTTATTCTCCAAGGTGGAAAAAAAATGTGTTTTCTGCCAGCAAGAGCAGACAATACCTGGGAGCAGTTTGAAAAGCCAGGTTAACTCCCATAGCTTGCTGGCCTCCAAGATAACACTTTTACCCGTGTCCTGTATCCCACTGCAAAGATTTCCTGCTGCTGTTTCTCCCAGCTGGTGCTTATGTCCCACAGTTGCTGTGCCTCCAGCAGCTTTCGAGATAACTTTGCACTTCTTTAAACTTTTTTTTTTGCCTTTTGTAGTTTGACTTGTGTGATAGAGGACTGAATGCCTTGAATCTGTAGGGAAAGACATTCTCTCCTTCAAGACATGCATGGACTTACATACTCTGCTGCATGTTAAGTTGAAGGATTTTGCCTCTCCTATTTGGGATTTCTCAATTGTTAAAACATTTGCAATGCCTGTCATTAGTGAAGGGGCATTAGGTCGACAGGACCGGCTTCTCAGTCTCCTGTATTTGCTCACCTGCATCAGTTCTGCCAAGCTTAATTTTAATTATAATCCGCTGGGTCATCTGTGCTCCATCAGACTGTTTTCTCTAAGGTTTTGTTTCATTAGAACTTTATTACAGAGCTAATTTTCTTTTTTAAAGCCATCAAATTCAAGGCTGAGCAATGAATTTTCCTGTTAAACAGGAAGATATCCCAGGTCTGTGCTGTGATTCAGCAGATTCTGCGTTCTCAGCCCAGGCTGTCACCAGATCAGTGCTGTTGAATTAAGTAACATCCTTGAGTTTCCTTTCCTTAGCTCCTCTTTCTGTAAAATGGAGACAGTGCTAATCTCTCATTTGGGTAACTCTGTAATGTTTGTCCGACACTTCAAAGATGCCAGATACAATAAAACTGCCAAGCATCCTTTCACTAACAGGATTGATGATTTACACCCAAAAATGCTCATTTTTGTGCTAAAACAAGATCACCTGAAAGATACTGCGGTTGGAACCAAACCAAGGAAGGGGGGAGGAGGAAACCATCTGTTACACAACAGCAAAAATGTTTCAGGGCATTCGCCTGGGAAGCTCTGGGTTTGGAATATGAAGGCTTATTTATATGGATGGAGCTAATTTTCTCTAAGTTATTCATTTTTCACTTAGGGAATTACCTAATCTTACAAGAGACTCTAGGAGGAAAGATTCATTTATTCTTTGTCTCATTCAGCCCTAGGCAAGCCAGGAGATGCTCTGCCTCTTCCACTTCTGCTTTTTTAACTGATTCTATTAGTGGAGCGTAAAGATTTTCGTCTTCTGGATAAAAAGGGTTAATCTTTCTCGTTCCCTCTCACCCTTCTCCTCCTCTTTTTCTGGAGAGTTCTTTTTTTGGCATCTCTGGCTGTTTCTATCATCTTCTCCCCCTAATCTGCCACTATCTGAAGAATTCATTACATTTCAAATCAGAGGCCTTGCTGCATACATTAGCAGGTTTTAATAGACTTGCCACGACTCAAAAAGGAGGAAAAAAAAGAGAGAAGATTTAAAACTCTTGTCTTGCCGAAAGCAGACAGATTGACTCAAAAATGACTCAGTCAATAAAAGATGAGTTTTGAAAAGGCTTCCCTCCGCTCAAAGAGAGCTCGTATTCCAGCGAATTAGGTTTTTCTAAGCCCACTGTCAGAAATTAATAATACATACAGCATGTAAAATGGATTTAGCCCTCTACAGCCTTATACAAACATATCTTTGACTTGCTAAATGTGACACGACTACCAGGATTTTCCAGCCTTTATCCCAGGAGTTTGTCATCTCTCCAGAATGGTGACCTCAGTGGAATTTTTAAGCACATGAAAAAAACTTGCTAAATGAGATTTTAATTAAGAATATGTTTCTAGTTCCCTCACCCTTTTTCTTCACCCAAGCCCCCTCTGTCAAAGCATTTTACTATTGTTATTTGCAGTAAAAATTACACCAAAAGCTCTAGTTTAAACTCTCAAGATATCAAGTCCCTTTACCAAGACTCTTCCAGTGGCCTTTCTTTGAAGAAAGAGATACTGAGTCTTCTGCATTGTAGCAAAAATCTGTCATTTGGGTGTTGAGTTTTTTTCTGCTGCTGCAATAAAAAGCTTGTAGGCCATTATGACATCTTTTTCTTACAAAAAAGAAAGGGCTGTGTCTTATTAGATCTATCCACAAGTATTCTGTGATTTAAGGTCTTCCCAGGTGGTCCTGCTCATCTTGCTTAATTTGAACATGCAGGTGTGAAATCAGTCACCACCCTTGTTTATTCCTCCACCCAAGTCCCTTGGCTGATAAGAATTAAAAATGGTACTAATTTTAGCATCTTTGGTGATCTGGCTTCATCCTTTACTCAAACTGCCCTTGGGCAGAGCTCTGAGAGTCCACAGAAGGTGTTATCTTCAGCAGGTAGGTCCATGCAGCCTTCTGGGTGGCTGTGAGCTGGCTGCATTTGTTTGTCTCTCATTGTTTTCTCAGTCTTCCAAATCCCACTTTTTCTTTTCTCAGTTGTTTTTTTTTTTTTAAGATTTCAGAGTGCTTGACTCAGTTCTGAAACCTTTTCTGCATTCTCTCTCTTCGAAGATCTTATTCCTACTCCTGTTTTTTTAATTGTTCATTATGAATTACTCCTTAAGTTAACTTTGTAAAATCACTTTGTCCTCACGGATCTATTCTATCCTCTGGCTATATTATTATTCTGTATATTGGCTTTCTTGTCCTATACTTGTGGAAGGTATTGTGTGAATGTATGGCAGCAACATGATGTCTGACGTTGGGCTATATCCTACATGATGTAGAGAAACTCTTTAAAATGTTGGTGAAGAAACACACACGCTAAAGTGCTCCAGTTTGGGCCATTATGCGCTGTACAGACATTTCTTGGCCTTGAAATAGGCAGAGCTCATAATTTTTTCAATATGTTTACTGGTTGTATGAAAAGGTTGAGCTTAGAGTTGTTGACAATGTGCACCCAAAAAGTGCAGCAATGGTTCTTTTTTCTCATCATTGCAAACAGGAAACTTGCCCTGATTTTCTTGTGCTTCTCTGGCTCCAAAGAGGAGATCTGTAAACCTGGGTGTTGGTGTTTAGAAGAGCTTCCATCAATGTAATGAAAAGCATTTTTCACAGAGGTGCAGGTAAAGAAGTGGCTCAGCACTAGCAAAAGTATTTCACTTCTTCAGAAATTTCTACTTTTATCTCTAAGGGCAGACTGTTGGGTTTTTGGTGGGGGTTTTTTAATATAATTTTGACATGTAACTAGAAACAACCTGTCCTCAAAGGACAACCGGTAGAACATCATCTTCTTCAACACCATTTTCCCAACTGCTGAAGAAATTTGGGTGACTGGATCCCTTGGCCCTTCCCACACAGGTGTGGCCCCTACTTGCTCCTTCTGTCCAAGAGTGATGAGTAATTGCTTACTTGAAATGAGATGAGGCTTCTGCTCTTTGCCCCACTTCAGTCATGAATATTAGCCAAGCAAATGTTGGTTCTTAGGTCCTATTATAAGATACAACCAGGAATTTTACAGCACTCCCAGGAAGAGAACACTTGCCTGTCTCGCAGATGTGCAGTCATCAATGCTTAAAAAGTGTTGGAAGAACTAAGTATACAAGACCTAGAAATCAACTGGATTTTTGCAGCTGGAAGATTTGCTTGAGTCATTCTTCCTCAGGGTCTTTTATTTATAACATACCAAGCATCTTCCCAGGATAAATCTCCAAAGTTAATGTCCTGTGTCATAAGCAGGAGCTTTTAGTTCTCTTCTGAAGATGTGCTCCTAATATTGGTATAGAGATGAACAAAATTGGAGGGAACAAGCTCGACTCTTCCTCTAGTTTTGTGTTGGTTTCCAATTTAGTTCATTTTTTAATCTGTTCCATGTTCTCTTGACTCAAAAAAGGAGTTTTCCCAGTGAATATTATGTCTGTTTAGCTTCCAGCTGCTCTGCTGGGACAGAGCCACCCAATAATCTCCTTAGGAATAATTGCTGGTGTCTTTTCAGATCATTTTTGTGAAAGGTGACAAACTGCTTGCCACAGTGAGATGTTAATAACACAGAGTTGCCCTTTGTTTGAAAGCTGGTGCAGAAATTACCCCATGCAGTTGTTGGAAAGTCAGAGTTGTAATAGTAAGAAGTGAGGAGCAGATCCATTCATTTGCATATAATTCCAGGGCTTGTGTGTCATCTTTTGTGTAAACCATACAATTTCTGGCACGGTGGGGAATGTGTGCTCATAATACAGAGGGACAGGAACATGGGCGCTCTCAGCGTGGATCAGGGTTAAAGAGATGTCACCTACTGAAAAGGAGGGAGCAGAAGAGCACGTGGTCTGCAGGAGCTACACGGAGAGAAGCAGCCATGGATTTTTAGTGAACCCGAGTTGTCAGACCAGCTCAGGGGAAACTGTACATTCTGCTGTCCCCTCCAAGTAGGCATCAGAAAAAGGGAAGAATCTGCCTCCTGCCAGGTGTGTATCGAGCTGAACTTGCCCTGACCTGCCCTGGATCACACCTAAGACCTACGGCATGTTGCTCTTGTGGTCAGAGGCTGCTCAACTGTCCTTTTACCAGTCAGGCTACAGAAGTCTGAGATGGACATCTCTATGACACTGAAATTAAACTCTTCAAGACTCTTTAAACTGCAGTTGAGGGCTTTCTAGCATGTTCCCATTGTAGATTTCTCAGCTTTTTTAGAAAGAGATTTTTTTTTTTTTTTTTAAACATATGGCACAGGTATCTGTGTTGTCTTGTGATGTAGAGTCGGAGAGGTCCATAAATAATTGGTTTCCTTTTTTCTTCCTTTTCTTTCTAGGAAGCTAGAAAATCTCTCTAAGTAGCCAGTCAGTCCCAATGATGAACTTAACAATTAGATCCTTAGTGCCTATCTTCCAAAATTTCTAATAAAATTGCATGAATATTTCATATTCATGTATTAAATATTTAAAAATTTAAAACTGAACTGGCTTGAAAGTTAGCACGTGATGAATAATTCAGAATCGGGAGAGGAGGCTCAACACTTGGCCTGAGACAGATCCTTTCCCATTTCCCTGCCGAGAGATGATTTTGGTGGTCCTCCAGTCTTGGGACAGTTTGTGGGCCTTGCCTGGAGACTTCAAGCCTTTACTTCTTGCTCAAGAGCATTAGCACAAGGTTAAAGGGAATAACCCTCCCTATCCATAATAACACTTCAGACTCCCATGACAGAAATATGAGCTCCAGAGGCTAGAATAATGTGATTGAAAGCCTGGTTATCCAGGAGATGGCTCTGTTTCCAAACATCTTTCATGCTCCAGGGAAAAAAGGTTGCTTGTCTTTACGTCTCTGTCACGTTCCTGCAGTTTTGAAAGCCCCTTTTCCCCTTTTGCTGTTCTGTTGCTCCGTGCTGAACCAGCATTTCGTTCAGCTCCAACAAGACCATCTTTAAAGGATTGTTTTCATAAAGTGGTCACCAGGAAAACAAAGTACAACATGAAAAATATGCCAATAAAAACAGAGCAGAACCTGCTATCCCATGAGAGGAGGTCCAGGGCGCTTGGAAGAGCACGCAGAGGAAACGCCTGGTGTGGTTTGTGAGCAGAGTAAGTGCCTTTGGGGGCTGCTGCAGGAGCTTGAGGAGCAAAGAGAAGGGTCTGGGGAAGGTTTGACTACTTGGCATCCAGAGCACTTTCAAGCCACGAGCAATATGTTTGCAGTGCCAACACTTCAAACCGCTATTAAGGGGATAAACATGGAAAAAAAGAAAAAAAGATTGAATAGAAGGAGCAAGCGGAGGCTTTTTAAAGCTTAATTTCTATTGGAACAAAAGCCCCAAAACAAACTCCACAATCTTCTGCCATTAAAAGCAGCAATGAGGTGGCGTGCTGCAGAGCCGTGCCTTTATCTGTGGTGGGGCAATTGCCTTTCCATCCCCACTGGTGGCTGCCACGTTGTGGCCTCCTCACCAGGCCCGGCCCGGCCTGCGTGCTGAGCACAGCCCAAGAGCTTCCATTAGCACCAGCCACGCTAACAAATGAAATGGCATCCTGACCTTTCAGCACGGCCGCCTTGCCCAGGGCATGGGGGCACCGGGCTTTGTCTTGAAAAAGGGAGTTCTGGAGATGGTAACGGTGTTATAATGTCTGTGGAGAAGCCAGGCAGTGCATGGGAAGGAAGGGGTTTAGCTCAGAGTGGTGGCAGGTGCTGATTTACAACCAAGCTCTGAGGAATCGGGGAGTCTGTGGAGTTTGGAATTCAGTCTGTGCATCCCAAATAATCATAGAATCATTTAGGTTGGAAAGGACCTCTAGGATCATCAAGTACAACCTTTGTTCAACATCTCCCTGACCCCTAGACCATGTCTCGAAGCGCAACATCTAGTTGTTTTTTGATCACCTCCAGGGATGGTGACTCCACCACCTCCCTGGCCAGCCTGTTCCAATGCCTGACCACTCTTTCAGGAAAGAACTTCCTAATGTCCAATCTAAACCTCCCCTGACGCAACTTGAGGCCATCACCTCTTGTCCTCTCATTAGTTACTTGGGGGAGAGACCAACACCAGCCTCACTACAACATGCTTTCAGGTAGTTGTAGAGAGCAATGAGGTCTCCTAAAGAACTAAAGGATGCCTGTATGGTGCCCCATCCCATTTCAGACTGTCTTTTACAACATATTTAACTTGATAAGCTACTTTACAAATAGGAGGAATCTCTCTAGGTGTTTATTAATTCTATATTTAGACCTATCTGCCTGCAAGCTACGATGTGGTAACGAGGTAATGGCCTCAAGTTGTGCCAGGGAGGTTTAGATTGAACATTAGGAAGAAGTTCTTTACTGAAAGAGTAGTCGGACATTGGAATAGGATGCCCAGGGAAATGGTGGAGTCACCATCCCTGGAGGTGATCAAAAAACGAGTAGATGTTGCGTTTCAAGACATGGTCTAATGGTCAAAGAAATGTTGGGTTGAAGGTTGGACTTGCTGATCCTAGAGGTCTTTTTCAACTTTAATGATTCTATGATTCTATTATATCTTTGTGTTGTAAGCACAGACTTCATAGTGCAGGGAAGAGAGGGAGACAAGATACTGAAAGTAACATCATCTTGGATGCTATCACCAAGTCAAAATAGCATTTCCATGAGTCTCAGCATCAGAGTTTGAGCATAGAAAATTCCTGGAGTAAGAGCAAAATGGCTTTGCTCCTGGGAAAGCCTGGAATCATCTCTTGCTAGTGGTGAAAAGCTGCAGTTCTTAGGCTTGGTGAGCATCATTAGATAATAAACTGTAAAGCGCTCTCTAATGCATGGTTGAATATTGTCCACCCTGCATTGTGAATGACTGTAACTCCTGCAAATCTTCACTGAGAGGGAACAAACAAATATTTCTGGAGTGGTTTTTCTGTGTTTTTTTAATAGCAGATGTTGGACGCTGTTTCAGAGGTTTAGATGGCATCCAATGTTTTGGGGTAGTAGTACTAGTAATGATGTGCCAATGGAAACAAAATAATGGGCAGAGTTCAGGGGAGGTGCTCAGACGGGATAAATTCATTTATCAGTTGTGTCTGCAGACCACTCCATGTAATTAACAGTGTGGTTTATATATGTTAATTATATAGTCCCAAGGATTAATTCTTACATTAGACACTTGAGTGGTTTCAAAACCACCCTTTTTCTTGGAAACAGCCTAGTGGAGAAATGTCCTCTGACAAGCAGTACAAGTTATGCCCCTGTTCTTGCTACCTTTCCTGAACTACAGCCCACGGAAAGTCCCAATGACTTTTTTTTTTTAATTATAACTCCAAAATAGATTGCCTGGAAATCCGTTAGACTGGAGGACTTATGCCCAGTATTTGCTGGCTTGTTCTAGAAGCAGAAGATAACTACTTTACTGTAAACTTAAGTGACACAGCATATTTGTATTTTTAAGGTGTGGCTATCTTTTACATCTGAAGTTAATGACTAGCTCCAGGTCTGGTTGACATCACCTTGTTCTGGGAAGTGCTGTTGGTCTATAATTGCCATATGGAAGGGAAAAGTGACTCAAAGACTTTAATCATCATTTGGGGGGTGAAGGGAGATGTCTTCCTGGTTGGTTCACAATTTATGGCCAGTGTGGCAATCCTAACTTCCAAATGCTTTGTGTCGTGTCATACTAAATGGTGTAGTCCACCTTGGGCAATGAACAGCTCTCCTGAGGTTAATTTATCCTGCGTCTGGGGTGAGTGTTGCCATCCCCACTGAGTTCTGTATTGCTGCAGTCAGGCTGTTCACATCATTTAAGGCAGTGATTTTAAAGCTACCCAGGGTCTCTTTACACAACACTGCGCTGCCTTCACCAAGAGCAATGTGGATGTGCCGCAGGGTTGGCTGAGGTGCTGAGATGGGCTTCCAGAAGTCCACTGGTTTCCTGCCTTCCCCTACTCTGAAACAGCTTTGCCCACAAGGAGAGGAAGGGCAGAGGAAGCTCCAAGCAGTGCCCACGCTGGGATCTCCTGAGGGAGCCTTTTGCTCAGTGGTGGTTCATCTGCCAGGGCTGAGTCCTGTACAAAGGCCAACTTCAAGCATGCTTTTGAGTTTTGCAACCTTCCATTGTAATCTTGGCATTGTCAGAAGAAGAAGAGAACCCTTTACTTAATCCTAATGTGTATTATAAGTGTGTGTAGGTACTACAAGAGAAAAGTCATCCTCTTCCATAGCTTCCTCTCTGGTCCTCAGTGTCCTGCTTCTTTCACCCTAGCCTTCTGGTGTCCTCTGTCACTTCGTGCAGGTTATCTGAGATTAAAGGTTAGTTATGGGCTTCTTTCCAATAAATGGTATCCTTGTAAAGAAACATGGGTTGTCTGAAATGGGGGCTTCAGACAACCATCTTCAGCAAATAGAAACATACAGGAATTTCTTAATGGAGAGTTCCTGGGCAGTGCAAGAGCTGTAGCTGGCCATGATGGTGGAGACCTTTACTTCTAATGTGCTGCCTTTGAACACTCTTCCCTGAGCTGCTGGAAGGACAAGCTGGTGGCTGGAGGAGGGGGCTGGGAGGTGCACTGAACCATATGGTACATACACGGTTTAAAAATAAACCAATGTTGACTGATCAAATAAATATCACTTAGGTTTCAAATTGAACAGCCAGTGCAGTCTGTTGAATATAAAACTGTTTTTACCTTCAAGAAAAGTTATAATTCATGGTTGTAATGTTACAAATTACAAGTTTGCAAAGAGCAGTTTGAGTCTGCTGGGCCGTGAGGTTGGGTGTGGGTGGTGTGGGGCTGCCGTGCTGGTCGGATTGTGTGGTCCCACTCCCTCAGGGCATAAAACACACCTATAAAATCTAGCAAATCGAATTTTATTTCTCAAAAGCAATGGTCATAAACTTGCCTGCATCAGAAAATGCTCAGCTCTTCTTCTATTAGCCTTTATTTAACACGATACAATTTCTTTTTATATTAGGTCCTTCGCAGAATTCTTTTCAGAGGCTGTTCCTAAGTCTAAAGCTGGAAGGGAAAATTTCAGCTGAGGGTTTGAGCAGGAGAATGATCTCTGGTGCAGAAGAGCAGCATTAGAGTTGCAGAGAGTCAGATGGGAAGGACAGACCTGCAATAGGAGGGTGTAATTAAATAACAGTTTGGGGTACACCGTGTGGGTGACTGATGGATGACATTGCATGGCAGGCACAGTGTTATGGAAACAGAGAGAAGCAGCTTGTGGAGGTGGGAGAGGGTGAGGGTGATTGTGGCCCTGCTTCTTGGAATTGAGAAAACAGCATTTCCTCTTCCCATTATGGACCCTGTGTGAACAAGATGGTGCTGGCATCCCTTCTGTAGGCTGCAAACAAAATTGAAGCAGTCTGTTGTTTAAATAGAGAAGAGTTGGTAAAAATACAGTATTCTCAGTGGTGTCTGTTTGAGGCATTGTGGCATCAGGGAAGGGAATTCATGTGTAAATACTTTATCCTGTGTGTTTTGGGAGTGAGTGACCCCCAAACATGTTACTAAGGGAAAATAACCTTTAATGGAGAGTTAGGACTTCAGGCCTTTCTGGGAGAGGGAGATACTAGCTGGGATTGCAACTGAATTAATGCAGCTACATGGCTTGTGGCATCTTTGAGGACGGGCAGAACAAATTTGTGTTTTCCTGGAAAAGACTAGTGATACATTTAATTTCATGCTGCTTTTGGCATGCTGAGAGCTGCATTGTTTCCTCCTCTTTCCCTGGGGAAAAGGTTAAGCATGGATTTGGTTTTCTTTGGTGTAGAGACTGCTATTGGTATTGATTGACCCAGCTGAACTCAGAGCAAGAGCCAAAGCTGTGGTATTTCTAGGCAGCTGTGAACATTTTCAGATATAAGGAGTGTAAAAGCAATGGAATAAAAAGCAGTGACATTTTCAATATGAGACCAAAAAAGCCCAACTCATATTTTATTTATTTATCCAAAATAGTTTGAATTATTCATTAAAGTTGATATAAGTGTGTGAAAATACAAGGTGTTTCAAGAAGCGGCATCATTAGGGGGAAGTTAATCATTTGGCAATATTAATTTTGTAACAATTAATGCATTTTTTCAGTGATAATTTTTTTTTCTCTCCATCAAACTCTTTAGGATGGTTGAATTTTTGTACATACTCTTGGCCTTTGGAATACAAAGGAGGTGGGACGATGTGATTTCCATGTATTTTCCTACTCTCTCTGTTCTCCTTTCTGTTTTTTTTCCAGGCAAAATAAACAGTCACTATCCCTGACCAAGGCATAGCCTGCCAAATCTTGCACTTAATTTCTCAGGTCTTATTTGTTTCATTAACACTTCAGTGAGGGATGTTTTGGCATCCCTTCCCTGGGTTGAAGGATATTTATGGGGTGTCTTTCCCCATCTGTGGGGAAACCTTCAACTCCTCTCTCCCGTTTTGTGCAAGTGTATCAGAGTCAAGCATAGGAGCTCAAACAGGTGCTTTAAATACAGGAATTCTAGTTTTCAAACACTGTCTTTTAAAGGTATAATTAAACCTAATTCTCCCAATGTTGTGAAAGATCTTAAAGGATCAAGACATTCAATATTCTGTAGGTGGTAGATAAAACGAGTGGAAGCAGTAATGCTGTCATCAGAAACCTGCTCTGTAAGTGCACCTCGACCCATCCTGAAAGACTTTCTCTCTGTTCAGTGGCCTCTATGGCTGTGCCTTAAACACTGCTCTGAAATACGCTGAATTGCACTCTTAAATGACTTTTAAATCAATTTTTCCTGACTATGCTGGAAATTTGGCGGGAATTAGCAGTATTAGGTGAGGCTTAAGAATTAGCGCCGTCAAATCTTTGGATTCCAATGCAGAGCAAACAATGAGCTGCCTCTTAGCTTAACATCTTCACTTGGTGGGGGAAATAGTAGAAAGATTAATTACTGTCCCCAGGTCAGTGCATATGCTGCTTGTGCTGGTCTCTGGGTGCAGGGAATCTGCAGCACCAGGACGTTATGTGGGCAGAGCTGTGGTGCAGAGAGGCTAGGTAGGTACCCAGTACCTAAAAATAGGCATCTTGTGCCATTTTAGACACCCCAGAGTGTCTGAGACATTGGCCTGGGGCTGGCTGGTGTGACAGAACCAGCAGGAAATCTCTTTCCTGCAGAAGCGTGGTGGGAAGCTATGAAAAACATCCCAGGGTGTCTCAAATGGCTTTGTTCAGTAATGGGATCCCATTGTACATTTCTCAAGCCACCTTCCATCAACTTACTCTTTCATGAATCCTCCTCAGAATGTGGCTTCTTGGTTGTATTGGCAGGGCCTTCAACCAAAAGCAGAGGAGTAGTCAGAGCCCTGAGCTATCTGGGAATAGCCCCTAGCTGGATTGTTTCCATGGGAGAAATACTGCAGGAGGTATCATCAGCAGTTGTTTTAGTTGAACTATTGAGGACTGCAATTTAACTGGGTGTAAAGGAAGAGCAATCTCTGGTTTACAGTCAGAGTTCACTGGACCTTTCCCTGGCGGTGGTTGCACACTTAAACATTCCTATTGTGTCCTTGTGCCTGCTTGGTTTTCTCTACCCCATTCCCAAGCTAAAGAAACATTATTGGGGCATTGCTTATGGAGCCATGGAGGGGATGACAAGGCTTTATCCATCTCACATTCGACAAGGCTTTATCCATCTCACATTTGGCTGCCTCTACATGAGCAGTTACTGAGTTCAGCACCTTGTGCCAGTGGCTGACACGGGGCATCTCTAGCAAGGAGATAAGGTCTTTTCTTGCAGATGAATTCCTAGAGCCAGGGCAGCTGACGTGGTTATACACCAAAACTGCTGCAGGCACTGGAAGGAGGGCCAGGAGGGGCAGCAGGAGGAGATGAGGGCACGCTATCTGGAGTGAAAACTTGCTAGTCCTTCAGTTGGATTGAAAAGCTCGGGATTTCTTGCATTAAAGATTGATAGTAATCAGAGTTTTTCCCTTTTCACCCTGAGGCTAGTGGAGGAAAACAGTTGCCATCCTTTAGTTGCTATTCTAGATTCACATGGTTGTAGTCTTAACTAGGCCAGTGCTGTTGGGTAGGTGATAAGGCTGCAACCCAATGGGTGTGGGGATGTTCATGATGGCCATTAGCAGGACCAAGTCTGAGAGACAAGACAATGGCAAAGGCGCTAACTCTTCATGAATAATGAAAGCTGTTCAAGGAGTTCATGAATTAGGGTGCCATCCACCTCCAAAGTTATAAAAGTCAGGGAAGGCAGCCTCCAAGATGCGGTAGGAAAAGGCAGATTTACTTTTCCAAGGCTGCATTTATTAGGAAAAAAATATCACTGTTGGACATGTGTAATATATTAAAGGCAGTGCTGTCCCTGACAGTGGCGAAATGTTATTTACTGCTGCAGTGTGGTCACTGAATTTCTACTTTCACATATAAAATTTTGTCCTTAACAGTTGCCTAGCTGAGTGAAGACTGTGAGAATATTGAGGTCAGAGCTGCCAATTAACCTCCTGATTTCAGAGGCTGATTACTTGATTAATCAAAGACCAGACCCAGCTGAGATGATGGGGAAAAGGTTGTAAGAATCCAAGAAAGGGTTGAGTTAATCATGCAGTAATGAGTTTGGTATAGATGGAAAGGTGGGTGGTCAGGAAAGAGCCTTTTCAGACTCATGAGAAAGGGCAGTGTGCAAGCCACAACCCTTTGGGCTTGTAAGCAGGGTTTGGATACTCTACTTACCTTACATCCCTCAGCAACTGGGAGGTTCCCTGTATAGCAGTGTTTTAATGAACAAACTGGTGATGTTCCCCAAGCCTGGCTTGCTCCCCTTGATAAAGCAAGATACAGCTTTGGGGAGACCCAGAGTATAGGAAGTCCTTTGCTCGTACATCATCTCCACCAGCTGCTCAGGAAGGTGGAGCTGAATTAACCAAAGGTAAGGAGTTGGCCAGCATTAACTCTCCCTGCGTGGATGCTCTCACTCAGAAGTAAAGGGACATGTAATTCTCTTTAACCATTAAAGAGTTCCTGTCCTTGCCTGGGGATTAAGCTGAATTGGATTAAAGCCAAAGTACTTCTGAGCAGGGGCATCCTCAGTGGCATTTAAGGCACTTTAACTTAACACATTGAATCATCCTTTTGTCCCACCCAGGGTGCCTAACTAAAGCAGTGCAGAAGGTAAGAGGAGACTCAAATTCTCCTGGTGCTCTTGCAGCTGCTCATTGGTGAATCACAGGCAAGTCATGGCCTTGAAGTTACCATCCTGCATTCTCCCTGCACTATGCTTGGGAGGCTAGTGGAAACACTTCTTGGCAAATACTTGAGCAAAAACTTTTCCAGCTCACTTGGGAAACATTAATGCTTTAGTATGGGCTGTATAAGCCCAGCCAAAAACCTTCCTTCAAACTCAAGCAGTCACTTTATACTGAAATTTCTTCTATGTTACTATTGGACCCTCAACTAGCTAAAATGAAGACATACGGCCTACATGTGCTGCAATTATGTCTCTGATCACAGTGCAGGCAAAGCCTTAAGCCTCAGAATGACAAAGAGGTATCCGAACAAGGAAGTCTATTTGTTTGCTGTTAGAAAGAGGGTTTTTTCCTAACCCTGGACTGCAGCATTGATAAAACAGGCTGACTTGGGAGACATCTCTAGTGTATATTAAAGTAAAGCCAATCTCTGTAATTAATGGGGGGATAAATTGAGGTTTAATTACTCTGAAGGCACCTTGGGTGAAAGATTCATGGTAATTGTTGTGTATCCTCTTGAAGGATTCACAGTACTGGCAGCTCCCTTTGTAGCAATAAAGTACAGGTGAGTGGCAGGCAGTCTCACCGGACCCTCTTGGAGGGACTAGTCCAGTTAAGGTAGAAAATGTAAAGAGGCAGTGGTACACTTCAGGCTTTTTATCACAATGAAAGCCCCTTCCTGAATCTTGAGGGATTCCTAAGCAGTGTGTCAATTTGAGATCAAAGCACTTACAGTCAAATCAAGAGTATGTTTGAGGAGATTTCCCTTATAGGCAGCTTTGTCCTGATGCAACCATACAGAGGTGTACTACTTATTATTTTTGCACTTTCTTGCTTTGTGTAGCATAACACCTTTCTCTTGGGCTCCATGTAGAAAATAAGATGTGTGCATATGGGGAAATGGATGCTCTAGCTTTGAATTTTGTAGCATGTTGTTAAAAGGCTGGCTGAGCAAAAGAAAAATCCATCCCACCAAGACATGTCTGTTTTCATTATTCCTCAGTTTATTATCTTTTGATCTGCTGGGTCCAGGAGGAGAGGAATCTAACTTGGTTGTTTCTTTACTCTGCCTGCTTAATTCATTTTTTTTGAAATTTAATTAACCTTTTCAATTCACTTAGTTTGGCTAGCACTGTAAACACGGCGCAAGGACTCTGTGCTCATGACGTATAACCCAGTACTCGCTTTCTTCCCCCACGTAGACCTGAAGAAGCAAGTGGAAAGTGCAGAACTGAAAAACCAGCGTCTGAAAGAAGTTTTCCAGACCAAGATCCAGGAGTTTCGCAAGGTGTGCTACACACTCACGGGGTACCAGATCGACATCACCACTGAGAACCAGTATCGACTCACCTCCATCTACGCCGAGCACCAAGGGGACTGCCTGCTGTTTAAGGTAGGTTTGCGCACCCTTCGCCGCATCTGCTGCTTTGGGGTCATGGTTTCCAGCGTGCCAGAATGTATTTGCTCTTTCTCAGTGTTTACACTGGAAAATCACTGCCCCTCTGCTATTTGACAGGGTGTTCCTTATGAGGGAAGTAAAGATCCTTTCTTCTTTTAAAAAATTACCTTAGAAGGTTTGACATATGGTCTCTCACTTATATATCAAAGTCTGGAGTAAAGAGAAGAGACTATCTATGCATAGTACCTAAGGCATCTGGCCTTGCACTTCACCTTTTTATATTATCAGTTATATATGCTGCGGCAATAAAACCTTATGTAACCACCCAGGTTTCATCCTTACTTCACTACGAGATGTATGTCCTGACTGTCTCTGCTATCCTCCAGCTTGTCTGCGTGTCATCATCTTGTCTTTATGTAAATTGGAATCGCTTTTGAGCAGCAACTCATCCTTGTGTGTGTGAAGTGCCATTTATGTGAGCAGCACAGATAAGTAGCAATAACAGTCTGTCTTCTGTCACTCTGATACCTTTATTGGTCTGGCTAGGTGGTCTGGACTTGGGTTGAGGCTTGATAGGTGCTGTTTTTCTTCTCCAGTACCTTCCAGCTAGCACGGTTGGGCTGATGCAGTAGAGAGTTGGAGTGTGACATTAGAGTCACCAAGCTGTTAAATTCCATCTTTATGTTGGTTCAAGTATCATCAGCCCAAGTTTACAGGTCAATGGGAGAACTTTCTTCTCCTTGGTGGCAAACAACTGTCACTTAAAATCACATCTACCTCTGACTGATCCCCCTGGGGTGAGTGTCATTTATGAGAAGGATGGGGGGTTTGGAGGTGTGCAGTACAGGAGGGAACTCTACATGCAGGAACTGGAGAAGTTGTGTTCCTGCAGACCTACAGCTGTGTGCCACATGTGGATTGCTGCAGTGTTGTTTTTTGTGTAACAAGACAAACATTTTCCTTTTCTGCAACTTTAGAGCCTCAGAAAAACAAACAAATAAATGAAGCGAGGGTAAGTACAAGACAGCACCTAAGATCCTTAGTAAAAGTAGGAAAATATCCCCAAAACAGTTGTCTTACTTGGTCTTATGAAGGTTCTGGACTGAAACAAATGGCAGCAAGAAAAGAAATCTCATTGTCCAAGGAGGATCATTGAGGACTTGTTAGTGTTAGGTTAATGATTGGACTCGATGATCTTAAAAGTCTTTTCTGATCTAGACACCTTTGTGATTCTGTAATAACTGTTGGTTTTAAGGTGCTGTCCTTGAACCCTGAAAACAGTTCTCTGTTGAGCTGGTGCAATGCTGTTAGCTCTGACACCTCCAGGGGCCTGTGCTCACACCTGGAGTGTTAAATGTCTAGTGAATGAAACTTCAGCAGACTCCTGGAGATGTCTGTTGGATGCCATGCCAGGCAGTACAGCTAGCAGTTCTTTGTGCATCGTAGGAGAGATGACATGCTAGGAGAAAGTTGCATGAGAAATTTGCATACTGGCCACATGAACAAGAACTGCCTGGCATTTCAGTGGTTTGTCTCCACTAGGATCAAATTCTCCTTCATGTCGTGGCACTAGAACTAATTTACATGCAGGAGAGTGAATAATAAAGTAGAGAATCCTCTTCCTAAACACTCTTCTTGCTTTCTCTTCTTCACTCATGTTCTTGTCCCTGAGTATGTTCAGAGGGTGAAGGCAGGTGACACCAGGTAGAGCAGGTCTCACATTTCCCAAAGCCAAGGGTAGGCTGCTTATTGATTCCTGGAATTCCTCAGCCTCACTCACCTCACATACCTCTTTGGACAGGAGAAGCAGATTTGTTAACTGGAGCCTGAACAACAAAACCTCAGACTTTTTCTCCCTGTTCAGTAAATTGCAGACGGTTCCCACCATCTGCAGTTTAGAATAGCAATAGAATATAAACAACAAATTATTTCCTTGCTGAGTCCAGGCAGCTGGTTCTCGTGCATGTACCAAGGCTTGAATCCTGACTAGGGCTTCCAGCAAGGTTGTGTGTTTATGCTGTGGAATTTCTGAGCTGTAGCAGGCTGTGGGTGGTTGTGTGCATTTCATTAACCCAAAGAAGTCACAAAGTAGGGAATGCTATTTGTATTATTCCATTCAAGCAATTTATGGAACAGGGTCTTTATAATTAAACCAGAGAAGTCCCCTGGCACTTACAAGCTTCTGTAGTTTGCCTGTAAACTTTAGAGCATATTTCAGTAGCACTGCTGGTGGCATTTAATTTTCAGAGAGGCTTCAATAGCAGGGATGCAATAGGAGCTACTGTAATGTAACCCCTTCAAAGCTAAATGAAGATGAAAGATGTGCTTGGTTTTCCTGACCAAGGTATGCTGTCACTGGAGTAGAGCTTATTATCAACATGCTGTATGTGTCCAGCCAATTTGCATTAATTGGAATTACAGCTGCAATGAAAGGGTTAACCACAGTGCCTTGCTGTGAATGTGAATGACTGCATCTATAGAGGAGCTCTGAATTCCAGCGAAGCCCTATCAGTATTTATTGGTGATGCCTATCGATGCAACAGATGAGCTCATCAAGTTGAAGGATGTTGTGGTGCTCTCCAGCCCCTGGGTGTGTGAGCGCGTGGGCAGCGAGGCGCAGCTCAGGCTTCACAGCTCGCTCGAGTTGTTTGCTCTTTTTTATTCTTTTAATTAAATGCTGCAGAAAGCAGTGTTGCAGATTCCTCGCCAGGAGTTTAGTGTAGATGTAATGCAATTAGAGTTATTGGAGCACGTGACAGTTTTTTGCATTCTGTTCCCGTTGCGGCTACACTAGATGTGTCAGGCCACGACACAGACTTTGTGTTCTGCACGATGCTTGACTCTGTGTCTGGGCTAGCCCACCCCTGGGATATCCAAGAACTGCATTGACTCCCTTTGTAGCAATCCATTAAAGATATCTATTAAAACAAACAAACGCTGCCAGGGAGCCTCAAGATCAGCTTAGCCAACTTGGAATTAAGCAGTGGCAAATCAGGATGTCATTGCCCAGCCGTGTGTGCATCGCGCTGTTTACCCTTGTCTCTGCCTAGATCCTGAATGGGAGTAAGGAAATGAGGCCTTTAGAAAGGCAGTGACAATTGTTTCAGACAAAGAAAGTCTTTTGGTAAACAGAAAGACTGGTCAAATTTGAAGAGGAGATGATTTGGAGACACTTGTACAAATGAACAAACAGTGTAGAGAAATTAAATCACAGGCTTTTTTCTTTGTGTGCCTAACGACACAGTCCCAGCCAAAGCATTTGAAGCCAATTAATTTAAAATGAAAAGAGTGGAAATCCTTTTAGATAGATCTTGTGGCTTCAAGATACTGCTGTGAGAGCAGGAGCTCGGTGCTCTTCCAAAAATGGTAAGATATCCTTGTGGACAAATAATAATACCTAGTTTTACATTAAATATTTACATTTACCCTAAGTAGGGACATGCAGAGCTCTCTGCTCTGACATGTGAAGGCAGCCTGTTGCTGCAGAGATCAGGAAGAAAATACCCATGCGTGCTGCTTATTTTTTGAGTTGTGTCTACATATGATTTTGCTGCTGCTGTACCTGACACCATTCAACTCCATCCTCTGGAAGTACTTGGGAATGAAGGCTTGAGTGAAGAAGAGAGAGCAAGAAGACTGCTCAGAGAGAACATTCTGGGCTTGGTTATTTGCTGTGCTTCAGGTGAAATGTTTCCAAATGTTGTGGCATGGATGTGATGCTGGTCACTTTCTTGGTAGGTTCCTGGGCTTGGTAGGATCTTGGACTGAAAAGGCAATCGATCTGATCCTTTGTAACAGCTACGTCAACTCTGGCAGTGTTTGAAATCTTTATGGTTTCAGATTCCTCTACTTTCTTGGAAAAGAGTGCTCAGATTTCTTAGTATTTCATGTATAAATTATTTGGGTCTAAGTTGGTTGATAAGGAAGTTAAAGTAGACAAACTCTTTCTAGTAACACAGCAGTGTTATGTGTCTGAGCTCATAATGGTCCTGGCCAAAAGACTGCCTTTAGACAGATATTTTCTATGTCCTTGCAGAGTACAGAATTTTCTCTGCTTTCAGGTCTCATCCATGTTGTTGTTTTCTGCCAAAATTATCAAATAGAAACCCAAACACCAGCGGTAGCTCATTGAAGAGAATCCCCAGGTTGGTAGGCTTTATGTCTTGAAAGAGAATACCCAAGATACCAGACAGCAAAGAAAACCAGAAGCATCTTGACACAGCTTGAGAACATTGCCAGCTAGAGGGCTGGCACTTCTTACTGAAAAATAAAACCTTTATTGGTGTCCTGTTGGATCAATAATATGGTAATAAAATCAACACTCTTTCTGCAACCTGTTTACAGCCAGTTCGCACACCCTGTCTTTGATGCATGTGTCTTTAAGGAGTTATGTAAAGAGTAACATAAGATCTATAAGGGGAATTATCACTATCAATAGAGCAATCTGAAAAGTGAGCACTTGCTTCTGATGTGGTTCACCATGGATGTAGCAGCAGAACAGAGTGGTGGAAAGGATAAAAGCTTTGTATAAGGAAGAAGGTTACTGTGGAAGGATAGACATCACCTTCAACTTCTGGTCTTCCTTTGCTTGCCCTATTGCTTGTGTACCCTGTCATCTCTGTATTGACAGGGTGTGTACGATGCAGTAGGGCAGCTCTGCACACTAGCAGTAATAGCTTAATTCGCTTTTCTTAAGGAGGGAAATGAGGCTGGATTGAACAAGGACGAACTCAGAGGCTATTTTTCAAACACAAAGCGATGCTGACAAACTGCTGGCTGGAAGAGGGAAACAAAACCTGTGTGGTTAAACGTGCAGAGAGAGCCCAGTCTGCTGGGATCCCAGTGCAGCCTTAGCATCAGTTTGGCTGGGGTGCAGCAGCGAATGACATACGTTTTGGAATAGGCAGGATGGTTAACACAGGGATTACTTTTGCTCACCTGAGTGCTCTTGTTTCCTCTTGAAGTTGACAGCGCTGTTGGGAGCTCTGAATCAGTCTGCATACTTGGCATACCTGCAGTTTCAGTTTTTTCCCCCCTTGAACCCAGCAGAGTATCTCTGAGAAGCATGTTCTAGCTGTTTGTTTCTTTTTGTATCTCTATCTTCTCCCCTCTCCTCCTCCTCACCCTTGATGAGTCTCAAGGGGAGAAAGAAATCACCATTTTGATGGAGTGCTCTTCCTCCAGCAGCCGTCTCGCATTCTTGCACACACAATCAAAAATAACAATGGGGCTCGTCGGTGGAGCAGGCTAGGCAGCCAGAGATTGATTGGAAATGGTTGGCCTCTGTTAACTCTCCGTTTGTGTTAATTACGAGTTATTTTATTTTTATATTTTGTTTTCAATTTACCCATGTGGTTGTTGGAGACTTGATGTCTGCTCACCTCCCGGAGCGCCTGTCACAGCTGTGTGAGCGTGATGCCTTCCTGCCAGATGATTGCCCTGGGATTCCTGGAAGGGTCAACAAGGACCCATCTTGGGTTGCACTAATGAGCAGCTCTAAAACAGGAGCAGTTGAGCAATCTATGGTGTTACAGCATCAAATCCTGCATTTTAACTTCCTGCACGTCATTTTCTCTCAGATGTTGTAGCAGCCTGCTTCACGTTAGGACTTGACTTTAATTCTTGCTGCTGTCTTCATCTTACTCTGCTCTTTCTCATAGTTTTTTTTTATCTCTGACATAGTTTCTCTTACTGCATGTGCTTCCCTAAAATATTGCCTATCCCCTAGGGCAGGGTACAGGGGGTTTTTTTCTGTATTTTTTCTCTTTTCTTGAAGTGAAACCAGTCACCTCAAGGATAATGGAAAGATCTAACAGAAGATTTTCTTTTTACTGTGGAATAACTGAGCAAAAAAATGCTGCTCCAAGACGTCAGGAGGCTGGGCTGAAGCCTCATTCCAACTGAGCAAAGTTAATGCTCTTTTTCTGCCTCCATTTCCCATCTGTACGAGGTGGATGATGCTCCTGCCATTGTCACTAGACTGTTTGTGAGGATAAATAGACTGTGCTGATGGGGAACAAAGAGCAGCTTTGGGCTGGGGAATACGCTCTCCTGTTACCTGTCAGTCTGGCACAATACCCATTTCTAGTGTGTTGGCATCACTCGCTCCCCTTCCCTGCCATGCCTGTGAGTCTGCCAGGGTAGACCCAGCCATGCAGGTAATTAATGCTGATGATGTTGGAGAATTATTCCAGTGACTGAGTCTTTCCTGACTAGTAAGAGGATGGTACGTGTGAGGCTTTCTGAGAGGTCAGAGATTTGTCTTGCTGATGGGTGCATCCTCTCTGTTGGAGTGATGTGTTACGCTGTGAGGCAAATACGTAACTCATCACATCAAAAAAGTAGGCCTGGTTTTGGGCAGGAAACTTGAAATTGGCCCACAGATGCCATCTGAGATTGAGGCTGTCCCTTTGCCATTCCCTATTTGCTTTGTAGTCATCACCTGTGGCCACCAAGTTGCTTTTGCAGTTTCCATTCCCTTCTCTCTTTCATGCCCCAAGGACATGGCAGTGCTAGTGCAGTATCTCCAGGTTTCCCTCCTGACAGCACCCTGCTTGTGGTAAAATGAGTTCTGTCTCTCCATCTGCACTTCCCCTCTCTCACCAAAGGAGCAGGGCACTGAAAAAAGGCAGCTTTCAAGTTATTCCCACAAAGTCTGCTCCTGACTTCAGCCACCATCACTGTCAGTACTGCTGATGGTCTCATCCAGGCAACAGGACACAGCAGACATCAGCTGTCCCAGCTGAAGGACCTCAGCACCTGTTACCATGACTTCTGGTGGGCTTAGCAGTGTTAGCTTCACAGCTGGACTTGGTGATCTTGAAGGTCTTTCCTGATCTAAATGATTCTATGATTCTTCAATAAGTAACCAAATTAGTGGAATAAGCCTTTTTTTATTTTATTTTTTTAATAAACTTGTAATTCATCTTCTTCCAAATCCCCCTTTTCCTTCATTAAAATATCTCTTATTTAATGAAATGGGAGAGCCAGCCCATGCTTTCTAGGGAGAGCCACATGCACCAACATGGAGTACAGGTCATTGATAAGAACTTAATTAAACCAGAGCATCCCCTCTACTCTGCCCTGGTGAGACCACATCTGGAATATTGTCAAGTTCTGGGCCCCTCAGTTCAAGAAGGACAGGGAACTGCTTGAGAGAATCCAGCGCAGAGCCACAAAGATGATTAAGGGAATGTAACATCTCCCTTATGAGGAAAGGCTGAGGGAGCTGGGTCTCTTTAGCTTGGAAAAGAGGAGACTGAGGGGTGACCTTATTCATGTTTATAAATATGTAAAAGGAGAGTGTCAGGAGGATGGAACCAGGCTGTTCTCAGTGGCATCTAATGATAGCACAAGGGGCAACGGGTGTAAGCTGGAATATAGGAGGTTCCATATAAATATGAGAAGAAACTTCTTCCCAGTGAGGGTGACAGACACTGGAACAGGCTGCCCAGGGAGGTTGTGGAGTCTCCTTCTCTGGAGACGTTTAAAACCATCCTGGATGCATTCCTGTGTGGCTTGATCTAGGTGACCCTGCTCTGCTGAGGGAATTGGACTAGATGATCTTTTGAGGTCCCTTCCAACCCCTAACATTATGTGATCCCAGCTGCTGTAACAACATGTGTGGCCCTGGAGGGGTGTGTGGTGTAGGACAACACATGGGGCAGGTCATGCTGTAGCTCTGCCTGTGCCCCAAACCCGGCAGCCACCGACTCCATCCTCGTGCTGCATGGCAGAGCACAACCTGTCCCCAGACAACACAAAGGCTGTTGCTGTGTCAGCCTAAGTTAGCAGGAGGCAGAGCGGATCCTGTCTGACTTACCTGCTACAATAAAAGCCTCTCCTTCCTTCCCCCGCCACCCCAGCCATGCTCCCAGTGCCCGCGTCATTCCATTAGCTGAAGAGTTGTTGTTGTGGCTGTGCCCGATCTCCCTGCAGGAGGTCTCGGGAGAGAGGGATGTCTGTGTCCACCCGCTGCTGTGTTTGAACAGCTTACAAAGGGCCGTGTGGGCTGACAGGACTCTGTTTACGCACCGTGAGACGAAGACAATGTTAAATAATGGATAAAGCAGAGGGGACATAAGCAAAAGCCCTCCTGGATTCTTGTTCCCATCTGTGCCACTAAATCGTTGTGTGGCTTTGCTCTAGGTCACTCGACCTTCTGGTTTTCTCTATCCCTCTCACCTGGGTGCAGGATACTACCATTTATAGACTTCTATGAGGGTCTGAGAAGCTTTTCAGAATGTTCTGTGGTGGGGAAGCTGTGTGTGAATGGGTTGGAGACGTAACCAGTGCAACCAGCTTTTGTTACATGTGAATGGACCCAGCAAATTGTCCCTCAGACGCGTGGTGTAGCGGCATGGGCAAGGGGGGCCTTGGGCTTCACGGCTGCTGCTTTCCTTTTCTGTGGGTACCCGCCACCTTCAACTGGCATTAAATCTCTTTAATTTATGTTATTTATTTGAGTCTCTGGTAGTTTCAAAAGATGTTCTACTTAGAGCCTGTGTGATGGGCTCCCTTGAAGGAAGAGGTGATGCCTCTGCATCCAGGCGATGTGGGAATACCAAGGCAGCAGACATGAAATGGGTGCTTTGCAAAGCAGCTTTTGATGCACGCTTGTTGCCTTCCCTGTCTGCTCTGTTGTGAATCTGCAGAACACGCCAAGCCGTGTCAGCAAACCACAACCCCCCTGGTTGCTTGTGTCTGGTTATGTTCAAAGCCGCACATGAAAAGGAGTGGAAATTGCTGGAGGTTTTTATCCTTTTGAGGGGAAGATGCCTTGAGTTTCTGGGTACCCTGTATCTCGGCCATCTTCCCTGGCTGTTCCACAGTCTCAATTATTCAACTGTCTTTGTACATGAGGAGGAGGGGACAAGCCATTTCTCCTGCCTTGGGGCAGTTCTGGACCTCTGTGCTGGTGTTGGTCTGCTCCAAGGCTGCATGTTCAGCTGTGGCAAGGCTGTCATAACATCATCTTCTACACCATCACTGTGTGACAAATGGTGTCAGCGACTTTAGCAATCCTTGTGACTCTTTCCTCCACTGTGATCCTGCATGGACATCTATTTTGCCATTTGACAGGGTCAACAGAAAGGACACAGCCACCAACAAAAGGCATAGGCTTATTTTACTGTCTATTTCAAGATGATACAGAAATGAAATGATATGGTTAGTCAAAGCAGTGAAAATAAGCAGGGTAATGCACCTAGTCATTACTACATAAAAGTAACTATAGTGACTAAGAGAGAGACACATCACCAGTTGCCCTATTAATACTTTACCAACATCCAGACCCACAGTTGCTGGGGAGTGAGGATTTAGAGAACCTGTCCCAGCAATTGGGAGGTCCTACGCAGGGGTCCACTCGTAGGTGAGGCATCCCAAGTTGCTTCAAGAGGGTCCAGCTTTTATACAGTTGAATAAACGACCTTCAGAACTTCAAATGCAGAATACCTGGTGTTATACTCCCTGTTGGATTCCACCCAAAGCCTGCCCCCAGGGCCTGGGGAGGAACTCAAAGGAGTACCTCTCTCTGTTTTGGTTTTGACTACATATCTCTCAGTAAGGCTGGGTGTCAGGTCCCACAACCTTGCAGCGCACCTCTAGATAGAGAAAAAAAATGTTCTGCTGCTTACTGTCACAAAATAAGCATTACAGCAAAGCTTTATAAGTTGGCATCTAAATATATTCGTAATATATTGCACGTGCAATCAATACTATGCATATTATATATATATTGTTTGGTTGTGAGGTTCATCCATAGGTCAACTTTGACTCAGGACCTATGGCTCAGGCCCCAGCACTTCAACATCTCTGAAGGCTCTTTGTAGCTGGCTGTGAGGAGTGGTTGGTGGTAGAGAGGACATGCAGTAAGAGCGTTGCTGACACACCTCAAGAGAGCTTTTGTACCACTCCTTCATCTTTTCCTGGTGTGTTCCAGGAACAGGTTTGTGATCAAACCTCTAGGAAAAGCAGCTCCAGGAAACAACTCTAGGTGAGATGCAGCTGGTAACGTCCAGCAAAGCACCCCACCAGCATGTGAGTGCCCCAGGTCATAGCAGCAGAGCTCAGCCTGCACAAAGCCACCAGTGAGAGTGAGTGGCAGCCGCTGACTCTCTTCTTTCTCGAGTCAGCAGCGCGTTGTTTAAATACAAATATAATTAGGACTTATCTCTTGTTTTGGGAGTTATAGTTACTAGCCATGCTTGACTGGGGCAAAAGATTTTCTAATCTCCAGGGAGAAAGAGGATGTGTGTTTGTGTGTATAAAACAATGTTCACAAATACAGGCACACAGCAGGAGATTCCCATGCTGGTGTGGTCTTGGGACATCTATCGTCACCATCTCAAGAGTGGATCTGAGCTCATATAACGGTCTTCTCCTTTATCTGTTGTGAATATAAATGCTTGTGTTGTGGCCTCACCTAGGATTTCAGCGTTAAAAGGTTTCAGCCTAAATTTAGCTTGGATAATGAGGTGGTTGGCACTTTCCCACAAGGCTTAGCAGGTGAGTGCAGAGAGAGGTGGTGAGGGTATGGGGAGGAGCAGAGAATGCGATGTCATGGTCACAGGTCCTCTTTGATAGCCAAAGACCACCATCAGGGGTCAGCTGGGAGCTGGGATTTTACAGCCATGCATTCCTCTGTCATCCTTGTATTGCTTCCATGCTTCAAAATCTGAATGTTCAATTACTAAATGGCTCTTAACCGTGAAGTTAGTGTCACATAAACCAGTTAATACGCTTTCTCTCAAACTGGCTTGCCGGTTTAAGATAAGAGTCTGTATTTCAAAGCTTGTTAGCCAGCTCTTCTTCTTGGAATCCCACTCTCTGCTGCGTTTGGGTGTTCTCTGAGACCTTTACCTAAACAGAGGTGTCTTACATTTTCTTTTTGAGAAACCACTTGCAGGAAAGCAAAAATAATGACCGTTGTGAGCATACCTTCTGCTTTGCTCCAAGGCATCCCACCTCTATTTGGAGGCAGGTATTGCTGGAGAGGGTCAGAAGCACATCAAGCATTCAGTCATGGCATTTCTTGAAGATTTGATGCACTTTACAGCATCAGGGACTCTTTAAGCACAACATGTGCCATGTAGGCTTTCCAGACTGTAGCATGTCCTGTCAGTGTTGCAATACAAATCCATTAATGCTAGTGTCCTTGCCACAGTGCTGTATCTGTGGAGCAATGACAGGCTGCAGCAGTCCACTGAAAATCCTTCTGGAGAGCTTTGTTACAAGGACTGCCTGCTGTGATTCTGGTAGAGTCCTACCCTGTGGCAGTGAACAACAGTTTTTGCAGCTCAGCTCCTCATGTTCTGTATACTTAAGGAATTAATACTTAACATGGTTACAGATTAATGCTGGGATTTAATAATGTATGAACTGTCTTTATTCATATACATGGGAATGGTGAAAAACCTACCCTGTTCTCACGTTTGCTTCAAACAATTACATGAATCATCCTAACTCCACACACAAAACCCGTTTGTTCTGCCCCATGTGAATGTTAGCGGTAAGAGCAGGTAACTTTAGTACTATTTTAGGACTTTGGATTTAATGTATTTTCCTTTTTGCCAACTGCATGAGAACATCCTTTGAGGAAGAGGTATGGGAAGGTATTTTATGTCAAATCTATCTTACAAGGATTCGTAGCGAAGTCACATTGCTGCGTTCTCCTCCACGGGGGAAGCAGGGAATTTGAGAGCTGAGGATGACCTCCAGCTTTGGTAACTCCCAAGATTATCTTTTGATGGTATCTTTAGCTTCTAGGAGAGGACAAACCTGTCTGCCTGTATCTTGGAGGGAATATATCAAACTGAGGCTTGAAAATTTTAATTTGTCCCTAATCTGTATTCAGTTTCAGCTAAAGCAGGCAGCTGATAACACTGGATCTCTCTCAACCGCGTTCTGGGGAGCTGACATAAATTTCAGCCTTAAACTGAAGGGTTTGTCTGTCTTAATGGAAGGCTCTGGAGAGCATTTCATGTGCTAGCTGTCACTTTGCATTTCAGGGACGTATCAGACTCTGGAGAGGGGACTGTCTGCAGATGATTTTTATATGAAGCAGGTAGTGGAAGAGGTGCATGCAGCAGGAGGTGCATTCAGCCACTAGTTCTCATGCCATGTGCAATATAGCTACGACGAGTCTGCAACAAGGGTTACCAGTCAGCGTCAGTTTGATGATCCCTTTGAAAGCTCTTGTGTTCCTGGGTGTTGAAAGGGCCCAGCTGACAGTTGCACCGAGGTTCAGAGGTTTTGGGCACATGTGTGAACAGCTGTCCATCGCTGTGTCTCCCAGGAGGTTGTGAGACATCTGCGCATGTCTCTATCAGGCAAGAATCTCATCGTGCTGTCCTGGGAAAGCACAGGAGATGTCCTTGGCTTTTTGGCAGAGTCACTGCAGCCCAAAGTTGTTTTTCTTCATATAATTCCATTAGAGTGATGACAGTTTCAAGTTGGAACAGAAAAGGACCTGATGAAAGGACCACTCTGTAAGTAGGGAAGATGGACAGAATGGAAGCAGTAACTAGCAAGGTAATAGACGGTGATGGATCTATAATCTCTGAGGCTGCTGTAAGCAGTAAATTCCTAAATAGTGTCCTTTCAGCCTTAACCTATTTATTTGCAAAGTGCTAAATTTAATTTTCCTTAGTCTGCAGGAAAGCAGCATCCCAGGAATAAACCTTTAGCCCAGCCAAGAAGCTGTGCCAAAGTGCTTGTTCCAGCATTTCCATTTCCTCTTCGCTCTGCACAGAGCGTCAGGGCTGCACACCCCAGCACGTCATCTCTCAGGTGTGTTGGTGTCACGAGGCTGGAGCCAACACTGCTGCAAGGTGGGATGTATCCTCTGGAGACTTTTCAGAAGGGGAGGTTTAATATCCACAGGTTCAATAAAACTACTTGGACTCTGTAAGAGCAGGATGAATGAACCTGTCCCGAGGTGGGGAGGCAGGCACATGAAAGCACGCGAGGGAGCTAATTCTGCGTGTACCAATGCTCTGCCTGTCCTGTAGGTACAAGACTGTGGTGCTAAAGGCTCTCAGCTCAGAATAACTTCAAGAGTTGAACAGCTCATAAAAGCCCACGTCTTCTGAAACCTCCACAAAGCCATATCTTGAGGAAGAAAAGCAGCAGGTTTTCCAAGCAACCAATGTCCTGCACATTCATCCTGCAAAGTTTCAGTAAATGAGGTAAAAAGTAGGTTTTCCGTGCATTGCTTTTTGCTCCTGGCAGCACTGTGCTGGTGATATACACAGTGTGTGTTCTTCTGGAGCTAGCAAAGAGGTTTTTCCCCAAAACTCATTATTTAGTAGAGTTTTTAGAAACTTTGTTTTGATGAAATATTGTGCAAACGCACAGTGAACCCAGGATTTGGCTTTGAATGAGCATTCAGCGTTCCTGTAGTTGTCACAACCCCAGTGAAGTGCAACGTGGGCTGTCACTAATCCTGTGGCTTCAGAGAAAATCAGTTCTTAGTTTCAGAGCTTTCCTATTTTCCTGCCTGGAGGATTTCGGCAGAGTTCCTCGCACCATTTCCCATTCCTCTTTGTCCCTTTCTTATCCCCAGGACAGCAGGACAAGCAGCACTGTGTTGGCTGGTGGGGAGTATCCTGCCCCAAGTTCCCACCATGTTCTCAGCCTGTTGCTGATACGTGAGTGGACAGATGCTGCTTCCCAAGGATGGAGGACTTTGCTGCCTTGAAGTAGAATAAAGGTTTAGTTGGGTTTTTACTCAGTAAAGTGTCATAGAGAAGGCAATCTTATTTTTTTGTTTGTATTCATTTTATTTTGGTATTTTTTAGCACCTCAGGAATGAAATTGGTATCTTTAAGTCTAAATTCAGCCCTTTCTCCTCCTCCTCTCTTATCTAAATCTAGAGAAGGCTTCTGAGCTCCTCAGCTGTGTGCTGCTCAGAGCTCTCACTTCCCTCTCACGTTTGTTTTAAAATAACTAAAAATAACAATGCCAGGAGTTGAAGGTGGAGAATTACACAGGCTTTTTGCCTGCTTTTTCCTTTGATGTGGAGCTGATGGGATGGGTAACTCCACTGCAGTCTGGGAAAGGACCTCCCTGAGTTGATACCGAATTTGCAGTGGGGGTCTCTGCTTTTCTGGAATGGGGTGAAATTGCCCCCTGGGTAGGGGCAGGTGCTGTGTGATCTGGCACACTTTCCTCACCAGTTCTCAGGTTCCTTGAGTCTTCCTTTTTCTTCTGACAGGTGTGGGTGTAGATGAGAAAAGAGACATTTTTTTGTGAGTTGAGAAGGTGTCTTCTCCAAGGGCCTTTCTCTGCCATTCTTTCATTTTAAGCACATTGACACAGAAAATTTCATTATCCACACCAAAAGCCTCTCAGCCAACAGCCATCTTTCCAATGAGTGTTAAATGTACAGTGTTGATTAATATTTACATTCATTTGGGGATTTTCCTTTACCCATGTAGAAGGCTGTGAGTACTTGAGCCTTGGAAGAGCCTGGAGTTTGCTCTCTGCGCTGAATTGAGCATCAACAGAGTATTCAACTGAAATGGCTGCTCCACAAAAACAGAACTTGATCAACTTAAAACCACATTTTCCTACCAGATTTTCCCCCTTGAGTTAGGTCTACAGGGAGGCTTCTCATGCAGGGGGTAAGCGGGCAGTGTACCAAAGGCTTTCAAACTGCATCGGGGTGTCTCCAGCTTGCTTGAGCTGCTTCCATCACTCAGGGACTGAAATTTTAATCATTGAATTAATTTTTCAGAAACCAAAGTGCAAATCTGTACCCCCAGTGGCATTAATAATGAATGCAGGGAAGAGAGACGTTAGAATGAGGAACAAGGGCTAGGAAATTTGGGGTTGGGGAATGATTTGGGGAGGAGGGTATTATTTTGAAGAGATAATATATGAGTTGGATCTCCTTGTCCCTGGGCTTTTCTGCTTGTCTTGTCCATGCTTTGTCCAAGAGTCCTCTTCATTTCTGTCAGAGGCGTCTTCCAAATACTTTTCCCCCTGCTTATCTTCACCTGGATTTTCTTTTCCAGGGTAAATAGCCAAGTCTGTAGACGCAGGATACTTCTCCTCATCTCCACAGCAGCCCTCTGAAGCATCACGGGGGCTTTGGCCATATCACAGATCATAGAGCTGCAGGTTCACCTGCTCCAGCAGATTTACAGAGGATGAGGCCTGAACAGCGGCCAAGATGCCAGAGCTTTCTGCCTCGCTTTTGGCTCCTTCCTTCCTCTCAAACAGCATGCAGATTATTTTTTTTCTAATTAAAAGTATTATATACTAGAAGATTAATTAGAAATGAAAGTGATTTTTTTTTTTCCATCCCTTTGTGTCAGTGGAAAAGGCCTGTGCCAGGCGACAGCCAGAGGGAGCTGGGATTTCTCCCTTTAATGGATTCCAGGCAATTTGCCTCTGGACAGCTATCTTATAAATAATGAATGTTTGCACAGATTTTCCCAATTCTCAGGCAGCGCAGGTGGTCTTCATTTCAACCATCCCAAACAAATCTGGAAACAGCAGGGTGTTCCCATCCTCAGTCACCACATGAAAGGGGCAATTCCTCACATGCCCCCTCCCTTCCTCATTGCATGCATCATGAAGACCACCTACGGTTATGGATTTGTATCTTTCTTTATTCCAAATCCCATGGAGCAAACAGAGCCATGCTCTGCCATTCCTCCTCCCTGTCACACGGTGCTGCCAGCAAAGCCAGCGCAGGCGTTTGCAGCGGATGGGCACGTTTGTGTAAGCAGGAGGTCTTCTCCTGGTCAGGTGGCCTGAGGTTCTCCAATGTGTGTAGGTTTGTTGCCAACAGACAAGACTGAAGCCCAGGTGCGCATGTGCGTGACTGCAGGATGTTTCCAAAGCCTCTGTGCTCGCCTCCAAGGCTCACAGTAAGAGGATGATTCTTTGAATTGTTGTATTAATCTTCAGAAATGAGGATTTGGTTCAATGGGTGCTCCACAGAGACCAGCCTAGAGGAGAAATCCGCTCCCAGAAGGAAAGCTATTCTTGAGTTAAAAGCACCCGAGAGTGATTTATGCGGCCCAGGGACTTTAAAGTGGCCCTGATGCAGGGTTGAATTTCAGCCTGGAGGTCGACATAGCCTGAGGGTTTCTCTTCATATCGTGGTACTTGCCCTGTTTATTTCCTTTCTGTTAAAATTGAAGTGGTGACTGTGGGAAGATGAAGGTGAAGGTCCCCAGCTGCAGAGAGCTCCTGTGGTCATCAGCCACCTGGTTGAGAAAGAGGCTGGGGATTGCTCCAAGAACCTTTTCTGTGGCTCTAAATACAGCAGCTAATGACACCTTCCACTCAGCGGGAAGAAAACAGAATTACTAAACTTGCAATTTGGCACAGTGGGAGTGTGAGTTTGTCCTGCCAGTTTCTTGTTGCTATATATTTCCAAGATATCTTTTTTTTTTTCTTCTCCCAAGCAGGTGGAATCCAGATCAGGGGGTTCATTTTAAGGACTCAAATTATGTGCATGGAAGGCACAGCCCCAAAAGGAAAAGACTGATTGCTGCTTATAAGTCATCCGGCATAAAAAGGAGAATGTGCAGGTTCTCTGGGAAATGCCACATGTCTTGGCCTTATGAGTAATGTGTAGTGATGTCCCATTAGGAGCCGTGTTCCCAGTACAGTGTTGAAGGAGATGTATATATTTCCATATAATTTTAATCATTTTGACTTATGGTTTAACTTTGTGCTAGGCAGGCTGCACAGAGGTTCCAGGAGAATACTGTTTTAGATGGCTTTGGGGGCAAAAGAAGGAAGATGACTGAAGGCAAGGTTAGAAATAGCTGAACGTTTCCAGTTGAGCAAGTTTTACGGTCATGTGCTGTGATAATTGAAGGTTTGCTGTTAAATGCTACAAATCTGTGCTGAAGAAGAAAACATGTCCCCAGTTAGAGATTGCCACAGTCTTTTGCTGCCGGTGTGAGGAGGGAGAGCGCGGGGCAAGAAGTGCTGTTTGGAAGGAAAGGTGAGGAGCAACAATGTCACCTTAGCAAGGCCCAATTCTTTCTGGGGTAGGGGGTGTTCTGTAGAGGAGGTTTTCATCTCCAGAAGTTGTGAAGGCTCATCCTGAAGAAGCATGAAAAATACAGGTTGGTTTACTCAGCAATGCCTGAATGGACCTGTTGAGCTGAGCTTGCTATTGGGGATTGTGGGATAAAACAAGTGAATACTGTGGAGGTAAAGCTGCCTGCCTTTCTAGTTCCCCTTCTACACCTCCATGTGCTGTTGCCCCAAATCTGAGTTATATCACTGGGGGACAGACAACTATCACCTACTCAGACTAGTGAGATGTGCTTAAAAGCTAATTTCTGCAGCCAGCTCCAGAGTGCTTAGAGCAAGTGAGCGCATCATTTCTGGAGCAGTGACTTGCTTTAATGTTCTTATCAACTATTTTGCAGTCTTTGTTCAAAGAGGTCAAAGCTCATCCCCCTGGGTGGGGACTTCTTGAGCACAGTACTTATTATTAGGGCAGTACCATATCTTGTAATTAGGGATGTAATTCCCATCTCTATAGAGAGCCAGCCTATAGCCTGGATACCATTTAAGAGTTTCATGAGATGAATTAAGCAAGGGTGGGTTGAGCAATACAATGAATTTTAACAGAGATCACTTGCCTGAAGTCCTGCAGGTGTTTCAGGCGAGATAGGAAAAGTAAATACCTGCCCTCATCTTCCCTCCCTTTCTTTTCCATAGCAGGCAAGAAGAATCACATTGTTCTGGGTGCCAGGTAGTGATGGTCTGAGGACCTAGGGACTGGCTGTCTGAAAGATTACCTCATTCCCTGGTCCCTACTAGAGCAGCTGGAAGAATCTGTATTTCTTTTCCTGTCTCACACTAAAGATTCTTGCCTACAAAGGACCCGTGTCTTAGAAAACTGCTGTTGCAGTACATCTGAAGAGTCAGGTTTTGGCAAGCTTCAAAGTATGATGTAAGAGATTCTTACTTAATTTAGCACTTCGTTAACTTTGCTTTTTTTTTGCTTCCTTACCTGGGTGGTGGCAGAGCTCAGGGTATTCTGCAGGGAGTTGTATAGTTTATGTGCTTTGTATAAAATCATTTATGTAAGTGCAGAATAAATCAATCAAACTTGGAAAAAAATCCCCAAAAGCAATCAACTTTGGGCTTGAAACAAGAAATAGGTGAAAGACTGAAAGAAAAGAAGGACAAGGAAGATGAATTGTGAAGAAAAATAGAAGCAAAATTGCCATACAAAGAGGAAGGAGGAATGGGGGAAAGAATAGTTGTAAGACAGAAAAAGCAAGGGAAGGCCAGACGTGCAAGTTAATGTATTTTCCTCTGTAATTATATTCATTTGATGTAGATTTGTGCCAGGCACTTTACAGCAGTGTTAATGAGAAGAAGGAAGCAATAGTTGATATCCATAGCAGTTTAAAAGATAGAACTCAAATCAAATTGCTGCTGTTCTCGGTGGGCATGGCTATATTTAGCATCACAGCACACTGCATATCGTATGCTGTTACAGCCTAACACGAAGTCTTTTGAATGAAGATCTCAAAGCATGTTGCATTAGTTCCAACACAGTATTTCCCAAATTCTTACACGGTCTCTGGTCTTGAGAGCTACGGTTGCCGGTTGCTGCTGTATTCATACTCATACAGCACATGTCAATATAGAAGCTGGGTCAGATGTCTAGTGAGGAGACTAGTCCTGACATCTTCCTCTAATTCTTGTCCTGCAGCCTTCTTTGGAAAGGGTTTTGCTACCACCAGGTTATCTCCAGGTGTGAGGCTCTTCACAGTCTGTCTCGGAGGAAGGAGACCTCACAAATGGAGCCTGTTTCCTCTGCAAATTTGCATTTGCCTTCCTTGCTTTCACACCTCATCCTCCAGACAGGTGATGGTCTCGCTGCCCTCAGCACCCCCATAGCCCCATTAATAACTGCACTCTAATGATCCACAAAGTGCTGAGGAGCCATGTACTGCACTCATGATTTCTCAGCAGTGCAGCTTGCACCCCTTCATCCTGAAAAAACACACTATAGATTTTACTGGGAAAAGGAAAGGATATTCCCAGGCATTACAGGAAATATACCTTCTCAGATGTATGGCTCAGAGAAGCCCTCATGCATGCATCGACTGCTATATTACCAACAGGTAGGAAAAATGCTCTGGAATTATTCACACTGGCTGCTGGCAGGAGCTCAGAGTCTCGTGGATTATCCACCAAGGCAGAGACAAGGTGAACAATAGGGGTTTAATTTAAGGAATGTTTTCCCTGCCTTCAGCACGTCTCTCCAGCCCACATCTCCCTTCCCTGATTGCAGTGTAATCTCGCTCATTACACCGTGGCCATAACCTCCTCTCCCCCTTTCGGCTGTGGAGAACCAGCAGCCAATTTGTGTCCAGAATTAAGGTTGTGACCCTCTCCACTTGCCTCTGCGCTCGGCAGCTGCTGCAGCAGGTATGCAAAGGCTCTCTATTAATTGTTAGAAAAGAAAAATTCCTGCCCCTGAATTGTTTGCCAAGATATTCTGTCGTTTATTTTCCTCTGTGCAGCCACAGTTTTCAACAGGAGCAGAGGATTGATTGCTCCTGGAGTTTATTGGAAGTGCTTGGTTTTAAAAGGGCCTGAAATATTATGGATGGCAGATAGGAGATAGCTGGTCACTCTCCTGATGAGGACATCTGGTTGTCCTCAGTGTGTTTCACCTGCCTTTTGGGAAATGACAGCCATCCCTAGGAGCTGTGGATGACACTGCATTTGCTCTTACTACTTCAACTGCTAATGCTTCAGGTGAATTGCTTGTTAGGGAAGGCAAAATTGTAGATTTCTTTTTGGAAAGAAGGATGGGATTATTCTCCCAGCTGAATAAAACTGCAAGTTTTGGGCACAATTGACCCATTTGTACTCAGGAATGTACAACAGCTTTGTAGGTGGTAATGACTTCTGTCAAATTCCTTTATTTTATTTGTCACTTTGAACTATCGGCTTATAGAGGAACCAGAAAGATTCCTTGTTGGTAGAAAGATGGCTTTAAGTTGCTGAATCATTACAAGCATCTTAATACAGAAGCAACTAATCTTTTTATCCAGAGCTAGCTTTGGGCTCTGCTTTCCCTCAGGACCTGGATGTTGTAGAGGAACAAGAAAATTAGTGCTAAAAAGATTACTTTGCTATATGTGAAGCAATCCTCCGTGCTCCCCACATTTCTGAAGCCTGCTGCTTGCAGTGCTGAAATGATGCAGTATGGAAAACATAGGTGAGATCTGGAGGAACACCCAAGATGTCCACAAGGACACAGAGGGCACTTCCCATTGTTTTATGTTTATAAGAATATGTTGTATGTAGTGTTCAAAACTCTGGGTAATTATATTTTGCAATGAAATCTATGAACATCTGTTCCTCTTCCTTTCTGTGCCAAGTCCCAACCTCAGGAGTCTATGTTGTCTCCACAACAGTCAGATAGCACATTTGCCCCCTAAACTAAGTAGAGGTTGCAAAGCAAGAGAAGAAATCTCTCAGGATAAAGATTTTTCTTTTAGAAACTTCCAGTGGCATCCGTGCAGGGAAGAGCAGAGGGATGCAGAGCACGGTGGCAAGAGCAGAGGAAGCACAGTCCACCACAGTGCCCACACTGAGCAATGTCTAGTTCTTGTTGAGTCAGGAGCAAGCCTCATACTGTCCCCATGTCCCCTGTCTGCCCAGCAGCCCCGACACCAACACCCACAGCCTTCTAGCAGGGTAAAAAGCTGTATCTTTGTCTTTGATCATTATAAAGAGCAATAGTTCAGCCTCTCTGCAGGAGCTTGCTCTTTGTGAGCAGAGCACTGGAAGGAACACAAGCAAAAGTTCTCCAGATGAAAGAGCCTATCTCCTCCTGTTCATTTGGCAAAACCTCACCCGCACCACTAGGATGGCCCAGTTGAACTGCCATGGAGTGATGAATAATACTCATGGATTAACAAGTTTATTGGAGCTGGAGGTGTGCTTGGTGGTGAGGTTCATAACTACTGTGTCTCCAATTTAAAAAAAGTTGCTTTAGTGTCTCCTGATGTAGCAGAATTTTGAAAGTCTGGTGGAATCCTCTGCTATAAATATTTATCTTCGGTCTCCCTTTTTTTCCCCCCATTGGGAAAGCTCTTGGGTGATGGCAGAGATCCCATAGCAACTACAGCTTTTCTTCTCTTAGCAATCACGGAGAAGTGGTAATGATGGCTAGCATGTTGCAGGGAAGAAGAATGTACTCCATCTAGGCTAGACTTGCAAAGAGTAAATTGGAGTGAAAATAGATTAAATCTTTCCATAGTTCAATGGCAAAAGAAAATCACCCATCATTTGCCTTCTATCTCCCAGATGCATTAAAATGTGGGAAATGCTCAATCTCCAAAACCCTTCATTTCTTGACAGGCTTTATTCACTTTCCTTTCTCTGCTGTTTTTATTAATTTATTCTTTAAGGCAGTTCCTGCTGTGCCAGCTCCTTTTACTGTGTGGTGTAGGGAGATGTTGTTCATAGCTCTTGCACAAGAAATGCAGGATCTTGAATATGAGGCTTGATGGATACTCTCTGACTCTTCCATGTTTCTTTTCTGCCTTTTGCTTTAAGCTTTTGCAACATCCTTTGAAAGGGAACAGCGGAAACAAAAAAATCAAGGGTTTGAAGAGTTACCAGTCTTTTCTGTGCTTTTTTTCACACATTATAGAAGTCTCAACTAGTGCAGATAAAAAGGAAAAAAGGAAATATCTCTGAACCCGACCATATTGTGAAAGACTTGGAGTGCTGATGATTACTGATACAACAGGATGTTCAGAATGGGGGAAGTCCCAAGCTCTTTGAGGGTGCTCCCAGCTTGGACCTTAGGGTTAAGCGATTTTATAGACACCTTCCTTGAAGGCCATGACCTTGTCTTTCTCCTTCTATTTTCAGACTTCAGGTTTATTGCTCTCCCAAGGCACTCAGAACAGTTGATTAACTCGTAACTCACTAGTTCTTGACACATTAAGCAGCAAATTTGACTCTAATTAACAGCTTTTATTAACCTGTGTTCCACCTTCCCTCCTCCTGTTTCACTCTAGAGACTCCTCAAGCCGTTACAGGTTTTAAAGTTAAATTCATTTCTAAACGTATTTTATTATTTTTAAATCGTAAAATCGAATGTGTGCAGACGTTGGAATGTGCAGCTCAATGGGAGGACGTGTGTCTGACAGGAGAACATTTGGAAAGCAAATATGGTCACCTGGAGGCAAGGGAGGGATTGGATTGTGGAGAGAGCTGGTGGTTGGCTTGACACAAGAGGAAACCATGAAGGGCAGGCTTTCCTCAGCTATCCATATAGTGCTTTGAACAGTAATTTTCTAGCTGACATTAGACAGGCTCAGCCTCAGAGATCCACTTGTGTGCACAACCTGCCATAAAAAGCGAGAAGGAGCATTATTGGAGCTTTTGTCCAAATTGGATGACAGCTCTTTTCTCCTCCTGCGCCTGCCAGCCCTCTGCTGCCTGTAGATATCTGCATGGAAGTCACAGTCCATAGGGAACCGATGGAACTGGTTTTGGAAAGTTATCCCATACATAGTGTTCTTAGCTATCCTATATATATCCCAAAGGGGTGTGTGCTCCCAGCCAATGCTGTTGAAGTGCAGAGGTCCCCGGGGAGCTCTCTGCTGCAGTGCCAAAGCTGCCCAGATTTGGGCTGTGGATGGGATGGTTGAGAGACTGAGAGCAGCTGAGGATGTTCCCCTTCCCATTGAGATTGGCTCTGCTTGTTTCTCGTCGGTCAGCAGATAGAGTAGCTTGTTGGCAAGGCCACAGCCAGAAAAATCCAGGAATGCCCCAACTGTAATCCAGCTCTGCCACCGACTGTTTCACGCTGTCTCATTCCCCATCTGTGAAATGGGAGCAGAGATGACTCTGCTGGTTTCTCAAGGTGTTCCAGTTCTGGTGTGCAAGTTGCTGTTGAAGTGTTAATTCTTACTGCTTGCAGGTTAAAGGGAAATTTTTCAGGCTTGCTCAAACACAGAAAGATGGTTTATTTTCAGTTTTGAAAACACTTTGTGGTGTGACCCTGCCTAAGAAACTACCATGATGTCTTTATAAAAGATGCTCTTCATAAGCTTCGGTAAATGTGTTTCACCACCAGCTTGCTGTGAATGTATCTAATCCAGTTGGGGACTTCTCTGAACTCTTGATCTGAGAGACAGCCTGTGACAGTGAGCTCCACAGGTCAATTCAGGGCTTCAGAAAAGAGTTTTTTGTATCTATTTAAAATTGCCATTCAGTTCCTCTGGGTATCATTTCCCTTGCATCTTGCAAGAAAGGAGTAAATACCTTCATTATTCTGTGCTTTCTCTTAGGTTTCTCCTTAACTGCTAAACAGCTGTGGGTTTGTATTTTCTGTAACTGAAGCAAGTGAACCTTTCCCAAGGTAACCCGCAGCGAAGACAAAGCATTTTAGTGCTCCTAAGAGGCAAACTAGCCAAGGTCAGCTCAATGCCCCCCAAACCAACAATGTCATATGCAGTCCTGCCACATCCCAGCTCGCTCCCCTATGCAAATAGCTGAAGAACACGTTAGACAAAACTGGTCCTCAGGGAATGCCAGTGTAATCTTTTGCTATGTTGAATACTGATCATGTGTTATAGCTCCTTTTTCAATTCATTCCGTTAATTTCTAGACTTGTAATAGCATTCTATCCCTTGCTCTGTTGCTCAGACAGTTTTCTGATAGCCTTCTTGATGGTACTTTGTCACAGAGGCTTTGAAAACCCAAATAATTAAATCTAATCCTTGGGGATTCTTTTTTTCCCCCCTTAAGAATTTTAGGGAATTCTACTAGATAGGAGAGGAATGGTTTCCTTTATTTATAAGCATTATTTTCACCTGGGGTTTTATTATTTCTTGTTTAGTTTTATTTGGTACAGAAATAAGTTTTACAGGCCTCATATTCTCAGGATCACTCCTGAAAACCTTCTGAAGTCAGGCTACAATATTGCTCCTTTCTCGCCCGCTGGTATACACGTCCAATTTTAAGGCTGATTTATTTTTTAACAACTTCAGTACTTTTAGGTCCTCAAATATTATCCTGCCTTGGTGATTTATGATGCTCTGAGGATAAGGGATGTGGTATGGTAGCTTGCAGATGGTTTTGTGAAATGGGTAAAGTTGCTGAGTTCCAGGGAGAGCTATATTGTGAAATGACACCTAGGATGGCGTTGACAGCAAGGAGGTCAATATGTGTCCCCATCACGGAGGACCAGTGGAATCCATCTTCTCTCTGGGGGGAAGGCTGAACTCCCCTCAGCATGTCCCTTTGCTGGCTTCAAAAAAGAGGATGAAAATAGGCTTCATTTTCATGTTTTTATTACTTATTTATTATGTTGGCAAGACTGAGTTTGAGTAGAGTCGGAGAAGAGGTCTTTTTAGTAGAGCTGCATAGGAAAGAAATCAGGCATGGTCCTTGTGGTAGCTGGTTGTCTTTGTCATTTCTTTTCTCCCAACAAGAGTAAGAAAAATAAGACTTTCCTTCTGCAATCCTAACAACTCTAAGTCTGTGCATTAAGCAGGAGGCAAGACTAGGAAGCAAGTTACCTTGAGGGGTTCCCTCCAGATCCAAGATACCAGGTAGGAGGAAACTCATTAGAGATACTTTGGTGAGTGGGTGTAGTGAGCACACATCTTCCAGGATGTGTTTTTAAAGGGTCTGTCTGAGGTTAATGCTGCACTAGATCTCCTCTTTTGTGCTAAATTAGGCTAATATTTGAACAGCCTTCTTCTTAATTTCTTTGTTAATTCCAGTGTTTATCATCTACCAGTGATGGGTTTAAATCCCTGTGTGTTTTACTCTTGGAATTTCTCTGATGCAGGGGCTGGAAGTGGCCCTGTACCATCACATGTCTCAGCATAACCTCCGTGCATGCTGTTGAATTCTAGAGACGGACAGAAACATTAAACTATATAGATGTCAAAGAGAATGGCTAACCCTCCAGTCCTCCTTTCTTATCCTCCATTCCTCCTTTCTTATCCTCCATTCCTTTTTCAAGCCACTCATGGTGAGATTACCTTCTCCTGACGAGAGCTGGGGTGATTCTGCTTTGGTTGGACTGCTGTCTGGTTTTCTAGACTGTCTCATTTTGTTGTCTGCTCTGTATTTCCCATCTCTTCAGGACCTTTTTGTTTTTCTGTTCTTTCCTTGAGGCCACAGCTCCACACAGGTTAGAAGCAGCTGTATGACTCCTGAAGAGTAATTTAAATGGGTATCTGAAGAATATTTCAAATGAAACTGCACTTAACAGTGATGCTGCCCATAATCATTTTGATCCCTTCATTCAGGGACATTTTGTAATTTTTATGGTGTTCTCATCATGCCTTAAATTTAAAATAAGCATTTGTAGGGCCATGGTGGATGCCTTGCTCCACTGTTCTGCCTGGGGTAGAAGATATGCCTACAAAGTAGAAGTGTGCAGGACTATACTGTTTTATTCTCTTAAGGTGCCATGCTAGTTTCCAAAGTTAGGTAATTTCTAAGGGCTTGTAATATTTTTTTATGAACAGCTTTAAATAGAAGTCATTAGACACTGTTGTTCAAACTTAATTAACTGTTCTCCTTACTGAATTACAGCAAAGAGTGACGGCACTGTGGGAAGGAGAAACATCTTACTAGATTTAAAAAAAAAAAAAAGCCCAAACTAGATTTAACACTTAATTAAAACACAGGACCTTTGGCAGCCCAGGTATCAGGTTGCCTTCTGGGAGATCAGGCTTTGGGGAGCCATGTCTGGCTTCCCAGATTGCTGCAGTTAAATCGCATGAGCCCCAGGCATGGCTGGAGCACATGCCCTTGCTTCACTCACAGGGGTGGGTGGCTGCTTACAGAGCATCCCCTCAGCAAAGGCAAAGTGTCATTGCCACGTGTGCCTGCATTTTTTTTGTACTTGATCTAGCAGGTACCAGTAGCAGTATCGAATAAGGAACTGTGGTCAAGGTTTCAGCCTGTGCTGACACCCGTAGTGCATGCTGTGGTCACTGGAGAGCCCGTGCTCTGGTTGCCAGCACTTGTCGCCATCATCCTGTCCCACCATCACCAGTATCACCAGCAAGGGAAGGCTCCTGTTCTCAGCCTCAGAGGTAGACGCCTTTCCTGTGGCTGAGCAGAGGACTCTAGTCTTGTCTGAGCAAGGATGTGGTATAAAACTGTGTGTGGTTTTAACAGGAGAGACAGGAAACATTGATATCTTTCTAGAATGTAGTTATGTTGAAGGGAAACAGAGTTACAACATTATAATTTGAAGGTCTTGGAGAAAATAACATAATCAGAAAATGGATTTAGAGGGTGTTGACGTACACAGTTACCCAGAAGTGTTTTTTAGGTAAAATGAAGTTGCCTGGAAGCCTTTGCAGGATTAAATCAGGCATATACTGTATTTGACTTTGATATTTAGGACAAAAGTTCTGGAAACAGCTAAGCCTTCCCATCACATTCAAAAAGCTGCTGATGTTTTGACACTTACTGCCTTGTAGTACCGTGTGAGGTCTCACTGAAGTGTGGAGGAACAACTTGCAGAGACCATGTGACCAGGTCTCATTGGGAAAAGGCTTTATAGAATCATAGAATTATTTTGTTTGGAAGAGACCTTTAAGATCATCAAGTACAAATGTTAACCCAGCACTGCCAGGTCACTACTAAACCATGTCCCTCAGTACTCATCCACGCATCTTTTAAATATCTCCAGGGATGAGGACTCCACCACTTCCATGGGCAGCCTGGTCCAGGGCTTGACAACCCTTTCAGAGAAGAAGTTTTTCCTAACATCCAACTTAAACCTCCCCTGGCACAACCTGAGGCCTTTTTCTCTTGTCCTGTCTCTCTTTTAAAAGAGCTTGCAGAGGTGTCTGCTGTGTATCCATCCTGCTGGGAATGGTTGGGAGCACGCTGGAGGCTGAAGGAAATGCATCAGGCTGAGCATCTCTGGAGAAAACAAGATTCATTGAGTTGTATTAAAGTAACCCTGACTATCAGGAGTGCCAACAAACACTCGCTTTTGCCGTATGCTGGATCCATCTCTCCTTCATCCTGTGCCTTTGTCTGACCACCACTAAACAATTTGGTTTCTTTAACTTGGCTTTGGAGCCAGACCAAGAGCTTACTACAGCTCTTCAGAGTAATTTTTACCTCCATTCCAGCCGACTAGATTAGTCTGCAGATAATGCTAGGAGTGAATAAGAGCCTCAGCTCCGAGGGAGCTGGGACGTAATTACAGTAGATGAAGGGTACTTTCCACAGCTCCTCCAAGAGTGCTGAGATTAGACTGTAATCATTGTTTGTAAGCAGACAGGAATGAGGGGTAATCAGCCAGGCAGCCCTGACACGTTATTCCAGGAATTAATATTAGCTTCCTGAAGTAGCTCATCAATTCACACTTATACAAAACTGTAGAAATCAACAGGTCCCATCTCTCCACCACGGGAGCTGCGGAACGGGCCAGAGGGAATTGCCAACGGGGCACGAGCTCGGGGATGGCTGGGTCAAGCTGATGTGGCTGTGCAGGAGGGGATCGCTGTTCCCAAGAACAAGTACTGCGGGTCTCAGCTCTGCAGGGAGACAGGCTGCTGCAGGCCCTGGGTGTCTACAAAGAGATTGGTTAATGCAACACCCAGAAAAAGCTCTGGAACTGCACCTTGCCTGGTGGGTTGCTGTCCGTGGAGACTGAGCTGTGCTTGCTGTACTGGGCAAGGGAAGGCGATTGCTTTTTTTTCTTTAGCCATCATCTTTAGCCTGCAGAGCTGTGGCAGGAGGGAGGGCCAGTGCTGGGAAGGAGTGGGGAAATATCCTTTTGGTTTTGAAGAAAATCTTTGCAAATATGCTTGGTGCTGCTTGAATCCTGGCCCTAATTATAAAGCCTGCGGGTCCCAGTGAGCACAGTGAGAACATCATGTACAGATACAAAGCTAACACTAGGCAGGGAAAGGCTTGATGTTTCTCTGATGTGAAGCGAGAAGAGAAGGAATAAAAGAGCTTGCAAATCCAGGCAGAAATCATTAAAAGAGTGAGTGAGGGTACTCATAAAAGCACCAATCTCAGTAAAAAGCTGAAGAAGAATGAGGAATGACAGAGGAGAAGCTCTGGTTTGAGCGATGGGATAACAAAGTGGACAGTAGTATGTCAGTGAAAGTCCACAGTGTGGGAGTCATTTAGGTTTCAAAACCCACATGCATTGCTCTCCCCAGAACTTGCTATTGCAAACCTGGTGATAGGACCATCACGGTAGGAGAGTGTTAACCTGCCTTGCTTCCCTGCTTTCAACAGTTCTCACTGCCGAGCCCTTTGCTTCCATCAGTTTTGGAATAAATCACCAACCAACCTATTGATTGTGTCTCTCACAGTGTCTTACATACATTAGTTATGTGCTTGTGCTTTTTAAGGACACTGCTGCTCTGACAACTCACTAAATATGACACAGCTTCATGGGTGGCATTGCTAATACTTTAGCAGTCAAAGGTTAGCTGCTATTATTAACCACATTAGTACTGGCTCTTGCGTGAAAAATAACTGGAGATAGGTGCTTTATCTGGGAAGCTCACAGTCTAAAAGCAAAACTGGAGGAGAATCAAAGGAGTATGGAAGGAACAGCACATGAACAAACGGACTAGATGGTGGTTGGCACAGCATCATGAGTTTACACTTGTGGCTGTTGGTTCATTTGGTCTGTTAATTGGCAGTACAGGTAGGTCGAAGGGCACAGCAGGAACCTGGCAGCCGGCAGGAGGAAGGAGGACAGAGCTGACTTGTCACCTGCCTGTCTTGATCAACTGCCAGAGATCTGCAGCTCTCTCTGCAGGAGGGCGTCTGGAAAGATGAAAGAAGGATGTGTTAATGTCTGCATGGATTGCTCCCAAAAGTCTCATCCAGGCTGAAAGGGGAAGAGCGTGGGAGGGCTCAAGGGTGAAACTGTCTTCTGGTCTTCAAAGCTGCAAACCTTCCTTGGCAGAGCAAAGCGTGTCTGTGGCTGCTGAGGAGTACCTGCCTCAAAGAAGGGTCTTGTAATGGAAAGCCTTGATGGTAAAGAGAAACAAGTGAACTTTTGGACACCGGGAAAGGTTGTGAGGAGTGAGAAGAACAGCTGGAAGAGGATGTTGAAGTTAGTGGATAAAATTGAGTTATGCTGAGGATGCACAGTCATGAATTTACTCGACACGGACATAATTATTATAGTCAAGATCAGAGAGGAGGAGCTGTCTAAACACATTTCGTTTTGCTGCATTTCTCATTTAGATATATTTTTTTTTATCTAATGGATCTTTGTGCAGTCAAGCTTGGGAATGAGAATAGTCCTGTTTGCTGTGGTAGGAGCAGCGAATGGGGCAAAGAGTGATGAATATCAGCTTCTAGAAATGAATTGTTTTTCTTGCTCCTACTGCTGCTTTGCTAAGGGACTGGGCCGTATATCTCCTTTTAGAAATCTCGCTGTGTGACTGTCATGTTTCTTAGAAAGGACAGTAGGGAGAATAAATTCGTGGGATGAAGGGAGATTATGTCTGTGGGTGACACTCTATCTCATCTGGCTACGCATTCATCCCACGCTCATCACCATCCTCACCACACAGAGATGTTCTGCCTCAAGTACTTGGAGATTGGTGTCAGTGTCTTTTCTGATGGACTATTAATACTTCCCAAAGTCCTAGTAGCCTATATAATAAAAGTAATAAGTGCCTTGGTGCCTCACTGCGTGACTGGAAGATTATTGCTACAAGCAGCAGAAAAGCAACTGGGGAGGTAAAGGGGTTGCTCAAAGAAATTTTAATATCACAGGTCCCAACATTCCAGCTTATCTTTACTAAAGGAGTTATCAAATTAGAAGGTCCGATGGGAACAGAGAGGAGGTGTTAGCAGTGCTGTTATAGTGAAGTCTGCACCAGGACTTTTCATAAAAACCTTCTGCTTTCACATGACTATAAATAGTTGGTTAAATGCACATAAATAGATCCTACCTGGGGGTAAATACTTGACTTTGAAGTGAGCAGACAGCTGCTTCTCACTTTTAACCTACATAAAACGAGGGACAGCAGTATTGCCAAACAGGAGTGTTGAAAATTGTAAATGCAATGTAAAAATAACAATATGCTTTGAGATAATTTTATTTGCCATCTGGTTTTGAGCTGTCGGTTATACTTGCATCATGTTTTCTCTGCAACTGTGAAGTTCCTTTATTTTGAAACAAAAACAAAGATTGCCATCTACTACCTTGACTTCAGGATATGGAAATTTCAGAAAAGTTTTTAATCAAATCAAGTCTTGCAAAGCTTGTCAGAAAGGGAAGAATGCTGGCAATGCTGGGGCAGTTTGGAGAAGTTTATGAATCTATTTTAGCTTTATGTAAAGGCAGATTAACCAAACAGGCTTAATGGATGCATAAGACATCTCCATGCATTCACAATGAACTTTTGCAGGTAAGCACTTCGAAATTAGAAAGTGTCTAGTTAAAGCACGTCTTTTCCCTCTTCAGTTGTACCTAGAGAATTAACTTTCCACACCCTTACAGACGTTTGCCACACTCTTATAGCCACGTGTAGCCTAAACAATCTGTGGGTTCGTGATTAAAGCTTTTTTAATATTTCTTTTCCTTGGGGTTTTAATATTTAATATTCTTGTCCCAGTGTTGTTTTTATGGAGAAAAGGAGAAACAACCGGCAAACAGAAGCTGACATGTACAAGAATTCAGCCATAGTGAATTGGCAGAAAGAGCAAAGCTCTTTTCTTTGCTTCAGCATGTGGGCTGGCAGTTCAAGTGGAAGTAAGTTTGTGCAGTTTTTGGAGGGCTGAAGCAGCTTGTAAGGAGCTGCATGAACCATTTTAAGCTGAGACTTACCGTATAAAAATGCACAAAGTGTTGGTCATACTCCCAACGAGATGGCTGAACCAGGGTCTCACCACAGAAGGAAGATGTTTAGAGCTGTACCTCTTTGGAAATTGTTTCCCAAATGAGGAAGGAGTTGTTCTTGAATGAGTGCAGAGCATCACTGTGCAGACTGAAGGGAGATGGAAGAAAATTGACATTTTTCATTGGCCTGGATTATCCTGTTCCTCTGGTTTGCATTTAAAATAAACTTGGTCAAGAGGTATTTCAGAGAGACTTGGTGGCACTTGTCCTGGGCTAGCAAAGGGACAGCATCCGCCTCTCCAGCCTTTCATGGTGCAGATCCCAGCTCACTTAGCAACGGCAGGCAGGGATTTAGGAGGGACTTGCAGACCATGAGGGTTTAGTTCTGTTGTGCAACACGTCTGCAGACCTTGGCTGCGACCAAGACGCAGGCTTGGCAGGCTGCAGACACGCTGTGATCTAGAACGGGTGTCTTTTCCCCCGCACCCCAACCACAGCAGACCCCCCTCCCCAGCTTTTCCAGGCAGCCAATCTGTACTTGGAGCTCATGCCCACGCAATGACTGCTTTGGGTTATTCATCTACAGTAACAGGCTCTGCTGCCTCCTCCCACCCCAAGCTAATCACTTTGCAAAGCTTCCAAGGTACACCAACTTTGTGTGGCAGCTAACAAGCTTAGCTGATGAGTTCTGCCATCATCCTTCTCCAGAGCTAATCAGCTTACCCTTGCTCCAGAACTAATGGGGCTGTGGGTCACGGCAGCACCGTGAGCTGCTTGCACACAAGTTTACCACATCCATCTTTAATTGCATGGCCAGTGCTCTAATGGAGTTTCCTCCTGCATATGCTTCGCTTATTTTTCCAATGGTTATCACTTGTTATTTTGCAGCCAATTCTTTTCTCCTCAGACACACAGTTCATTAAAGACTATTTTCATGCTATGGTTGAGCTTTCAAATATCAGCTGCTTCCCAGTCATCCCACCCAGACTGGGTGGTGGCCAAAATTTATTTACAAAGGCAAAATTACACTTGGGATAGCACATCTCATGAGCGCTCTGTGCTTTTAACAGTGCATCCCTGAAATATATCAGTTCCAGCAGAGAGAAGGATTGAGTGATGTCAGCTCTCAAAAGTCAGGATTTCACAAAGTTGGGAGTGGAGGAAAGTCATAGGACTGAGAGCTTAGAAGAGGTTCTGCAGCCAAAGAGTGACATTGCCAGCTTGTAACCCCCTCATCTTCAAGCAGCTGTGCCTTCATCCCTCCACTAATTTGAAGTGGCTTTACAATCATTTTGCTAGGAAAAAAAAAAGTATTTTATCCCTTTCACTTGCTACATGAAAGCAGGTGGAAAAAAGTGACTGACAAAGAAGTGCTGATTGTGCCTCTCAAAAATGCTGACTCTGCGTTTGGCCAGCAAGCCAACAATAAATAGAAATTTTTCCTCTTGTATTTTTCAGCTTTTATAATGGCTAGGGATGGGAACAGGTAAAAAAGTCTGCCTGAAACTTTGTGTGAAGTTGGAGCCTCTCTCCGGCTTGGCAGTGTCCCAGTCTTTAGGTGCACTATGATGGGAAGGGGTTTATGAAGTTGATTGATGAATGTATTGATGTGTGTCCCCGCTGTGCTCCATGCCCACCTACAGCAGCACTTTGTGCATGGCAACGGGGAAGGCAGGGACAGGACAACCCTCCTGGTCCTGCCCTGCCCCTGAAGCAGAGCAGTGGGCAAGACCTTGCCCAGAAAGAGTAACTCAGCAGCTTTTCACCATCTGAGCTACCAGCTGTGAGCGCTGCTGCAGAACTTATCCTTGACTTAGGAAATCATAATGAAATGCTCATCAGTTACTGCATTGTTAATAATGTGATTAAAGGAGGTTGCTTTTGACCACATCCCATTCTCAAAAGCAAAATGGAAATGGCAGAAATCCATTTAGAAAATGGGTTGTTGTTGTCTGATCCAATTTTCATTAAATTGGGTGCTTCTGCTCCTTTACAGCAGTGGTTGCACAGGTTAATTAACACATATGTTGCATGAAAATTAAGGTCCTTAAATTTTTTTTTTTTCATTTGAGTTCTCTCCTGTTCTCCTCTTCCAGAACAAATAGCAGTGCTCTTTCTTCCTTTATTATAATCTTGGTACTTTATAGACCTCTTTTATGAGCCTCTTGTTTTTGTCCCTTCATAGAGTTTTCTCAGAATTTCTGGGGTTTTTTATGAAAGGCTCTTTCTTTCCTCTCTCCAGTGCTTTTCAGTACTCTCCTGGGCTTATCTAGAATAAAGTGCACAATATTTCAGATAACTATAAGCCACCAATTAAAAAAGTTGCATGATTGTATCTTCCAGACTGTTCCCTGTTTTCTCTTCGCTACTGTCCAGTACTTTTTCTGACCATTTTGTTAACTCTTGGAAAGAGCACTACCAAATCACAGAGGCATGGTTATCCTCTGCCCTGAGCCACAACAAATTATCTGCCTTCCCATATCCACTGCCACCAAGGATTTGCACATGTATTTAGTAATTTTTCCTTGCTCATTTCTCTGGCACAGGGGCATGGCTTGCCTGTCCAAATGGATAAGCTCCTTTTCAAGCCTTTATCTAAAAAAGAGGTTTGCCAAAACCCAGTTTTTTTTCTTGCCCAGGAATCCTTTGATTTGAAGGCAAATTCCACACCTGTAGGAAGGAATCTTTCATGATATCTGGCAAAATTAATTGGAGAAAAAAGCACTTTGGGGCACTTCTAGTCAATTCAGATGGAGTTGCTGTGAAGCCTCAGTGAATATGTTTGAGGAGAGAGGCAAGGTCATGTTGCCTTCAGAACAGTGACCCAGACCATGGGAACCCAGGATTTGATTTTTCTCTTCTGTTCTTAAAGATCTGACCTGCTTCTGCCTCCCCATAGGAATGTGCCAGAACTGGGGCACCCCAGCTGGGGCATAGCTGTTCCTCCTGCTTATACTGAAGTCTGGCAGCCCAAATGTTCTTTGCAGTGGAGACCAGTGTCCAAAATACCCAGAAGAGGGGTCCTGACCACTCTCTTGGAGGAGATACAGAGAGCTTGCTTTCCTTTGGTCCTGTGCGTAGGAGTTGTCTCCTTTTCTTTAAAATACTTTCCTGAGACCACAAAAAGTTGAGCAGCTCTTCAGGGTGGTTTAGTTCCAAAGCAGGTTGGCCTGACCACCAGAAGTGGGATGCGCAACTCAACGTCTGTGGTGGAGTCTGTATATTCTGCACAGAGATAGTGAGGAGATGGGCTGGCTCTCAGCCACATCAACAGATTGCTCCTGTTTTGCAGACTGAAGTCATGTCTGAAATAAATACATGCACTCGCTGCTGCGCATCCTGCACAGAGCAGCGAAGGAGCTGGCCAGAGACAAACACTTTTGGCTGGAAATTTCTGCTGCTGTCTCGTAGAGGTGGATTTAAAGCTCTGAGGCAAATTATTCTCCTTCCCTTAGAATGTTGTTAGTGACTGCAGCCTTTCATGTGCCTATAGCTTCAGTGTGACCATCAGCAAGTGAGCGTGTTTTAATCAGTCTGGTCCAGTAGCTGGGATACTTCTGGACTTACAATATGCCCATTTACTCATGTTGAGTGTCTGCCTGTACCTTAACATCTGTATCAAGTGTTCACAGGTGGTGAGAAAGAACTAAGAAGCACAGTTTCTATCCTGACTTTGTATTTCTCTCTGCTTCAGCTCTGAGCTGTTTGTTTAGAGCTTGGCACCTCCTCCATCAAAGGTCCTGTTTTGCAGACCTGATAGTCACTGATTGCTGGTGGGGAGCATGTTTGGAGATGTTTGCCAGGCCCGACATGGGGGATCCCTGGTGCTCGTGTTCCTTTATCTGTACAACCAGCAGTGAAAAGCTGGGTCTGGGGCTGCCTTGTGTAGTGTGCGAGTGTAATTAAGGAGATCAACTATGCCAGTTTTCTGACTCCCCTCTGCTCATGTTAGGAACAATAGTGCTAAATGATGATTGTAATTCATTACAAATGCACCCTAATTAAATTACCCATCAGTGCCTGCGAGATTAATGATACCAACCTGGGTTAGAACATGATTAAAGTTAGGCTCATCACATTTTTCAGATATTATATGGAAGTTCACGGCAGGAAGGGATGGGGCAGAGTGTGAGGTGTGATTAGATGGTGCTCTGTTAGACAGCTGGGGCAGCTGAAGGCTGCTGCTAACAGTGCTCCTTCAGACTTTGCTGGTGAGAAACCTTCTAAAGGTTTTTTGGGGGTCTGTTAATGGGTGTGTGTGGCTGTACCCTTGGCAGAGAAGGTTGTTAATCCCTTGTAAGATGGGCAGGAGAGTCGTGTAGAGCGTCTGGCACAGCAAGGAACTGAGCCTAGATCTCCCAAATTTAGGCTTAACTGAGTTTGGCTTGCTGAGTTGTCTTGCCTTTCTTCTTTTTTAATCTTTGTATTTCTGCTTGCAGAATAGCATCCCATCTTTCTTAAAAGTACCTATTAGGGAAAGACCATGGATGACACAAGAAATAGTAACAAATACAACAGAACATCAGTCTCTCTCTGCTTCCTTAGAGAAGTTTTACACTGCAAATGGTCTTCAACAGCAAATATTTACAAGGGGAAGACAACTCAAGATGTCCTTGCCTTCAGTGAGAGAGAAGTGCAAAATTCAGGAGATTTTATAATGAGAGACAAAAACAAAAGCACCAGCTTATCTGATTGTGCAGCACTGGGAATTTTACTGGCTCTGCGTTGCTGGAGAAGGAGCCTCTGGAAGTGTTCCTGGGCCCAGGTGAGGGTGGGGACCAATGGGTGGGATGTGTTTAAGCAGATGAGAAGGAAAAAAGGGATGCCTTGGTGTAACGACTGTCTCTCTGAACACCCTAGGACAGATTGGCTGTGCTTGGCATCAGCTCTTCTGTCATTATCTGGCAAATAAGCAAGGAGGAATTTTTTTCAAAGCAATTTCAATTTCCAATATTGTACGTCCTGTCCTTAAATGCCTTCGCTGATTGAATTGCCGGGGCCAGTCCAGAAATGGACATTGTTTACCAGTAGGGGCTGGACTCAATAGATCTTCTCAAACTGTTTAAGAAGCAGATCTTGGATGCTCCAAGTAGAAATAAATGGAGCAGTGTGGTCAATGTGCCCTTTATATCAATGGAATGGACCTCATTAAAACATTGCACACAAAAACTTAGGGCTGGAACAGCAGAAACAAATGGAGTTCCTGGAAATGAGAATAAACCAGGACTCGACCAAGAGAGATGCATGTGTCAGAAAGGAGGCATCTTTGTCTTTGCCATTGTGCCCTGACAAGTTGTTCCCTTTGCCAGTTGCCTGATCAGACCAGGGCTTGTGGAGGATGCAGGAGCAGCCACTGGTGCAGCAGGTGGCATGAGATGAGACAGCCCATCCTCTCCTGATCCACGGAGTCTCCGGCAGTGTTGTGGCAGGCAGATGGCACTTACTAGCTCTGCAAACCTAATTAATTCACATCAAAGTTACTGGAAGACATTTCCCTGGGGAATGAATGGTTACTGAGAGGTTCAAACCCTGCTAAGAGAAAGGGAGATATGAATATTGGATGGAGTCATTTGCGGGTTTGGATGACCTTGCTTCTCTTGGTAAAATGATGCATTTTCCAGGTTTTTGCATGTTCTCTTCAGCAATGCTGCTGCTTGTAATATTGAAATGATTTCCCTTGAGGACAGTAGGGACAAATAACCTCAAAGAGTTTTCCTCCATAACATTCTCTGCCAAAGCCATCTCTTGTGGAGAGTCATAGCATGTGTGTTTTAGAGGCAGAGAGAAATAGGCCAGCACCAAACACTTGTACCACGGGCATCAGTGGGTCCAAGAGAGAGCAGAACACGGATCGCTGTTCTCCACATTTCCAGATTGTGCACAGATGAGCGTGGGGCTCCTCTCCAGGCCAGCAGCCTGATGCTGGCTGTCAGGTCAATGGGTGCCTCTCCTGCAGACCCGCTGCAGCCTGTCGGCTCTGGGAGGGTAGAGGCATCGCCTCCAGCGCTCAGTGTCCTGGTCATGTCTCATCTTCCTCTTGGAGAGTTCAGAGCTGCTTCCCACAGCCCATCAACGTGTAAATAGCTGTGCAGAGGAGAGCAACCAGCTGGCTCAGCCATCGGAGGGGCCTCACCCACAAATTTTGGATAAAGCAGGCAGATTCTAGCAGCTAATACCAGTTTTGTGGCCTAGTTCTTTCTCTCTGGAGGGTTTTCTGACCCGGCTGTGTAGCCTTGAAGCTGCATATTGCTGTGCTTGTTATTGCCTTACAAAGCTAAATGTGGTTTTCCTCTTTTCCTTTTTTTTTTTTTTTTTGAAAGTGTTTAGACATGGTTTTTATTTAGGACACAACCCTTCTTGTCTTTCTGGTTTTGCCTTTCCCAACCAGGTCCTGCAGACAAGGTGGTAGGGTTCAGGAGAAGAGCTGACCCACATGGGCAGGTACTGAGATTTTCCTCTATAACTGAATCCATGAAAGGGGAATTTTCCTTTAGACATTGCAGAGAAATAGCTCTGCTGGTTCTGACACAGTCACTAGGGGAGTGTCGGTGGGAAGGAGACGTCCTTTAACTGAGGAGATGGGGTGAAACTGGGGAGTTTCAATGGTGCTGTAGATCAGTGGTTTGGATCCAGCCTGTGCAGATGAAGATGAGAAGTCATTACATCCTGCCTTCTTGGTCAGTGACCCACGTGAAATGAGTTTGGGCTTAGTCCAGTTCTCTGCGGCTAAGCTGTTTGCAGAAAGCAATCAACGTATCTGGCATGGGCAGGCACCCTAACCAGCTGTCTCAGCACAGGGCAAGGATGCAAAGATGTCATGGACACCAAGCTGCAGTTGCCCAAAGTCTAGGTCAGGGCTTTTGCTGTAATCTGCTACCTTGGTGCATCTTGCACCTTATCCATAATGCATCTCTATCTTCTGAGCTTCCAGGTTTCTGGCTGATGGTTTGATGCACTCACAAGTTGGAGGGGACAAAATCTGGAGGGTTTTGAGCCCATGGTGTGGTGCTGAGCCTGCCCTTGGTGTTAGCAGGGATTGCGTCTCCTGAGGTCATGTTCTCCTATCTCCCCAGGGCTGCCTCCTTTCATGCAGTGGCACACCACCAGAACAACTCTGGGACTAGCTTCCCTTGGCCACATTTCTTAAAAGCAGAAGAAGCTGAGGCAGAGAGCAGCCAGCTCCATCACCTGGAGCTCTTTCATTGACCTCTGCTCAGCCAGGGCTCTACAGCCTTGCAAAGAGTTTGCTGCTGCTTTAGGTTACTGCGGCCATGAGCAGGAGATGTCCAGTGGTCCCTGAGAGCTGAGCAGCACCTTGCAAGGGCTGAATCTTTCAGTCCCTCCAATGTGGAGGTGTTTCTTTTAGAATAAATAAGTGCATTTCGTATTCAAATTATGCATATTCCAGGCCAATTAGTAATCTGAGGTAGCAGCAACACATGACATTGCCTCACTGTTTGCAGAGACTGATCTCTGCAGGACACAGCTAAAGTGGTTTCCTTCAGAGCAGCACTGAAGAGACCAAGGAGCAGGTGAGTGTGTAGATGGTGCTCCCTCCCCACTCTATGTGCCTGTAGTCCTACCAGCTCATGGGTGAAGTTTCTTGGTTACGTAGCCTGTGATAGGAGCGGTCAGCAGATGGGCCCCAAGTTCAGCCTGATTAGTCCTGTTCAATCAGCAAGGCTAAGGCAAAGTTGCTTCATGTCTCATCCCATATGGTGGCTCCTACTGTCACTGTTCTTGTGGGAAAAGCTCTGAGCAGCCTCCTGGTCTCAAGTCCATCCTCTGTTTTCTCCTCACTGAGTAAAAGAGAGTGCTGGAAACACCAGTGTTTCTGTCAAGCCTGTGGTTGCACCCAAGGAGTGACACTTGACACCCAGTACTACTGATAGGTGGAAGCTGGCACTGCTTCATCCCAGTGGATGCTCCCTTGTCACCTGGCAGGGACAGGTTCCTGGCAGGAGTGAAATGGTCCAGTGCCCTGCAGATGTCCAGGGAACAGGCCCTGCCTCAGGTCTGTGAGCAGAAAGGCAAAATAGATAATGAAAATTACTTCTGAACAGATGCCTGGATGGTCATTCAGTGGTTGGGAAAGGAGCGGAGGGACTGAACTGAGGCAATTTGGGTAAATCCAACTTGTTCTTCATGTTTTCTGTTGGAAACTGTCACTTGGAATTAGTCCTCTCTAAATAGCGTAGGTTCTTACTTTTTTCTCAACCCCAGCAACAGGCTGAGGAGCTTGCCTGGTAAAATCGTAGAGTGGAGGTTGCCAGCAACACAGCCAAGTCTTGGGAAAGGTCCAAAGAGTGCCTGGAGTTGGTGGATCCCTCCCTATAGGAGTATGTGGAGCAGGGATGAAAAATTGGAGGGCTCTAGATTCAGGATTTTTGTAACAACTGGCTGTGATCCATGCAGGTGATGCACACAAAACTTTTGGACATATCCCTGTGACATCTTTTCTCCCAGGAACATCATAAACACATCTCTGATATGGCCAGTCCTGTTGATGTGTGTCACCCTCGCCATCTTCTCCATTGCTGGGTTGTTCTCTTCATACTGATTTTCTCCTAGTGTCTTCTTACAGTGCTCTGGCACATTGATATGGAGAAGGTTTTCTTGTGCTGCTGAAATGTTCCAATTAATCGCCCGTGGCAGTTTGTGCCTCTTATTAGTTTGGAAATGCAGAAAAATGCCGAGGGGTTGACACAGTCTGTTGAGGTGGAGCATGTCCGAGTCTGCTAAAGAGGAACTGGCTCAAACGTAGCTGGTTTTGTTTGTCTTCACAGTTGTTACCACACGTTCTTCATAATCACATAAATGAAATCTGAGTAGATCCAATTTTCTGTTTTTTTCCTCCTCTGTGATTCTGGGCTTATTAGCCCTGACCGTTATTTATTTGTCCTTAGTTGTAGGCTGAGGCAGCTTTATGGAGAACGTGGGAAGCATGTCTTTTCTAATTAGACCACAGTCTGTTGTCTGTCTGCCTTATGGGCAGGACACAGCATGCTGGTTTGCACAGTTTATAATAGCAGGGAGCCCTGGATGCAGGAGGTCACACCGGACTTGTTTTTGAGAGGTTTTACAGCAACAACAACTCGCAACATCAGTGTTTCTGAGACTAAGTGGGGATACAAAAACCTATGGACTTTGATCACAGAATCACAGAATGATAGGGGTTGGAAAGGACCTCTGGCGATCATCTTGGCCAACCCCCCTGCCAGAGCAGGTTCACCTAGAGCAGGTTGCACAGGACAGCATCCGGGCAGGTTTTAAATGTCTCCAGAGGTGGAGACTCCACCACCTCTCTGAGCAGCCTGTTCCACTGCTCTGCCACCATCAAAGAAGTTCCTTCTCATGTTTAGATGGAACTTCATATGTTCGAGTTTGTGCCAGTTACCTCTTGTCCTCTCACTGGGCACCACTGAAAAGAGTCTGGTCCTATTAGGCTCTTATTTCCCACAGTGAACTATTTAAATTGTATTTGGACATGATGAGGTATGATAGGAACTGAGAGCATCCCATCATGCCCAGGCAGGCCTCAAGTTGGTTTTGCAAGAACTTCTTCCAACTTATAACGATAGGACCAGGAGTAATGGTTTTCAGCTAGGAAAGGAGAGATTTAGATTGGATATTAGAAAAAAGTTCTTTAACATGAGGGTGATAGATCACTGAAATGGGCTGCCCAAGGAGGTGGTGGAGGCCCCATCCCTGGAGTCATTCAAAATCAGGCTTGATGGGGTTCTGAGCAGCCTGACCTAGGTGGAGATGTCCCTACTTGTGTAGGGAGGTTGGACAAGATGATCTCTAGAGGTCCCTTCCAGCCTAAAACATTCTATGATTCTATGATTCTATTTCCCATGTCTCCTAGCAAGGAGTCAGGACACATGTAGCATCCTAGCTCTGTCAGGAGTTGTTCTCAGAAGCATTGTATCAACTAATGAGAAGGGAACATTGGCTTTATGGAAGCTCACACCTTTTCTTTCCCCAGCATGATCCCCTGTAGGATATGTGCTATGTCACAATTATGAGACTGGTAGCTTTATATAGCCTCATAGCTCAAATAAAAAGTGAAAGCTGATGTGTCTTGCTCTTTGAATTCAGTGGAATAATCTTCTTGCATCTTCCTTGACAGCAACAGATGAACTCAGTGGAATAATCTTCTTGCATCTTCCTTGACAGCAACAGACAGGAAAGGTAACTTGTGGCAGTGAAGGAGTAAAGTTTGTTCTCATGCCATCAGGGAAACTGGGATGGAGAGACAGTTGTCAGAAGCATATCACCAACCTTCCTCCTCCGAGTTTGATTGAGGACAGAGTGCTCGGTGGAGCACTCATCCATGCCTTTTTCATTTGCCCCTGATTTCAGCAAAGAGGACTGTAACAAGTCATGTTCATTACCAAACCTTGCAATTCAAGATACCTCTTTAAATAGCAGCTTGCCTCATTCTTCAGTTGCTGGCTCAATGCCCAGGGAAAATAGTGGGTTGAGAATATGAAGCAACAACTTTTCTTTTTCCTGTAATAGTGCTTTCAAACTATATGTCTGTTTAGAAACATTACACAATGTAACTACTGGGTAAAAATCTCCTGCCTGTCTTTAATCTTACCTGTGCAATGAGATGGCAAGAGTGAGCTGTTGTGTTTTGTGGATGATTAAGAAGAGCTAAGCTCCGAATACTTGACTATATCTTTTTCTCAATTTGTTTTTCTATCACTTTAAATTAGAGATGGTCTCAGCTTATCTGTTGCAAACTCTCCCTGTACTGTGATATTTTCTGCCATTGCAAACTATGCAGGGCTAGGTGGGGTTAACCCTGCTCTGGAAAACCTGAAATAAAGGTTTGTCAGAAGGTTTTGCATTAAAAAGCACCCTTACCTGAGACAGCCATGGGCACAGCATGCTGTCAAGAGATGCTGCATTGCCTAAGGGTCTGCCTTGTGGAAGACACATAGAACTGCTTGTAGGTTTTGATTTCTCATGGCATTTTTATGAGAGTAAGTGAAATTCTTGACAAATATTAATGTAATTACATTGTACCTATTGAAAGTTCCCCACTCCCACAAGTTTAGCAAAATGCTGTTGGTACTTCTGTCTCCTTTCCAGCCTGTGGTAGTGTTGGTAGGTGATGTTGAACAGGGGCTGCATAATTAGTAGCATAAAAGATACCTCAAAGTGTCTTCCAGACAATAACTAACTGATCCAGTCTGGTGTTGAGGAGGGGGAGGAGAGCCCATGGTATTATTTGTAGCATTTTAAGTCTGTAAATCCCTCCAGTGGCAAAAGAAATCCCATACACATGGTAATTATAAAATGGTACAAGATGCCAGCCAACCTTCCTACATCTCTTGGATGCCTATCACATGTTGCCACCACAGCTGCCTCCCGCATGCCAGATGTTCTCATTAAAGGCAAGGAGAGAGGTGTGGGCATGCAGGGGTGGAGGCTCCTTGCGTTGTGCAAAGAACTAGGAGGCAGCTCATGGGCTGTTTCTTTGACCAGACGGTAGAAGGTCACTGAACCCGGGGGTTACCTGGGGCACTGAGGAGCACCTGGCCTTGACTTCAGAAAGAGGGTACATGGATGATTGGTCTAACACAAATGGTTTTGACTGGTGCAATAGCTTGCTCTGGGATGAGCGTTCACATAAGCTAGATACACAGGAGATTAAATCTTTGGTGCAGCTGGGGACATGGTCTCTTTCTTCTGCCCCAATTCCTAGTGAAAATGCAATACAGCTGAGCAGTATGTGTCATCTTCATTAGACTTTGCTCCTTATGTCCATTTTTGCAGTATCTGCTTCCATCTCCATTCCCTTAGAAACCTATATTACTGCTGGGGAATGTTTCTGAGGAGCAGAAATAAACGCAGGAGTAGATATCAGCCCTATCTATTGCATTTCTTGAGGCCATGTCCTATTTCACAGAACAGCTGCCTGGGACAACCTCTGTTTTCTGCATGCTCCCTTCTGCTGCCTTCTATTTGTGTTGTGGGTTCCACCAGATGTGACCATGTCTCCTTTCCACTTCAGCTCATGGCTGCTCTTTATCTCACCATCTTGCTGTCTTCTGATAGCCCAGGAGTGGCTTCTTTAGGCTTTTATTTCTTGCTTTGTTGTTAGCAAAGGAATGAAACACAGCAAGATGTTGTCCTTTGTTGATGGCTCTGTTTAAACAGTCTGCAGTTGCTGTGGAAGAACACCACAAGAACTGCTGCCCCTCTTACCATCTCCTCCTCTTGAGTGTTTTTAGCTGTCAATAAGTTTTGACTAAAACCACAATGGTAGGTGACAGCCACCAAGCCAAGGCAGAAAGTTAGAGATTGGAAAAGAAACCCCCTGAATAAAGAAAACAGTTTTCAGAGAAATGGAGAGGAGAGCAAAGTGAGCACGTAGAAGAGGAAAAGAACAGAAAGCTGGTGGCAGGAGCTGGGCAAAGTAGCGGGGTGAATAACTAGCCAGCCGGCGTGTTTCACCAGCGTGTCTGATTTGTTCCTCTCTTCCGAATGGTTTAACTGAGGCCCACAATTTGAAATAAACTTTCCTTTTGTTTTTTAAACAGTTCAGTGCCCAGGAGAGCATCAAATAGCTTCGGTTTCAAATCAAAATGAGATTGCAGGGGTTGTGTTGTCATCGTACCCGTTCCGCCGCTGTGGTCTTTGGGAGGAGGAGGCGTCTTTGGGGAGCGGGTCCAGCTAGGCTCGTTGCTATGGCAAAGTCTCTGCTGATGCCTGCTCTCTGCCTGTAATTGCTATTCAGCAGCTGTTTCCAGTGGTTGTCTGGAGGAACTTGCACAAGTTATGGACGTGAAAATCCCTCCCTGTATGTTGGCCTTCGCTGGAGCTGAGCTTTGACAAGAGAGATGCATTAGCTTCTAAACTCACCAGTAATTAGGTTGGCTTGAGTGTACTTTGCTGAAAGTTAAGGCTTTGGGGCTAGGAAAAGAGAGTGGAGGGGGAAGTGGCAACTTTAAAATCAATATTGCAAATGCAATGCAAAAAGAGTGTAATTAGCATGTTTTGCAGGGCCTATTAATTCCTCTGAAATGCTGTTTATTAGGCAGAAGAACTTGGGAGCCCATCGGTGGATTAAGCAGGTTCTGTAATGAAATGTAAATGGTGTAATTGGGCTTGTTCTGAAAGTATTTATTCTTCACCTGTGACCCGCTTGATTGCGGTTTGACAACACGAAGGAGTGTGCATCTCTTCGTTAATGACAGCTAATTCCCTGGAGCTAATGGAGTGGGACGCCCGGGCGCGTGGCGCCGGGAACGGCAGGTCGTGCCTGGAGCTCTGCAGTGATTGGCACCAATCCGAGCACAATGTAACTTTAATTACAGTTATTCCAAATTTAAAGCAAGCATTTAGCTGCTGGAGAGAGGCTGTTAATTTTGCAAATAGATGCCATATAGTGGGCTGACCTTTTATTAGACAAATATTGGGATGGCTGGGAATGCTGTCCTCTAAGATACAGGTAACGTTGTTAGGTCCCATTAGCTCAGTGAAAATCACAGAGGCACGTTCTCCCTGCCAGGTTAACCATATGGATTTCTCTCAATGAGCAATGTAGAGGAGCCAGGAGGGAAATGTGGTGCTGTATGTTATTGAAATGCAGTCTTTGCATCAAAACATGAAATTCATCTGCTGCTCCTCTGCCTTATGTATGTGCTTTTGTTGGTGTAGACCGTGGGGATTTTTGTTGTTGTTGTTTTCCCTTTCTACAAACCCTTTTCATCCAAACTGTGCAGTGCTAAATATCTCCAGGCACGCAGGAAAGGTCACGCTGCTCTCTTGAAGCAAGAGAGCTAAACACCCAGTTTTATCTGGCATTACGGTGTCCTGCATTAAGTGCTACCACAGTGCTTGTTATGCCCTCTCTTCCATAGGGTTGAGATGTATGTGCACACCATGGCCTCCCTCCACTCGTGCTGGAGAGGACCTTCCAGCACAGAGACTGCCTGTCCTGTGGGAGCAGTGGGTGTTGTGCTGGGAGAGAGGACTGCAGAGCACACACCAGCAGGGATTAGCAGTCCTCCAGCTCTTCCCGAATCCATTAAGCCCTGCAGTTGCCTTCTGTTAGCTCAGTCTCTCTCTTAAGTAGGGGTCTTGTTGGAGTTGAAATGAACCCAGGCAGGGAAGCTTTTATCCAGGAAATATCCATGTCTGTGTGTATGGATTTGGAATAGGTCCCCAGGGGAGTGCCGTGGGCTGTTTTCTTTAATGTTTGGAGCAGAAGCAATACAATTTCTGCAAGCAATACCTTTCTTTTCTGTTTCATTATTCTTCCTCCTCTGCCTCTTTCCATCTGTGAGCTGAGACAGAGAAGTAGGAGTGACAGCGTGGTCACAGGTCTCTTTACATCGCTGCTCTGGGGCTTGTCCCCTGAGTCAGGACGTGCTGCTCGTGGTGACCGTGAGGAGGGCAGGCTGGGAGGCAGCTGTAGGCAGGGTGGAGGACAGCACGGTCAGTAGATATTTGGCCACCTGAATAAATGAATGAGAAACACTGGATGGGGAATGCATAAAGGATGTTAGAGAGAACTAGAAACGATGGGCTTGTGCTGCTTCTATGCAGTGGTGGCCAATGCAAGGCAGTTGTCTGAAACCGGTCCAGCAGAGAGATGAGAACAGTGGCAAACAGGAGGGAGCATCCTCGCGAGGCCGGGCACGTTGCTCCTTCCCAGCAGATGGCTTTCCATGCACATTGCCTCATCCCAGCAGAAATAACACCTTCTCTGGATGAGCTCACGCTCCTGTTCGTGTACAGCAGCCTCTTTTTGTGTTGGATTTGTGCTTTGTGGAGAGTCAGGCCACTGGCACACACCCCAGAGCAGAGGCAGAGCAGCCTCTGGCTGCAGCGTGGCTGCACTGAGCAGGTTCTCCTGGTGTCTAATGCATCCTGTTCCCCAGCTCCTCATCTGGAAGATGGAGCTCTGATGAGAGTCTTGCTGGGAAGTGATATGTAGGGGGACCATGTTAACTGCAAAGAGGAGATTTCCTTGGCAGAAAAGAAAGCAATAAAAATTCTGATCATTGTTAGAAAAGTCAAAACCCCTTCAGGTTTACCTACCTCTTTTTCCTTGCCTTTGCCCACATGCCAGTCCACATCCTAATGATGTTTCCTCTTCCTCTTAAACCTTCAGATCTGGGTGGCCTCTCTCAGCCCTTTCTGCTGGATCTGCTCCCAGCCAGCAGTCACCAAAGCCTTCAGTGTGCAAAGTGTTTTCTGAAATAGTTTTTAACAGACAGCTCTAGACCACGGGCAAACACAGGGCAGATTGCATGTGGCCTGTAATGCTGACAATAAACCCAAAATAGAAATACTGTCCATCTCTGCTATAGAAACCCAATTTTTGGAGTTATTTAATCTTGCAACTTCCAGATGCGTGCCCCTGGCTGCCAGTAAAGCCCAATCTGGCTTTCGACATTCAGATCCTTTTTTTTTTAGCACATACAGAAATTGTATTTACCTGAGCTATCCATATAAACGTTGGAAGTGTTCGGATGACTGGCATAGATGATGGAGTTGCCTAAGAGACAATCATAAATGTTGATTTTCTTAGTGACAGCATAACTTTCCCAGGCACTGCTGGGGCAGGCAGCCCAGGAGTGGTTCTGCTGTGTCTTATTGCAGAGCAAAGCAGGGTGCCCAAAAACACCACCTCCCTTCCATTTGTGGCTTTTCTCTGAGCCTGGAGAGCTCATGCTGTAACCTATAGAAGCTGTTGTCAGTTCACAGATGTCTAAATGTTTCCTGGTGGAGATATGAATGCTATCTGGTGGATATACAGTCACAATGAGTTTGCTTTTCTTAGCTTACCCTACCTTAAGTCTTGGTATGTGTTCTGTTGAGCTACAGATTTGAAGACCACCACCCCATGTAAAACAGAGAAGGATGCTCTTGAGTTTCTTCCAAAGCACTTTTCAACACATAAATTTAAAAAAATGCTTGACAGCTTCAAACTAAGACCTTGTTTTCCTGAAGTCCAAAATCATGGCTTGCTCTCTGGGGAAGGCTGTGCCAGTTCAATAGTTCTCTAGCTGGTTTTCCCCACTCCTTTATCTTTGGGGCATGGGAAGGAGAGAAGATAACGTGGCTTCACAGCAGCTGGATGAGAACTGGCAGATTTTAACATCAGCCAGTTCACCATGGGGTGCAGCAGGCAGGATGGGCAAAATCCAGAGGATGCAGAGGAAAATTGGATGTTGTTAACATTGCCACGTGCCTCAAGGGGAGCTTGGAAGAGACTTCAGGCTCCTTATCCTTCCCTTCACCTATTTGTTCTCTTTGGAGTCCATACAGCCCCTTCCACCTTTTTTCCCTCCAGTATCCCATTTCACATCCAAAAAAAAAGAAATCATCTCATTGCACGTGTTACAAACCTATAGAAAGCTGTATAAAATAGCTTTGTGATCATGAGTACTGAGGAGCAACTGAACCCTTTATCTCTGCAAGCCCTTTCTGCTTGTCCATTCAGCCCCGTGCATCTCTTTTTTTTCTATTATCAGCCTGAAGGCTTTTCAAGGAAGGGACTCTGCCTCTGTCATGTCTGCACAGATACCTGTTGTGTTTTGGGTACTGAATAAATAATAAATAATGACTGCACTGGGAAGCCATCGACCAGATTAATGCTGCTGCTGTAAACAAACACGGCTTTTGGCTGGGGAAAGGCAAAAGGTTTCTGGGGCGGTCTGTGCTCAGGGTGAGTGGCAGCTCCCGGTCATTAATACAGGACTTTGATCTTTGAAGTAAGAGATTATTCCCCCGTGGCCTTTTGGCATGAGGAACTCGTGATAGACTGACAGCAGTAAAACACGGCCGTTTGAGAGGCTCCTCCAGCATTTTACTGAGATTAGATCTCCAAGAGGGGCCGTTAGAAAGGAAGAAATGATGGAACGGCGGCTTATGTGACCGCTGTGACTCATTAATATAACTAAATTTATGTCCAGAGTACTCTCACAAGTGGTCCGAACCAACTCTTAGGAGCTGATTTCTTTCTTCTCCCCGTGCTGCTATTGCCTAAAGGCCTCTGTGGGAGAGGCACTGGCTCTTTTAGCAGCCTCCTACACTTACTCTGACTCTCGTCCCAGTTGGTGGAGGCTTGGCTGTGCCACCAGCATGGACCTCAGGTTCATTCTGCACCTGGGATGGTCTCTGTCTCTGCAGCCTCCTTTGTGAGTGGTGGCTTCATGGCCTGATAGCTGGTTATAAAAAATGGTTGCACAGACATATGCATCTGACAGCTTCTAGTTTCACTGGGGCTGGCTTTGGTTTTTTTCCCAAACTGTCTTTGTGAAATTATCAGAGGATCAAGACAGTGTCTGGAAGGTGATGACGGAGAAGCTCATTTTATTGAATTTCAACCCCTGTACCAATAAATCATAACCCAAAATGATGGGGAAAAAAAATGTTTTTTCCCAGTTTTGGCACTGCCAGAATACAAGTCAATATAGACCTGACTTTTTCACCCAGAGGTCCCCAGGCCAGGTCTGGATCTCGGCCAGAAGTGACCGAAAATCATTGACACTGAGTAGTAGTTTTTCTCTCTGGAGAGGTTTTTTGCCCTTTATCTAGTTCCTATGAAACAACAAATACATGAACCAAACAGAGACCATCCCAACCTTGTGTCCTCTCTGTCAGTGGCCCAGGATCCACCATGCTAATCTTTATTATCTGAAGAGGAGGAGTCTTGAGCCTGCCCTGTCCATGGGACACTGGGGGAAGTCATGGAATGGCTGCACCCAGCTCTCCTCCTCTCTTGCCACACTTCTGGGCATAGCTCATTTAATTCTTGTTCCTTGGCATTAGTTCTTCTCATCAGCACTAAATTCACTTCTAATTAAACCACTGGAGTAGACCAGGAGGAAGCAGTGTGTGTGCTGAGTGTTAGGGTCATTGCTGCTAGTAGGGAGAGAAGACTCTGTGGATAGTGACTGGGGCAAAAGCTGCAGAGAGAACCTTTGGACCTTGCCCCATAGACAGCCCAAAGACTCTTTGAAATCCACCATTTCCAGAGTACTATTGAGAGCAGCACATGAAGCGTTGGGTTATTGTCGGGGAGAGAAGGTACCAAAGACAGTAAAGAAACAAATGGCAGAATTTTTGTTTTCTGAATTAATTTTCTGATGTCTGCTGGCAAGTTTGGGATTTTTTCCCCCTGCTTTTCATACACCAAGGTGACCCCAGCCCTTTCTCCCAGGTTTGCCTCATTCCCAGAAATCAGCTCAAGAAAACAGGGAAACAGTTTGAGCTCTTCCCAGCCCCCTCAGCTGGATTGCTGTCCCCCAGCTGTTGTGGCAAGGTGGATCCTCCTCTCCACCTAGAACTCATTTGTCAGGGGCTTGATGCTGTTAAATGACCCATCACCTCTTGGATTGTAGTTCCAGTTTCACATTTGCCAGTTAGTGGATTTCTCCCCCAGATATCTACCATGCTGCTCGCTGTTCGTCCTTCCAGATCTCTACCATGGCATCATGCTTGCTCACAACTGGCATGTCACTGCTCAGCATCAACACAAGCACAACAAAAACACCATTACCACTCAAAGCAAATCAAAATGCATCTCCAGCAGCACTCCAGCTCAGAGAGAGGAGATGATCAATGATGAATGAAGTCAGTCAGTGGTTAGCACAAGTCAGAATGAGATCGTTCTTGAGAAGAAACATTCTGTGACTGTGAAGTGATATGGGTATGAAGGAATCAGTCTTGAGGCAACAGCACAGCTGTTCCTGTCTTACTTTCCCAGCAAGTGACTCACAGAAAGATGATATTGCTTGAAGATCCTACTGGTAGCAAAGCAGTTTTGCCCTGGAGTTGTGCTGCTTTGTGTTTGTGCTTATAGAAATGCTTGGAGGACACATCCATTCACATCTTAATCAGCAAGAAGTATGGAAGGGTTGGGCAGCTGGACGGGAGTGTTTCAAAGGGCTGGAAAGGAGAAGAGGACATGCTGGGTCTGGGTTTGGAGTGTTTCACAGAGGAGGTGTGTTCATGTAAACTCACGGCACTGAGAACCAAGAAGCTTCATTGACAGAGCAGAAAACCAGCCCTTGTTCAGAGCGAGGTTAGAGGAGAGGTATCTTATGGCATGCAGAGGAGAACACCAGCCCTCTGAGTCCTCCCACAGAGAAGATGTGAAGCAAAGAGAGGAAGGGAAGGGAGAAAGCAGTCTTTAAGACAATTTGGCAAAGAAGAGAGTAAAGAGAAGACACGTGTGAAAGAAAAGTGGGAGGAGAAGGGAGAAGTGATCCAACAGCTCCCATCAGCATTAGGGAAGAGATGAATGTGTAGGTAATTTGCCACACAGGCAGGAGAGAGCAAAGCAGCCTTGAGAGGAGAGAACAGCTGGCAATGGGCCTTCAGAGAAGAAGACACCGAGTTAGAAAGCAGCTTCTTGGCAAACAGTAGTATGCCTCTTTCTGGGTCTTCCAGCATGTCAGCCTTTGCATCCCTCCTTTTCTGTCTCTATTGAGGTAGGTCAATGATCTTTGAGAAAATGTGCAAATTCAGCCTGAAACCAACTTCCAGCATCACCTCTTACATCAACCTATACCAGGACAAGAGGAGGCAGGAGGGGTAATGGAAAGATGTGATGGACAGCACAAAGTACATGGCACATGCACCTCTGTTTTATCCCATCATTATTTGAACCTGCTTTTCTCTGAGAAGAGGGGAAATTCTTGCTGGGCAGTCTCTATTTCTGCTGCACCTCAAGATCTAAAACTAGTGCGAGGCTGGAGAAATTCCTTCTAATTAACTTAACAAAGAGCAGGTTAATAAGCAGCTTGATCATAGCCTGAGTTCCTGTATGGAAAAGAGATTTTGGCTAGCAAAGAGCTCTTTAATCTATTGGACAAAAGCATAACAAGATCAAATACTGGATGTAGAAACCAGGAAAGATTAGAAATAAGGAAATGCTTTTGTTGCAACAGGGGTAGTTAGCCATTGGAACTATTTATCTCAGCACGTGGGGGATTCACCATCACTTTGAAGTGCCTAAATGAAGACGAGATATTCTTGTACAAGAAATGTTCTAAGTCAGCTAGCAATTATGAGCCTGATGCAAGAACTGCTTTGCTTAATTCACCAGCTTGTGCTTTTCATCAGTTTAGATTGGCTGATTCTTACGGTTCTTTTGAGCTCTGCAATTTGTGAACCTATGAGAAATCAGGGATATTGCTGATGAGCAGAGCACCTGATAGTGCAAATACTGGTTCTGGGAAGTAGGAGAAGAGTGCAAAGGGCTCTTTTGAAGTAGGAAAGAGAAATCTGCAGCAAGTTTTACTAACAAGTTGGTGATTCTGTTGAAAAGAGAATGGCTTTCCTGTGCTTCAGTAGGGATGGGGCTACAAACCCACCTTACATCAGAGGTGGCTGTAGATATAGTCATCTCATCAGACTCGTCATACCATGTGTGTACTGTCACAGGACTGAAAAGGCAATGCTTTGTTTGTCCCACCTCATAGCATTCATCTTCCAAACAATTCCCAAATAAAATTAATCCACTCACTGGCATACCTTGCTGGCTTCTTGTTACCATCACTCGTTTTATGGGTTAGGACAGTTGGGGTGGCGTGGAGATTTCATTCAGGCAATTAAGGAAAGAAATTGTCAGAGCTGGGATTAATACTCAGGGCTCTAGAGCACCGTTTCATTTTAAGATTACTAATGGAGAGCTAGGAAACGTATGTCTGCTGTTGGCCTGAATTTGATCTTCCTTTCTTAAATAAGAATAATAAAAGAGGGAAGGGGGCTGGAGGAATGCAGAAGAACCGAGCGGGCTCCGTGGGGAGGCCTGATGAGGAGCGCCAGAGGCTTCAGCGCTCGTTTGTGTCTCTGGCAGCCTGACCCTGCGGTGAGGATAATCAAGTTGAAAATTAAATCAAATTTCAAATGTTAAACCAACCAATTAAAGAAGCAATCACATCAAAACATGCATTTTTTAAAAGTTTTTGTTTACTCTGTCATAATTAATTTATTTAGCAAGAAAACTTCTGTTTGTACAAAATACTTGTTAAATTGATCATGAGCAGTGGAGGGAGCGGAGATGCAGCTACATGGAGGCGTAGCAGAGCAGTGGTTAACCAAAATGTCACCTGAATTTCCCTAAAGATCTGCCTGAATAAGCTTTACAGGGAAGGTCTTTTCCTACCACAACCAAACATGACACATCTTTTTTTTCAGCCTGCATGACTGGAGGGATGATTGCTGTTTGTGGCCTGTCCATTAACCTTAAAAGTGTCTTTGAGCAAATAACTTGCTATCTCTTTGCTTTGATTTCCCTTGATGCCTCCCTTTAGAAGACTGAGTAGCTGGTGAGTTGGATACTTGGCTCTTTGGAAGTTATCACTTTACCTGTGTGCTCTTAACATCAATTGATAGCACGTGAATTACCTTCTCTGGTTTTCTGCAGCTCAGCATCCCTGCATTTCAGGATATTTGCTGTGTGTTTAGGCAGGTTGGTGTTTATTTTACCTGTGGCCTGTCACATGGGTTGACATATTTAGGAAGATTTTTATTCTCTCTCTCTTGAGGTCCCTCTCAGAATGTCATTGTTTGAACCTTTGTGAATGCCTTTCAGTAGTGAAAGAAGGTGGATCACAGATGTGTCTTTCACCTTTTACCATGTGAGATGAGGGTTACAAGGTTCAGCGTATCAGGAGTTTCCTGGAAACTTCTTGCTTCCTACTGTTACCACCTATTGGTTGCACATTAGTTATTCTGCCGGTCTTGAGACTCCATTTGAGGAATGACAAGTGCAAATTTCTGAAATTAAAGAAATGAGGAGGGAGTAGCTGCTGAAGTCTCACAAAAATATGAATCTTACAGTATGGGAAGACCTGGAGAGGAGCATGGGCACCAGTAGATCAATGGCTGATAAAGAAAAGGCAGAGCCAGAGTCCCATGCCCAAGGTGGGTGACCTACTGCTTTGCTTTGATTGTGGTTTGTAGATCTCCTGAATGGCAGTAACCAGAGGACAGTGACACTGTTCTACTCCACAGGGCTGAGGATGAGAGGGATGCTGACCTGGAGAGCCACTTGTTCACAATTTGTGATTCATGGGGTGGCTGGCTCCAGTCTAAGAAGAAATTGTTTGGGAAGTGCTGAGGTGAATGTCTTAAGAGATAGAGTTTGCTTTCCATCATCCAGCAGTGGTTGCTTTGTGAGGAAAGGAGGAAATTTGATGTTCGAAGACTTGAATTTCTGATGCTTTTTCCCTCCCCCAGCCTCTTTTTAGCTCAGGAACAGACAGGGACTAGAAGCAGTCGCCGCAAGTTTGCAGTTGTCTGAACTTTTCGTGATTAATTAATCCTGTCCTCATTCACACGGCACTCTTTGCCTCAGACCGTGGGTAATAAACACTGATCAAGCAGGCAGCGATGATAAATTATCTATTTAATAATTAACAAATTAGTCCTAACAGATGGAACCAAAACAAAATTGTCTGTATGTGCACACAGCACACGGCTTGCCTCCCCCTGTTTGTCACACTGAGCTGTCGCCAGAGATTTTGGCACGTCTCCACTCATTTCAGGTTAGTCACCCTCACGCCTCACGAGCTGGTCCTGAGTTTGTCTCTGGGTCTGCTGCAGCTCTTTCTAGATCTGACATTCTCCATGTGCCAGCAAGGAAAGTGAATGAGGCAAAGCAGGAAGATGTCATGGAAGAAGAGAGAAAGGTCCTGGCTTTGTAGTGGTAGTTAGAATGCAGGAGCATCCCCGCAGAAGAATCAGCTGTCCATTGTGATCTGTTATGTTGAATTAATAGAGATTATAGTCCCTGTAATTCTTTCTACTATTATCTAGCAAAGAATAAAAAGTCAATACACTGCCGAGTTAAATAAACATGAGGCACTACAGTCATATGAGCATAGTATCCTGTGAGCTAACTGTGCATATATTATTCATCTCCAGTTATTATTCATGACCTTTCCCTCACACCGTCATGGCTCCATCACTCGTGAATTTATAAGTTCATTAATAATGAGTGAAAATTAATAATGCATTTTCATTATATCCATTGGGTATATTTACAGCATTCATAATGCATTCAAATAACTGATTTGAGGTGTAAAAATAAAACCATGGTTCTTCCATGGGCCCTCACCTTTTTTGATTTTGAAGAGTTACTATTTTTTGTTAATAATCCTTCCTGCTTCCATTGCCATGTGGCCACGGTGTGTAATAGCCTGCCGTCTGCCACCATCATGCTTAAAAAGGCTTGAATCAAGGCAGGAAATATTGTTATTGTGTGAGATTAGAAGAAAATGATCCACAAATTAATCGTTATTGAAAGCGACACCAGAATCATGAGAGCGTGGGAAAGGTTTGAAGTTCAGCTGCTTCCTTCTCCTCTCCCCCACCAGTTGCGTTTGGTTGATACTGAGGAGCAGAGTCGGGTGGAAAGAGGCACGTCTGATCCATCCAGGCTCTGGGAAGCACTGTGATACTCAGGAGCACAGAGGTTTACTCGGGGTGTTGCTGAGATGTGTACCTAGGGCAGATGTGCCATAGCAGGTCACACAGTTATGCTTTTTTTTAATTAGAAGACGCCTACCTCGTTTCCTTTCTCATCTGCAGCAGTTTCATACTCTGGGTTTTTTAGAACCTGAAAGGTTTCGCAAGTCCTCCTTTCTTGTTTTTTTGGGTTTTTTTTTTTCTCAAGAAGAAAACTCCGAACCCCTTTTGTCAGGAGTCATCTTTCCCCCAGCTCCATCTAGGAGAATGCTGGGCACTGGTGTGCAGATCATTAGCTGGCTTTAGACACCGGAGTCTAAAAGTTGGAGACACAGTGACAGATAAGCAGTTAATATACCTAATCCTGTTTCAGTTCCACTTCTTTTCAGGTATTCTGATTATTCTCTGCTTTTATTTCAGTGTTCATAGCCCCATGGTAGCACTCAACTGTAAATAAAATTCACCTTTTATCTGTTCCCCATTATAAGCACAGGCTGCCTGCTTTTAAACAGCTGCAAGAATATTGAGTGTAATGAAGGTACCACCTTCAAAGCATGTACTTGATATTCAGACAGGACAGGAAAGGCTCCTCTAGCCCCATGGAATTGGAAACACTTAATATAGGAGTCAGTTGGATATCAGTAAGAATGTGTATTATTTTCTCTTCCAACTAATAGGATTTTTCACTAAGGCTAAAGCTGATACATCTGGCTGGGTCCCTGCCCTTTGTGAGAGCTGCAGCTTCACCAAATGCTAAAGGCTTGAGCAGTGTGAATTCTGGATGTCCTACGTGCTAGTGAGAAAGGGCTGCAAAGAGGGAGGCAGGAGAAGAAAGCCACAAGCAAGGGACAGTGAGTGAGGATTTTTTGTATTGGCTTTAATCAAAATATAATGATGAGAGTTAAAGCATAAAGCCAAGGAGAGATTTTGCTTGTGTCAGCCTGGAGGAGGGAGCCATTCGTTTCACTCCATCATTCTGAATTGCTTTCTAGAGCGTTTACTCATCCATCTTCTCCAGCCAAACACTTCACTCCACCTATCACCGTTCTTGCCTTCAGATTTAAATTATGTGTCTGTATTAAATTAAGTATCTCTCTTTACTTCTTGTTTTTGTGTTTGCTTATTGAACCTATTTTGGACCCTCGGAACAGTTTCATGCTCCGCCTAATTGGCCCAAGTTAGCTGGGAGCCTGAGCAGACACTTTTTCCTTTGGACAACGTTGTCAGAACAAGGCAGCCAGTGACTGATGTGATCTGGAGTCAGCGAGTGTGTACAGTGGATAAATGTGCCTGACGCTTTGTGATAGAGCTGGTAATTACATTTCACAGTGAGTGGTATTAATAGTGAAAGGAGGCTCTGGCATGCTGCATGAGAATTGGTAATAGGAGAGGCTGGAGAGAGAGGAGGGAGTCGTTTATTAACCTGACGAATTACGGAAAAATGGACTTTTCCTTTGAATGCAGAGGAGCAATTCTAGACAATGTCTTTTGAGGGATCTCAGGGCCTTTGGTGAGCACTGGTGATCCTGAAGCCTTCCTTTCTTTCTTTTTACCCCATCATTCCACCACTGGCTCTTACAACTTCCATCTCTGCTTTTGTTCAAATACTATGTCACTTGGTTTTGTGCTGTGTAGCCATGGTGCTTGGCTAGAGATTCACAGATCTGGAGATCTGGAGATTAAAAGTTTTAGAAGTATTTTGAACCCATAGAAAGGTGGTGAACCTCCAGAAAGGAAGAGAGTTGGCTATTGGTGTCAGATGATTATCAGGCATGCAGGACAAATGTCCTGCAAAACAGGATTCTCTGTCAGTGTGGTCCTGGGGACAGATCTGTGTCTATGAAGGAGACATTCCCATTCTGGAAGGCTAACAAGAAGCAACAGAAACTTTTGTACCTCATGCTTGCCGAGGCAATTTCTTTTCATTACATTTTCCATGAAAAATGGCTTTGAGGGAGAAATATAATTTTTTCCAAACTTTCCTTTTTATGAAAGATCTTTTTCTCTAGATCCTTCTGCTCCTCCCTGCTCACATCTGTTCTACATTCCAGACACTCTCTTGATTTTCTTAAGGTTTGTCAGCAGTTACTGCTTACCCAACACTGTGTCCTGCCTCGGGGCTGTTTCTCTTCCAGCCCAGCAGCAGTGCAGAAGGGATGGTGCCAGTCCAGCTGGTCCATTAGTGCTCAGAAGAGATCTAAGGTGCCTTCAGGCGAAGGTGTAGCTGTTGACACCATGGATGCACAAAGCCCCTGGGCTGCTGAGTTGTGCAGCTCTCTCCTGGGGTTCTTAAAAGGAAAAACCTGCCAGCTCTGGGAAGGAGGACAGCACAACAGTAGAAACGAGCCTGAGCTGGAGAGAATTGCCAAGATTTGAAGGTATTAGAAATGCTCCAGAACCAGAATGATTTAATGGTGCGATTACTTCTTAATGCAACACTCACAAGGGTTTTTATTAGATTTTCCTCCCCGCCTCGTTCTTTCCTTCTAAATGCTGTAGAAACAGCCTAGCTTGAAATAAACACCTGGGGCTGTTATACTATATCACTCAGTTTAATTAACTTTTAAATCATATAATGTCACCTGGATACCTTTCTAAATTCTACAAGCTTAAGAGACAACAGTAGCTGTAGCTCTATTCAGTTACCGCCTTTGATGAAATCACCTTCTAGAGGCCACAGGGTTCTCCTCCACCCTTTTGTCTCTACCAGATGTGCTCTTCTCCAAAGAGAACAGGCTGTAACCAAGTGGCTAGTGGCTTAAGGGCTTGAAAATATGATCTCGTTGAGTCGATGTCAGGTGGTATCCTTGTGACTTCAGGTCAGTGAAGCAGCTCTCTGCCGTCCAGAATAATCATCTGCTGATGGTTTCATAGGCTCTCTATCCACACGGCAATTTTATGCTCTTGGTCATGAAATGGTCTTGCCCAGTGGATGACAGACAGAGGGGACCATGCATTAGGAAGGGAGGAAATACGTCCCATGGTGGTTAAAGCTGCTTGGCAGGGAGGTTTCCAAGATTAGTTTGTGCTCTTCTCTCAAGGTGCCTGTGTACTGGTGTTTCTCTTACCCTCAGAAAGCACCAGCTGTGCATTTCCCCTGTGGGGGGGCTTTCAGAGCCAGTAAATGTATATGGTAGCATCCATCCATATGGCATTTTGTAGGTGTTTAAAGCAGATTAACAGGGGAAAAGAACTAAAACATGAGATTGTCTGGTCCTCTGCTTGGCCCCAAGGAGGGAGCAATCCCCAAGTGGTCTGTGTCTCCCAGCCAAGCTGTTTGCACTGAGCTGAGTCCGCCCCGTGCACAGGAAGCTGAATCTCAGAGGAGTTGCACATTAACTGGTAGGGCTAATCCTTTAGGATATCCATTATTCAAAAAAAAANATATCAATTATTAAAAAAAAAAAAAAAAAAAAGAAAAGAAATTATTAGTACTGATAGAGAAGAGGAGTACAGAAGGATTAGGGAGGCAAAAAGATGAAGGTGCTGGGATTCGCTGAGCTCTTCAGAGTTCAAAGTACCCAAAAGCTCTAAGTACAGTCCAGATTTAAGGAAATAGTTGTGAGATGCATTTGAGATGTCTAAGCAGGGAGCCAAGACAAAAAACAGAGTAGATGGGGATTAAACCTGGAAATTATTGGCATAGAAATGATGGCTGAGTGCAGGAGGGGGCACATTCACTGAAAGGGGCGGTTGTACAGAAGAGGGGACCGAGGACTGCCCCTGGTATAGATGTGATGAAGGGGGTTCATGGAACAAGCAGCAGAGAGGTCAGTGTTGGATTAAAGAAGTGCATGTACATGACAAATGGGAGAAGTGAGAAACTTTAAGGGTTAATAGTCTTGATATGAGTAGATAGAAAAGACCTGCTGGTGAGAAATGGAGGGGTTGGGAAAGGCTGCTGCAAAGGTCTTGCTTCTGGTAGCCTCTGAGGTAGAGATTAAATTGATCGGCCATGCAACAATGTCACTGCATCCACTTCATCTTTATTTAAAGTTCTTCCTTTTGTGCTTGAGCTCTTTCCACAGCCTTAGCAGTGTGAGTGAGCTGGGCTGCTGTCAGCTCTGTACCGTCCTGCTGTGCTTCTGGTCCCTCCTTTGATGGTGCGTTTCTCACTGTCTGGGATGTTACCCTCCAACTCGTCTGATTTGCAGAAACCCAAGTGATTCTTAAGCTTTTCTCTTTTTTTTTTTCCCTTCCCTGTGCTTTACTCTGAATGCACTAGAAACAGGAAACCTACATAAACGTAAGTGAAACCAAAAGATTCCCGAGACCATTAGCGTGTAGTGCCAACGTCATCCTTACAAGAGTATGTGGGATGGTTGTTACAAGGCCCTTGGCAGCTCAAGTGATGATGAATTTGCAAAATGTCATTAAGCTCCCAGGATTTCTTTCTGCCAGTCAACGTGCAAGTTAAAAAGCTTCACCATTTCCATAAAATAGAGAAGGAAGTGGGTTGGGGCATGGCAAATACTTGGAGCGAGCTGTGCTTTAGTAATGCAAGGGCATGCAGTCAGCTCAGAGGAAGGGAGGAGCGTTCGGATAGGATGCTGCATTTTGATCTCTTTCTTTTGTAGGTTTTCCAACCAAGTTTTCTGTCTTTTTCCCTCTGTCTGTGAAATGGGAGTGAGCTGAAGAGGCCGTTTCACATTGCTGCGTTGCCTGACATTGGTGCTTTGTTTCACCCTGGAGAAGGTCAAACGTGATGCTGGGGGAGTGGCCGATGGGAGCTCCCTGGAAATAATCAATAAAGGGAATGAGGGGGACGAGTGAGCAGGACTGAGAGATAGCATCTAGCCTGTGTTTAATAAGAAGAGAGAAATGCAGGGCTGGGAAGTGGGGGAAGGTGGTAGGAAAGCCAAGACCTGGCAAGAAACTGCATGATAATGAGGCATACGTGATAGCAAAACGATAAGTCAGCAGAGCTGGCCGGGGTGGTAATGTCCAGCTTTTCAATTCCAGGCAGGTACTGCTGCGTTTGCAGCCGTGGCTCCTCAGGAGCAGGAGGCAGACGCCTGTGAATGTGAAACTGAGAGCGAGGGGACAGGGAGGCGAGGGGGAGGAGGGAGCTGGGACCAGTGTGTGCTTGCTCCCCAATGCTTGGAGCACAGGAGAGAACAGGACACCTGGACCCAGAGCTGGAGGGAGCGTTTGCTCCTTGGGCTCTGTTAGGCTCATGCACCAGGGGTCCATTGGAGTACCCCCCTGGATGGTGTCAGGCCATATTGTGCTGGTGCAAAGTGAACTCAGAGAACCTGATGCAATTATCCTTCATTTCCAAGTTCACAGCTTGATGATGTTACAAGTGCTCTGCAGGCTGGCTATGAATAGACCTGCAATGGACCTGTACACACAGAGCCAGAAATTAATATCATCCTGAGAAAGAGCTGAGTTGGATATGTGTGTATATATATATATACTGTAAGGCCACTGGAGCAAGAGAGGGATGGAGAAGTCTGTATATTTTTATTTCAAGTTCAGGAGTCTGCAGCCCCTGAAGCCATAATCTGCTGATACAGGCCTAGTTAAGTTCAGGGTTTCCTGTAAATATGAATGGCACAAAACGCTGTTTGACCAGGAGCTGTGTCTCTGCCCTTAACACAAGCTTTCAGGGAGTCTAGTGATGGTCTCTGGGTCCCCTGGTTTTCCAGCAGCAGCCTTGTAGCCCAGCAGCCAACATTTCTGTCTCACATCAGCATGGCTTGAGAGGGCTTCCATGAGTTCAGATCCTTTTGGAGACCCTCCCTGAACTATCCACCTGGCAGACCTTGGCAGCAGCCTATGTCCTGCATGGCAGCTGGTGTTAGTCCATGGGGCTGCAGGCAGGACTGGAAAGGCATGGGCACACCAGCAGCCTTGAGTTCAGCCCTGTGCTTCCCCAGAGCTCATCCTGGCCACCCCTCCCTTTTTTTGCAGACTCTATTTCAGTGCCCCCACCTCTCTGGTATTTGCTGTGCTTACACTGTTGTATCATGCTCTGTCCTCCCTGGCCAGCACTCATTAAAAGGTAATATCCAAGTGTTAGCCTTCTGCACCCTCGCCAGGGAGGCTGTTCTCATGTGTCAACAGGTTTGGATGGTTCATTCCTACCAACCCAGGTATGCGTAGATACCAAGAATTAACCCCACTGGTGCCAGTAGGTGACCATGGAAAAGGCAGGGAATGAAGCCATCTCTGTGGTCACTATTTGTATCTGCTCTGCACAGTACGATAGGAACTGTGTATGCATGGTCATGTTTACCCACGTGCTCCAGTCATACTGATCTAGAAGTACCTGGTTTTGCCAGAAATAGCTGGAACATGCCTGAACATCCATGGGGATGTAGGAATCAGAGTGTTGTGTCTGTTGAGCAATCCGGTGACTCTCCCTGATAATCCCCCCAAGAGACTCATACTAGCATTGGACTGCTCCAGCCATGACACACAGAAGATAAGTTTCTCTGCTTAAAGAATTTTGCTTCATCTATCCCTCCAGCCTCCCTCCCCCTGAAATAATTTTGACTGCTCAAGTCTCGGAGTAGACAAGCTTGCTGTTTCAGACTGGTTTAAAAATCTTCCCTCTAGTGTCACGCAGTCAGGAATAAACAGTCATTCATCCTGTTGGGAAAGGAAGATATATTGCTTTCCAGTGGCCCCAGAACTTGCATCTAGCCTGGAAAGTCCTAAATTTAATGCTCTGTAGTTTGGTGATATGTTTATTTACAGAAACTCTACTTGGTGTTGTTTTTAAAGGTCTCTGGACTTGAGCTAGCAAAGGAAAGTTGGTGCGACAAGCATAGAGGTTACGTATATATTTATATGGGTATGTATACCTATAATAAAAATTGCCCATTCTTAAAAGCAGCTATAAGCTCAGCTTTGGAATATGATGTTTCACACTCGGGACAGGAGGGAGCCCAGCTCAAGGTGGATGGGCTGGGCAGGCAGGTTGAAGCAGGAGGCAATGCTGCTGTGGGTCACCAAACCCTTTGCTTCCCCACACGGTAAATCCTCCCCATACAGAGCTGAGAAACTGCAGGGCAAGGGAACAGGTAGAGCTGGCGTGACCCTCATTTTTTGGTATTTTATTATCACAGTCAACACAGCTAGATATATGGATTCAGGAACAAGCAAAATGTTCCATTTTTTAGTTCAAGGGTTTCTGACTGTCTCTTGGTGCTGGAAGGCAGAATCTCTTGAATTGTCTTTTTTTTCCGGAACAAGCTGTTTAATATTAACGCTGATTACCCAATTGCTCATTTCAAGGAGAGCAATAGCAACTTTCAGAGCTTTGGGGACTTAATTTTCTTCTGGATTTATGGGCAGCCGCCCAGATCTCTCCAGCATGGTTTCTTTGCTCCTTCGTCTGTATTTTTCCAGAGAACACTTTAAAGATATTCAAGTGTAAGCTATTTTACATCAATCCTTGGCTTTTACCATCTTTTCTCTCTTCATATTTAATATAACAGTGTGTATATGATATTTTTAACATTTCTACAGAAGATCAAGCCAGTCAGGAAACAGTTACTAATACGCTGGGTAGGCAGATGTATTTGACATGCTTGTCTGTGAACCATCAGCATCTAGGGGGTGATAGTGGATAAGGTAAGGAAGAGTTGCCTGAAGAACATTTAGGGAGAGAAAATGAAAGAAAGCTCTGTTCTTCCAAGGCACTACCTGAGGAGGATCTACTGCAAATTACCAACAGACAGTATTTTACCAGCTCTCAACAAAAAATGAGTTTTATTTAAGCTTGAGTCTGTGTGTGGAACTTACAGTGCTGAAGTCCCTCTGCCATTTAGAGCAGCCATTCCCCTGATACTGTGAGCTCTGTGCAAGAATCCAGTCTGCATTTTGAGCGGATGTTGTGGTGTCTCATTAAAGCATTAATGCTTGGAGAAGGTGTTAAACCATGATTGGTTTTCGACAAGCATCCCCCTGGGAAGGGGGAGAAGTGTCACAAAGTGCTATGTCAACAGAGGCCACGTAGCTTGCACTTCTCATGCTGTACATCATTTCTGAGCCGTACGTACCCGCTCTCCTGATAGGATGAGAAACGTATGAATCAATCATACTGCCGGATCTGTGTCCTATAAATTAGAGAAAGATGCAGCTGGTTTACCTTTTGGGTTTCCATGGTCTTTAATTGCCTCTCCATTATATCATCTAGTGTCCCTTTCTCCAGCCTCTTTCATATCCATCTTTGAGAATGATGAGCAGTCAAGTGTGATATGCCCGGAAGGTGACTGTCAAAACATGCTGAATTATGCAGTGGTCCAATATTCCCTTTCTTCTTGCTCTTTCTCCTTTGAATATTGCTGGAACAACAGTTGCAACGTTTGATTGGAAGGTCAGGATTTGCCTTCATGATTGGGTGGGAGACTTTGGATTTTGTGTGATTTAAAATGTAAACCTTGGTTAGTCTTTCTGTGCATTGAGGCTTTACATGCTGTTGATAAAATCCTGGGGCTCTGTGGATCACTCTGCTCATCCCACTGTGAGCTCCGGCTTGTTCCCTGCATTGTGTTCCCAAGTTTTTTGTTTAGTTTCAAATGACTGACTTAATTAGCCTTTTGACAGCCAGATATTTTTGTATATTGACATTTTCAGAGGGATTAACCTGATTTTTTCCTGCTTTTTTTAAAATCTCTGGAACTGGCGTTGTGCTGGGCTATGCACTTCCCATCTCTGCCGGTCTATTACTACCATAAAACTGTGGTTAGAGAAACCTTCTCTCCCTTAAGGCAAAACACAAAGAGATGCATGTAGGCTGCCCTGACATGATCTTTGATAGCAGTGCTGGAGCTTGGCGGCAGCTCACAGAGCCAGGTGGCTTCATCCAGCTGTCTCCATCCCCAGCAGAGCCAATGCTCCTTATGGCAGAGAGCCCTGCCTGGGGAGGGTGTGAGCCGAGCCGCCTTGCCGGCAACACGGGGAGGAAAACCGGCCATACAGATGGACCCCAAGCCCACCATGGCCTCTGCCCGGCCCCAGGCTGGGATCTGAACCATGGTTGGATCCAGCCAGACAGACCCTGGCGGCTGCTCTGGGTGGGGGAGTTTATCTGGGGATGTTCCTTCTTAAAGCGCGTCGCAGTCACAAAATTTAATTGACTTATTTCACAGTCTTAAACCTGAAGTGTAGCCTGAGGGAGAGGGAGTGCCTTTTAGGCTCCTTTGAAGTAATCCAGGATTTTATATAATAATAATAATAATAATACTTATTATTATTACTTATCTGGAACCTACACAAAATCATTGATGTTTGCCTTTGCCACCTGCCTAATGTGCATTTTGCTGATGCACAACTTCTGGTTGATACTGTTGCATAAATAAAATAAGCCCTGTTAATTTCAAACTCCTTGAGAAACGTATATATGCAAAAATGTAAAGCTTACTCACCGAAAAAGGGCAAAATCAGCAGGAAAAGAGGGAGATTATTTTCGCTAGTGTCCTTTTAATTAGAACGATAATTAATTCTTTTCCCTGACATGCACATACAGATTACTCTTTTAAAATATTCCTGCTTGAAATAAAATGACTTAAAGCTACATACCAGAGGAGCAGATCATAAATCTAAAGGAGAGAATTCCGGACTGCGTATATTTTGAGCACTCCTTTTGAATCCAAAGTGGTCGCTGGAAAGCATGCCATAAAATTGAACTGCAAGGTGAACAAAATGCTCCTCAAACCTGGGTGCTGAGAACGAGCAGAGGCTCTGTGCAGGCTGATGAAGTGGAAAATGGAGTTAATACATTTTGCACATACTCAAACTACATCAACTGTACTCTTTTCCAGGGGACAAAATGCTTCCTACGGTTGGTCTAGGGGCATTGTGTTTCCATAACTTTTCATGGCATTGTGGACTTTGAAGGTTGCTCAGGGAGGGGTCTTGCTTGGAAGATGGATGTGAAAGCAAGAGACCACTTCAGAAAGGGTGGGAGAAAGCCAGAACAGGCTCAGGTCAGAGAAGGTGATGGCAGAAAGGCATGTGACAGTGCAGGCACTAGAGCTAGGTTGGACGTGGGGTGGCCCAACGCAGCTCTCCTTACCTGGAGAGTAGGTGGCACCAAGCCTCTGGTGAGCTCATTTCTTTTGGTAGGGGCTGGCTGGCCATGGAACACAGATGGGTAATTCGGGGAGGAAATGGGCTTCATATGAGAGTCAGAGCTTCAATTGTGATGGAGAAATGACAGAAAAGGGTGGAGAAAAAAGAGATCAAGACATCAAAAGCTGTCACAGAGGCTGGAGGTGAAGAGAGGGAAGAAAAGAGATGTGGTTCTGGAGGAATCATAGAATGGTTTGGGTTGGAAGAGACCTTTCAAGATCATCTAGTTACAACCCCCTTGCCATGGCAGGGACACCTCCCACTAGACCAGGTTGCTCAAGGCCCCATCCAACCTGTCCTTGAACACCTCCAGGGATGGGGCATCCACAATTGCCCTGGGCAACCTGTTCCAGTGTCTCACCACCCTCGGTGTTAAGAATTTCCTTCTAATTTCCAATCTAAATTTCCTCTCTATTTGAACCCATTACCCCTCATCCTATCACTGCAGCCTTTGTGAAAAGTCCGTCCTCAGCCTTCTTGTAGCCCCCTTCAGATACTTGAAGGACGGGATAAGGTCTCCGTGGAGCCTTCTCTTCTCCAGGATGAACAAGCCCAATTCTCTCAGCATGTTTTCTTAGGAGAGGTGTTCCAGCCCTCTAATCATCTTTGCAGCCCTCCTCTGGACCCTCTCTGACAGGTCCATGTCCTTCTTGTGCAGCAGGCTCCAGGGGTGGACACAATACTCCAGGTGCGGTCTCAACAAGAGCTGAATAGAGGAGCAGAATCCAGGCATCCATTGCTTTTACCATTTTTTATTCAATTATCAGGCAATTCTGTTTATAACTCCCTCAGCTGTGCTGGAGGAAGCCCCAGTGTATTGCTGGATGCCAAACCCCAGCTTGCAGCCACTTGCTCCCAACCACCACCGCCTCAAGCCTGCACCAGCGTCTGGAGCTCAGTCTCTCAGCACTGTGGAAAGCCAGTGAAATTCGTTCAGCACAGCAGGGAAGCACCTCACAGCTTCCCTGTAATTACACTTGTGAAAATGGCTCTGTGGAGAAGACTAGCCTGGAGGACCTGCTCCTAGGTGGGAGATTTCTCCTGAGGGCTGATCCTGCATGCAGGTAGTGCCAGCCCTGCTCAGGGAATTACATCGTTGAGTTGTGCTGCCCAGCCAGGGTTTCATTTCTTATGGTGGTGATTAAGACTACTCATTTAGGGACATAAAAGGAGTTGGCTCTCTAATTGCACATACAGATGTTTCCAGACATAAAGCAAAATGATGCAGGGAGGCTGTAGCATCCTGCTCACCGAGCTGTACAGAGAGGCCAGTGCCAAAATGAGGAATTAAAAAGACAGACCTAAGGAACTTTTCCTCACCTCTAAAGGAGGTAATACTGGAACGGTCATGGAAGGAGAGAGGGGGAGGAAATATGGGTGTGGAGGATAGAGTTCATATTGTCAAGGCTGATTATTTTGCTGTACCATGGGGCCACAGAGCCACGGTCAGCAATGCAGCCATGAAGACCTCATCAGCCCAATCTCCAGTGGCACTAATTAAAAGAAAACAATTTCCTCCTCTTCCTTTTTGACAAAAAGATTTCCACACATCACTTCATTTGGTTATTTTTCTCCAGAGACCAGCAAGCCAGGGAAATACTGTTTCCTTCTTCATTGCTGTTAATTAAGCTAGGTCTGAAGTGCCTTGGTGAACCTCAGGTGTCTCTCAATTTGCAGAGGGCTTTGCAGCACTGAGATGAGCTGCTGTGCTGGTGACATGTTCCACTGTGAGCCCCAGAGGTCCACAAAACCCTTGATCAAAGAAGAAAAGTCTGGTTCCTCCAAACTCTGTCTAGAGCTACAAAGGAGACATAATCATGTACTTCTACCTCCTAGACTGGTCTAAACGTGAACCTTTTTTGCCTGTAGAGGACCCTGAGTCTTGTATTGTTCAGTTGAAGGCAAAGAGCACGTGGTGTAGTAGGGGATCACAAGGATGCTTCCCAAGGGCACCACACCAAATCTGCTCCTCAGGCTTTTGCCTCAGCCATATGCTGCACACTGCCCTCCCTTCTACCTCTCTTGGTCTTACTGAGGTCCCATGAGGCTGGAGAACCTTTGCAATCCTCCTTGCTAAGTGGAAGAGCCTTATATCCTTTGGAGAAAAATGAGGGGTTTGCTCTTGTCCTCCTGTATTTGTGTGTCCCACTTGCAGAGAAGACAAGTAGGCAAAGAAAATGCTCCTTTTGATCTGCTGCGCTATTGGACATATGATCTGAGGGGGAGTGGTGTGGGCATACACCAAATTTCCCTGAATCACTGGGATTTGCCCTTCATGTCTATCCAGACACGTGTATCCCACCCTCATTCAGTGCCACATGTCAGCCATAAGTTACAGTGCTTCTCCAGGTAGCAGAGGCTGCAGTTTTCTGTGGTGGAACCCACTGCTCTGTAACTACCTTTCTTCTTTTGCTTAACAGCTTCCAGTTTAATCTCTTGCTTGCTCTTACTCAGCACTTGGCACTGAATGTGGTCTAGAGAGGTTGTATAAGTAAAGGCAGTCACAGCATGTGTCGTGTTGGGGAGATAAATGGTTAAATGCTCAGCTTCAGCTCAAAGCAGTGATTATTTGGGTCTTTTTTGTTTGTTTCAGGGCACATCCAAGTTTCTAGGACAGTTAAAGGTGATAGAGATGGCACCTTAATTGAAAGGGGTCAGAGTGTTGCATGTTCCTCTTGCATTAACATTCTGTGAATATTCCTTTTTAAACCCAAGGGCTGTGTCCACTGTTCCTTGCTGGCCTTCGGAAAGTGAACTCCTGGTAAAGGGCTTAAAAGGCAATATTAAAAGGGGAGAGAAAGAACTGAAAAGGGGATTACAAATCCAATAAAAATTGCTCTCGAGAGCAGACAGTATCTGCTGGACAGGAAATATATTTGAGCTTGTGACTAGCTGCGAAATACCTCAGCCACAGAAAGTCTGGAGCGGAGGGTAAGCCTTTTGCTCAGTTAATCATCAAAGACAAGCAGAGGACACTCGGCTTGCACAGGGATCAAGCCCAAAGCCACCTCATGCATATTGCAGGGGCTGGGTCCGTACGGGCACACGGGTGCTGATGGAGCAGCAGCCGCCGGGGAAGAATTTGCTGATGCCTCATAGCGTGTGCAGCCTGCGGCCGTGGAAATGGATGGCTTGGCTGGGGAAGGTGACAGCCAGCCTGCTTTGCACGTAGTTCACCTGATGCTTGGGGTGCGTGGTGGTCACATGGAGGTCTCTGGTGATGTGGGCTTTGAAGAGCTCGGAAAATGGGAGGTTCTGTGTTTTTGAGGCATGATGGAGTGATAGCATTGGTCTCAGCTCTCCTCTGGAGTAGGGACAATTATTTGGGTATCTCCAGAAGGTGTCAACAGCAGATGCTGCTTTTAACATTCCACTGCTTTGTGAGGGATCATTCGCTAGCAAGTTATCCCATGCAGATTATCACAGAGATAATTTAAGATTTTCCATCAGTATTTACCTTTCTGGATGTGATCACAGAGGGGGAAACGCTCTTAATCCCAGCAGCAGACAGCGGAGGAGGCGGCGGCTCTAAGGCTGAGCTCCGTTCCCTGAATGCTTTGTGTTACAGGCTGAAAATTTTTAGTTTGGACCCGTTCTTTTTGTGGATGCTCTTTGTGCCTGTGTCTTTCATCCGAGCAGTGGAGCGAGCGGGGGTGGGAAAGGCAGGATGCTGGTGCAACCCCCTCTCTGTACACTGTGTATGAAGTGCCTTGTGTAGACTTTGTTGGAGTCTTTCTAAGAGCATCTGCCTCCAGTTGGGGTAATTAGTACTCTCAAGCTGTAGTAGTGAGTATCTCGTTGATGGAATATGAAAGTGAGCAAAATGTCAGTTCAGCACTGCGTGGAGGCCTCACTGACACACAGGCTGCTTCTGAAATTGCTGGCATTTTTTTCAGTTAATTGCCTTTTTAATCATAGTGAAATTGCTCCTATTTGCATGAATATTCCAACAGCAGGATCAGTTTGCTCTTGTCACAGATACTCACTACATATCACATTCAGTTTTGCTTAATATGCCTCGTATTTAGAGGATCAAACTTTTTTTCTCCCTCTTGGTTCCCTCTGCCTGCAGCAGGATGGGCAAATACACTTTTATTTATTTCTCCCCTGCGCCTTACCTGCTGCCCACCTCCCTGCAGGCACCTCCAGAATTAGAAAACAAAATTGTCTTGAAACAAAAGCCCAGATGACTCATCTTAATAATTAAAAAGCAAGCAAGTGCTGTGGCCTGTGCACCTGCCGAGGCTGAGCGGTCAGCAAACAGGGCATGGGAGAAGTGCCTGTGACAGCAGAGGATGTCACACGTGTGTCCCTCTGTGTTGTCTTGGGAAGGTGAGATGTGAGTGGTTCCTGGTTGTGGTGCTGCTTCACTCCGCCAGCATCAGTGTGAAGTGCTCCTAATGTAGTGTAAAACGGCGTCACTTGCACCTGGATCAGAATTGGTTTGGTTGGAAAAGACCTTTAAGATCATCGAGTCCAACCGTTAACCCAGCACTGCTGGGGCACCACTAAACCATGTCCCTCAGCACCACATCTCCACAACTTTTAAATTCCTCCAGGGATGGGGACTCCACCACTATCCTGGGCAGCCTGGGCCAGGCCCTGATAACCCTTTCTGGGAAGAAATTTTTCCTAATACCCAACCTAAACCTGCCCTGGTGCAACTTGTGGCCATTTCCTCTTGTCCTATCACTTGTTCCTTGGGAGAAGAGACCAACCCCACCTGGCTCCAGCCTCCTTTCAGGGAGTTGTAGAGAGCAGTAAGGTCTCCCCTGAGTCTCCTTTTCTCCAGGCAGAACAGCCCCAGCTCCCTCAGCCCCTCCTCACAAGACTTGTGCTCTAGACCCTTCCCCAGCTTTGTTGCACTTCTTTGGACATGTTTCAGCACCTCAATGTCCTTCTTGGACTGAGGAACCCCAAACTGAACCCGCTATTTAAGGTACAGCCTCACCAGTGCCAAGTACAGGATGACAATCACCTCCCTAGTTCTGCTGGCCACACTTGTCCTGATCCAAGCCCTTAGTACCACCAGTATCACACAATATTGGTATGACTGTTGTGCATGGGAATCTCTGCCATAGATTGAAGGTGGCTTGTACAAACCACACAGCAAATTGCTGTGACAGCCTGTTGAGAGGGCAGGAGGCAACAGATGGGGACAGGCAGCTAAGGGACAGTGAGGAACAATGAGACATTGATCTCAGCAGCTCAGCCAGGGTTGTAACCCCAGGTGCAGACCTTGCTTGGGTGGCTGTCCCAGGGCAGCAGGAGGAGCTGGCATGGCCAGGGGTGCCCGTGTCCAGTTAGTTCCCCTGAGCTCTCCCTGCCAGGCCAGAAAGGACAGCAGCACTCCAACCTGCACTGGAAAGCTGGCTCCATTATTGTCCTTGGCTCATTAGCAGAAGGATCTGCATCCCTCAGGAGATGATGGAGACGGGCTGCCACAAGTGTCCCAGCTGCCTAGGGCAGATACACCCAAGTGTTGGTAAGGTCCAATGAAAATGTTGCTCAGATTTGGCAGCACGCCAGGATGGACCTATCCACCTCCAGGGTGGTAAAGCAATGGGAAACAGGCTGGGCCATCAGTCATCTCAAACTGTCAACTTTGAAGCAGAAAACATTGATTTTAATGGTAATTTCTGCATAAAAATTAATGGTGCAATAAAATCTTAATTTAGACTTTCAGAACAAATAATGTAATAGTAAAAGGCAGCATCCCGGAGTAATTTGGAAATGAATTAGGCCAGTGGAATCAAACTTTCCCCACTGAGACACCTTTAATTGATCATCCCCGTAGCAGCTAGTTTACAAACATATCATGAGAGAACTTGCTGGCCCAGCACCTTCCAGCACCGGTGTGGAAACCAGTACATCCCTCCACGTTCCTTCTGGGTCCCGGTCAGGAGGAGATGGGGAGGAAATAAATCAAGCGCAGTCATGCGGTCGGTACAACCTGAGTCTTTGAGGTCTGAACGGGGGAAAAACGTTCTCCCACAAGAAGCAGGAGCGGCAAGTCTAAAATTAGCCGAGCCCTTCAGATTGGCAATAGGCGAGTGGTGAATCCCTGCGGATCCTCCGTGCTGACAGCACTATTAATACATCAGCCAACTGCCTGGGTAAGGGTGGGGAGAGCTCTGTGTGCATCAGGAGTAATATGTTTTCGACGTCTGGTCTTGTTCATCGGAGTGATACCAGGGTCTGAGCTGTGATATGGAGCAGGAATGTGACGAGACTTTTTCTGAAATGTGGAAAAAAAAAAAAAAAAAAAAAGGTGCTGCTTCTTACTTAATTACAGTCATGGCAGTTGCTATGTTGAAATGCTGCCTTAAAAGCCTTTGTGAGTAATTAGTGTCAAAAATATAAGATCTACAAAGCCATAAACTCACAGCTTGGTAATATTACCAAGTACTAATTAAAAAAAGAAAAAAGAAAAGTCTCTCTTTCATGATAAGATTTCCAGCACAGCGAAAGATAAAAACGATGCAATTTGCAGATGATAGGAGGAATAAAAAGAAAACCTGAGAGAAGGATTGAGGAGAGAAAAAAGTCAATATCAACAAGGCTGTAGATCTCTGGGTGATTTGGTTAGGGTAAGGGTAAGGGAAGCGAAATGCTGGAGTCTGAAGACAGAAATATAGTCAGGAATGTATCCTGGGAGCATCCTCTGCTACAAAACAGAGATAAGGTTGAAGATCAGGCATTGTGGATGAGCGGGATAAAAATACTGCTGTATTTGGGACTAAATAACCTGGCACAGCCCTCAGGAGTATAAAATACTTCAGGAATGTCCTAACTGGCATAAATAGAGATATCACATGCAAATGTGCAAGTGTGCTGTGACATCTTACAAGGGATATGTGAGATCCCATCCGTTGTTCCTCCTGACCAGTCTGGACCCCTTACTGGGCTGGTGCTACAGAAGCAAACCCAGTCTGGCAGAGGGAATCCAGGCTCACACGTAGCAGCTCAGAGAATTTGGTTATACTGAGATGAGGTGTTTATTCTTTGGAAAAAAGATTAAGAGGAGACCTCATTAAGGTATAAAGAAAACCCTGCTGGGAATAAAAGATCAAGGCTATTTGGGTTATTGTCAAATACATGTGTCAGGGGACATAAAGCTTGTCTGAAGAAGGACCTGAATTCTACGAAATGTAAGCTGAATTTTTTTCTTAACAGCACTTAATAATGCAATTATAATAACAACTTGTGCTTCCTCATGCCTCCCAATTTAAGATCTGAAAGCACTTCACAAACATGAATTAAGCCTTCCAGGACTGTGGCGAGGTACAGCAAGCATTCCTCTATTTTACTAACTGAAAAACTGAGGAACAGTGTGTGTACGAGGCAGCACAGCGTGTGGGGGCTATGTCTTTATTTTAATCAAGCTGGGCATTGCCTCTGGGCTTTGCCTGCTCACCACGTGCGGTCCTGTGGCTGGTGCAGAAGCTGTCCAGATTGACTCTGTGTAGTTCTTCGTACCACACCTTCCTACTCTGGTACCTTGACCTTTATGGAAACAGTGAGTCACTAAGGAATTGAAAAAAGAGACTTGTAGAAGGTGGCTACGTGGCTGTGTGCTGCCCCGTGACAGCTCACACTGCTCCAAGGTCCTGCGTGTCCCTCAGCACCAGCAGGTTGAGTTTTTCTGTCCTCAGCCTCACTAGTGTTACAGTGTGTGCCAGCAGCACCACAGGAACCTGGGCCAAAGGAGGACTTCTAGGCCATTTACATCTAAAGTGGCTTGCAAATAACTCTGTCGTGCTGTCCAGGGAAGTCCCTTCTTTTGGCACCCTGCACCATTCCAGATACACGGCTGAAGAGCAGGAGAACCAGAGGCTCATCTTTTGAAGTGTTTCTCAAAGATTTCTGTTCTCATTTCCAAGTCGACAGAAGCATGTGCAGGCAGGTGGCCGTTTGGGACTGGAGCTGTGCTGCTAGGGCTGCACCAGCCATGAGAGCGAAGCTGCAGATGGCTTCGTCGCACGTCACAGCCTGTTTGGAGTCTGGAGTTGTGTGCTGCTCTTTTCACCTTGACGTCGCGCTCCTGGAGGGCCCATTAGTATGGGTGGCAAGTCAGCGGGAAGTAAAATTGTCCTGCCCTTAACAAGCTGGCCCCTCCTGACCTTGAAGACGTTATTTTGTTTCCTGGATGTTTTAAATCAAGTGGTATCTTGACTAAGGTGGTTATGTATAAATTGGTTGGGATAACGCTTGCCTGGGCTGAACATGCCCAACCAGCACTTGTGAACTCCCTGGTGCCACATCCCGTTCCTGCCTCTTGCCTTTGTTCACCAGCGCAGGTTTCCTCTACGTAGTGCATTTTCTCCTTTTTTTTAAATTCTCTCTGCCTCTCTGCAGCATGAGAATACAGGCTAGCCTACTTCAACAGATGTGTCATGCACAAAGCTTAGGGTCTGGGGTTAGCCTGTTCTGATGGCATGTGAGTGAGCAAGAGCAAGGGCAAGAGTCTGCAGAAAGGAGCTGTACACACGAGGAGATGTTTGCACCCATCCTCCATGGCACATGTTTTCTATTGTATTTGTTTCTGTACCTTGAGTTCATCTTCTAACACTGAGACCTCATACAGGAACATTTCCACAGGTTGCAAAAAGAAGTAATTTGCAGTTTCTTCTTTGTCATCTAGAGGACCAAATATCCCTGAGATGTTACTGGCATTTTTGTAAAGGCATTCCTAGAAAAATTACCTACTTCATTGTTATTCATGCCAAAATGTTGGGGCAATCTTACTTTTCTTGCAGCATGCAGCTAACACTGCATGGGGCTGTGCTTGCGGCTTCAGCAGCTCACCAGTTTGTTACAGATTAAAAAATAACAATCAGTGGTGGCACCAAATCAGTGCAGCTGGTGAAATCAAAGCCTCAAACACAGTCCCCACATGTTTCATGGGGGAAAAAGCCACAAGAGCCACAGAATAGCCGTGCACCCATTGCTGCTCTGATCCCATCAGTGACACTGGTGGGGAGAATCAGATCACTGCATTCCTCTGGTCTGTCTTTCACACTGAGAGATACTGAACACGTCAATAGGCAACTGAAAACAAGGAGGGCGTGCGTTCAGAAGCACTTCAGGCTTCGGGCTAAGTATTTCTAGAGAGTTTGCAAGGAACAGAAATCTAACTGAAATCAATGTCAGCGTATCTGCTCTTTAATGGGAAGCCAATACGGTGCAGCGGTGGAGTACAGCGTGTTCTCACCTGCCTCTGTGCTAAATGGACAAGCTTCTGTGAGCTGATCCAGCTGAGAAGTGTGCATGTGAATTATACTCTCTGGAAGAGAGGCTGAGATCCCACTAGCTAAGCCTATGTTAGAGTGAAGAGGCAGCAACCTCCTGGCTGGTCTGAACTGGGGAAGAGGTGTTTGCAGCCACTTCTGGTGCCTATCAGTAGCAGAAGGAAATAAGGGCTATTCATCTCCCAGATAGATATGGTACTTCAGTGGAAGATGGGGTTGAATTTTCTGGCAGATCCTCTCACTGCTGGCGGCACCTCTGCAAAGTCCAGACTGAGCTGGAGGCAGCTGTTTTTCATCCAGGCACTCGTCTTTCCCAGGCACTCGCTGTGTGAGTGATGGCTGTGCTCATCTTTAATGGGGATGTAGGGCTGGGTGTCAATGTACTGTTGAGAGTGAGTTGTGAGCATCTCCCAGACTCCTTTGGTCTGACATTATTGCTGTATTAGGAGGGAGAAAGAGGATAAAAATGTGCAGCAGCCCTGGCAGCCTCAGAGGAAGGAACAATTGTCCATTGCAACCTGGTTGTTATTGGTCTTGAGCATGGAGTCAGCTTAATGCTGTTTGGATCACTGCTGCCAGGTCTTTGTGTCCACCAAGGATGGAGGCCACAGGCAGAGACAGGATGGGCTAGATGGTGTCCTGGTGTTGGTGGCTGTGCAAACCCAACTCTACCTCTGATAGTGATACCTGACTTAGAGGGAAGATGGAAGGTGACAGCAGAGGTGAGGTGGTGCTGTAACATTTTGAAGGACACTCCTTTGTAAAAGATTCAGAACAGACTGATGGCCAAACTATGGGGGATGAGATATGACTGCTTCTGCACCAGCAAGTCCATTTTATGGTTGAGGGTCAGTGTTCAGCACTGAGGACATGTGGAGAAAGTTCAGGTGTCTGAGTTAGCATTCAAGTTAGCTTCAGGTGCAGCCAATGCTTTAAGGACATCTGTCTGCACAGCTGAGCCAAGTTCTGGTGAGGTGGGCATCATATTTGCCAACATCCTAGGCAGCCTCTGTTTTGGACCTTGAAAAATTGTCAAGGGTTTGGGTTTTCTCTTCTCTAATGCATGCTGGGAAGCTGTGGCAGGAGAAGGTGTTTGTATCCAGGCTGAAGTAAACTCTGAATGAATTGATGAGTTGATTTACTATCCTGTCTCGTAGAAGCCATTGAGATTTTGCAGATCCCACAGCCAAATGAAGGGTCGTTGCAGTGATGGTGAGGGATAAGCCGGGACACCGTGCTGCCATTGTTAGTATTCAACTGGAGTTGTGCAAGATCAGAACTCTAATCTCTTGTTTGCGTTATAGGTTATCAGTGAATCAAGGTGACCCCTAAAGCAGGGAGGCCACATGGGACTCTCTGTAGCTCTAAAGATGGAGACCTGCTATGTTGCTCAGTGGCTGGTTGTCAGTGTACTTGTGCTGCCACTGGGCATCAGCATATTTGAGAGGTCCAGTAAGTCCATGAGTCTTCGGGAAGGAGAGAGAGGTGAAGCTCTGACCTCTTTGTAATCTAAGTAAAAATCCTGCTATCATTTGTGCTCTGCTGGCCACTTTCCCCAATGAGCTGTTCTGTCTGGATCCTCTGATGGAGCAGCTCCTCTTTTCTTGTGGCTAGGAGCTCTTTCATGGCTGCCTCCCTTGCAGCCTGGCTGTCGTGACTCTCAGTCTTCTCATCCTGAAACACCATTACAGTGATCCTGGATTTCCCTGGGAGAAATTCCCCATATTTCTCCCCACACTCAACAGGAGCGTCAGCATCCACATGATTTCTTACAGCTCCGAGTCTGCCTTCCGCTGGGAACCTGCCTGCACCAAAGTCCCTGGCACAGTTTGAGCTGCAGTTTTGTCTGATCCTTTTAAGAGTTGGGAATGGCTGTTTTGATGTCTGATATCTATGAACATGAAAGGCTCCTTTCCCTCTAACTGTGCATTGGGCAGGGCAATGCCTGTCTCTCCTAATAAAAAATGTAATCAAAGATCTCACTTCTCGTAAAAAATGTATAAAAAGAAGAAACGATGCAGCATATTTCTACTGGCTTCACTACTGGTTTGCTCTGGTTTCTACTTCTGTGCTGCTCCCTCCTGCCTTTCACAAAAGAACCACCATCTCAACTTTCCCCATGTCTTGAGAGGTTTAATTGCAAAACGTTGAGCTTTGAAAACAAAACAAAAAAATCATTGTATTTGATTCAAGTGAGGTATCGATTGTCCTTGAGTTCCAGCACCACAGATATTGGCAGCGTTTTGCCGGCGCAGAGAGTGAGTAGAAAGATCACAGCAAGGAAATAAATATTCTGACTGGAAGGAAAAGAAGCTGAGCCAGGAAAATAGGTGTGCCCCATCGCTCCCTCTCCCACAGCTGCCTCTTCATAAATGATCTGTTGACCTGGTGTTAATGTTTCCAGTTTCCAGTAAGAAGCATTTCCCTTAAACAAGATCCTGATAAAGTGAAATGAGGGAATAGAGGGGGTGGAGAGCAGATTTGCAAAACATGCTGGAGTGAGAACATCGGAACATACCGTGTGTGTCTCGGGAGTGAGAACATGCCTCAGTGTGTGAATAAATATATAATGTATAGACATATGCTCTCTCTTCTCAGAAATGGAGTTTTTTGAGTAGTCCCAGATTGTGCTGTTCTCAGTAGCATGGTAAATTAAAAGACAGGGTGCTTGTGTGGAGTTGGTGATAGAGAGGTTGAAAGATGGTTCAGATGGCGCATCCTTGCTTCCCCAAAAGGAGGCCGGTCACGGAGAGGGGTCTCAGTCATTGCTTGGGCAGTGTCAGGGAGTGAGTGGTGTGTCTGGAGACACAATGTGCTCAGGTTTGCTCATTTTCATCTCACAGACAAGGGCTAATACATCGCTAATGCAGATCAGATTTTCACACAAATTCAGTTGAGAAGAAAGAGCCTGGGAAGCAGAATCAGATAAGTGTTAGCGCAAAGTTATTTGTTAAATGGATTTTTTATTGTTTTCCAAGAAGCCTGTACAGAGCTGTTGTCCTCTTTTTAATTCCTCTTCTGGCATTTGTTCCCATTTTCACTGCCTTCACAATTCTCCCATTCAAGTCAAATCCCACCTCTAAAAGACCAGTGTAACATTAGCAGAAATTATTAGCAGCAGTGATTTCAATATTCAAATGGACATAATATTTAGTAATAGACTGGGAGTTGTATAAATAGAGTATGAATGCCTTGTAATGAATCATATCAATAATTTTCGCATACAGACTGTGCCTTACATTTCTCAAAGGCCTTTACAAATACCAATTGATTCTCACAGCATGCCTGCTTGGTGGAGGAGTTGTTATTAGTTCTAGTGGAGGGTGAGGATATTGAGATGCAGAGAAATGATGCTGCTTGTGTAGTTCATGCTGGGACCCAAAGCGAGGAAGATCCTGACTCCCAGGTCTTAATCATGGAACCATGCAGCTCTGTATGATTCCTTTGGCATGGCTGGCAGTGGTGGTCATCATGGATGATGGCACGAGGAAGACAGTCTTTGGCAGCCCCCAAAGTCTGGGACTGATGGGATGTGGGTAAAGGCAGGATGCACAGTGAATGGCAGAACTGGTCTCAATGGTGCTGTGCTTCAAGCTTATAGTCAGGAGTAGCACCCGTGCCCTATGCAGGTGGAAGCTTGAGGGTTTCTTGGCCTATAGAAACATAGTTTTCCATGTGGAAAAGTGGCAGCTAAGGCAGAGAAATTCCAGAAAGAGAAAGGGGATATCTTGAATCCAGCTTTGTAACTCTTACCCACCTCAGTCAAGGAGGGTAATAGCTGGAGAGTGCCTGAAATACTGGACATCTCTTTTCTAGCGTCGCATCCTACTCAGCATTCACCACGTTGCCCATCTCTATTTTACTCTTGCCCTCCTTAATTCTGCAGTAAATTGTTCCAGCCTTTAATGTCTCAGCCGGTGACCCAGGGATGCAGTCAGTGATGGAGATCTTCTTCAGAGGGAAAAGGCAGGTTACATAGCACATGCCTCAAACAAGGGAAACCTAATTTATCTTTTGCCCTCATGTTATACTGTTCTATCTCCGAGGCTGACTCAGTGCCCAGGAGAAGAGGACATGCTCTCAACTTGCATAAAAACATGACATGGTACCTCTAACCTTTGTATTTTTTTATTAACACATCTTATTTTGACATCTTACTTGCTGTTTGGAGTGACACTGTGCACTGAGAAGTTGTCTTTAAGCTGGCCACAGTGGTACTTGGCTTTTTATTCTGAGAGGTTACATCATTTCCAAACCCATCAGCGTGGTAAGGGTGCTCTAAACTGGCAGAACATCATGCATGACACCACACATGTCTGTATTGGATTTCTTCTGCTGTAGTGTTGCCCAGTGACCCAAATTTCACAAGTTCTCCCAGTCCTTCACAGTTCTCCATACTCCTGACCCACCCTAAGTAGTTTTGCCATCTCGTAATTTTTTCTGTCTCCTAAGTTATCAATTGTTGGGCTGGAACTATTGATTCTTGTCATCATGTTGCCACTTGCCTCCACAGACCTCCGTGGAGGTTGGCAGCAGACTGAGGATGAAAGGATCACCCAAGTTCCTCTGGAGCTGAGAGGCAAAAGAGGAATGGGCAATACAAAGCAATGTCTTTCCAGAGCTTAATTGCAAAGTCCCACCCCAGGTCAGCAAACTCCCACCACTCTTCATACAGGAACCAGAGGCAGAAGGTGGCAACCTGGGACCCACAAACCAGAATCAAATTTTGCATCTTAGACCTGTGGCCTTTGGAAAGAGCATGTGCATTTCTCAGGGCAGTCCCACAGAGTCAAATTTTAGCTGACAAGCTTTAAGGACTGTTTTGACAATAGAGCAACTTCATCATCTTACCTTCCAGATGAGAATTAGCCACATCTATTCTTTTTAATCTTTTTTTTCCCTACCTCCTTATCAATGTCTATTTCAGCACCAAGCTTTACCTTTCACTGCCCAATTTCTAAGATACATTAATAGTCTTTTTTAATGATCTTTACCTAAAGCTTTTTGATAGTCTATCTAAATAGTATTTCTAGTTTCATTAACTCTTTCAGAGAAGAATGTTTGTATTAGTGTCAGGAGGACTTCATTCTACACATAAGCTATGCTCTTCCATCCAGGTTATGTTATATTCCTCTAGGCTCTACCTCAGGTCTTTTTTTCCATGAACTGAGTCTAGTATGTTTAGAGAATAGATTTTTTTCCCCCCTTTCTTAAGAAAAAGGAAAACATAGCAACGACAGCATGGCAACAGCAGCTGCTGCACAAAAGAAAAATAGGCAAACAGACTTCCGAAACATGTATTCACTGTTAAGCTATTTTTACTGGTTGGTGAGTATGTGGGAGTATTATAATGAAATAAGTGAGAAAATAGCTTACAAATAATTCATAAGAAACTTTAGATGAGAACATATCTTAATGACTTCAGCCTCCTAGCTAGCCCTTGTGCTGTATGAGTCTCCACATGCACAAGTGTAAAGGTCACCTCTGATCTACGCTATTCATATATTGCAAATTTGTCCACAGACGTGTATATAAAATTCCATACCAACAAATAATGTCAGTGGAGCATTAAGGTTAAATCACTGGGCACTAAAAATAAAGAAATGTGCATCCCTGCATAGTGGCTTAAGAATAATTCCATCTGCCTCTGCCTTTGTGCCTTAGTGACAGAGGTTCCTGGCTACGGGGGTGTGGAACACCCCCAGTCTGGGTGTTTCTGGAGGACTTGCAGGAGCTGTATGTGGCTCCTGGCTCTGCTGCCAACCTGCTGTGTGACCCTGGGCACTTGACATCACTTCTCTGGGGACCTGTTTCCCCATTCACCTTCTGTCTGTTCGGAGCAGGAACCTGCAGTGCAGAAATACTCATATTTGCACCGTTGGACAGAGCTCAGCTGAAAAAGTGGCAAAATAATGATGTGTGCTGAAAAGTCACACAATAATTAAGAATAGCCTCTTCTTTGACTAGTATGAGATATGTTGTGCTTCACTATCCCCTCCTTAAGATGCCCCATGCTCACTGTAAACTGTGGGAAATCTTTAACTAAACTCAAAATAGTTCGTTGAGAACTTTAGAGAAACAGCCTCAAAACTGTTGAACTTTGTTACAGTTGCAGCCTGATCTGTTGGGCTGCATGAGCCCTTTTCTCTGTTCAGATAAGATCCATGGGAGACCAAAGGCAAACACAGCCCCTTAAGTCTCCTCTGCAGCCCCGATGCTTTTATTGGCACTGGGAGAAGCACAGCTCGGCCCTCTGCAGCCAAAGCCAGCTTCATTTGCCTTTAGAAACAACACAAATCTGTTTTCCTGGTTAAATAAAGTCATTTGCAGGGTTCTGTTGTGGGAACGACGTGTCAGCTTGTCCTGAATGGAGCAGTCATGGGGATGAATAGGCTGGTTGTTGGGCTGGAGCAGCTCTCTGCACACTGAAGTGTCCTTCCCGAGGCAGCCGAGCCCTCGCTGGGGCAGGGTGGCCACAGGTGCCTCTCTGCAGCACTGCAGCCTTTCTGCCCAGTATCCCCTTTCTACATGGAGTTTATCATTGATTTATTGCAAAATGTTTGAGGTAGTTCTCATTTCTGCAGCAAAGGAGGCAAATGAAAGTGGAGCACCAGGTCTGTTGCGTGTTTCTGCATCGTCTTGCAGATGTAGGAAGCCAATTTCTTCTTGTCTCTCAATCTCAAGTAATGCTACTGCTTCCCTGCCCTTCACAGGTGTGACAAGCAATGAGTAGCTAATGTTTTTAATTGTCCTCGTGCTGTAGACTTATTTGTTCTGGAAAGTTTGGTGTGTAACTGCTAGGGAAGGAGAGTGGTGATGTTCTCCAGAGGACATCAGGAATAAGGAAGCAGCAGCCAAAGTGGTTTGGTTCCCTCTGAGGCTTTTTTTTTTTTTTTCCAAATTTAGTTGAAAACAAGTGAAATGCGACACTTAGAAGCACTTTGTTTGTAGGATTCTTTCTGGTTTTAAATTGCTTCGTTTAAACATCTTTGCCTATGAAACCTCCAAGGAAACTCATCTGCTTGTTTTCTCATTTGCATCTTCTGCTTTCTGTGTGTTTTTTACACAAAAAAGAATGCAAGTATCTCATGTAAATTTATATATACACAAATAAATGTAACTGAAATTGTAAAGTACAAGCTGGTTGAGCAGGACAGAGGTCAGCCATGTAAAATAAACCTGGCACATTAGTCACAACGTGCTCTGTATTACGGCACTCATTGCTTGCTGAGGTCTTTTCCTGTGGCCTTCTGTAACATCTGAATATATATTAACACTTCCTACAACATATTTAGAGCACAAATAGCCTAAATTTGAGGCATTTGAAGAAATACTTCTTGACTCTTTTGCTGTTTGTATTTTTTGCTTGTGAAAACAATTCTCAAGAGCATTGTTAGGTGTATCATAGCAGGAACACCTCTGGGCGTGCTGGGGAACGTGAGAAAGCAGGTTTCAAGAGCTTTTACTTTCACACCATGTTTCAGCTCTGTAGTGATAAATGTTTTCTGGAGTACAAACCTGGAGCCCCAGGTCTCACTCCTTGAAATGTAAAAAGGTTTTTTGAAATTTCAGGGGTTTGCTTGCAGTCGGGCTGTGTCACTCTTAGCCAGTAACAGGACTGATGGGCTGGGTGGCAAGCAGCACAAAGTGGAAACTGCTGTTGATCTTAGTAGTGATGGTATTAGACAGGATTAGCACAGGACCTATGGCAGAGAGGAAAGGTAACGGCATAGCATGGGGAAAAATGAGGGAGGAACAGATCTTTTAGGCAATTCTGCGTGAAAACAAGCTTAATATCCTCTACCAGAATTTTTCACCATACCTCCTGGCTGTGCACTGGGTAATTCCCATATCCTTCAGCAGGTGGGATGAATGCTGCTGGGAGAGAAGCATCTGGAGTCCCCTGGAAATCATCTTAATTCGGGGTGGTACTTTAACTTTGTGGGTGTGGGGGAAGAGGAACACTTGCCTGCTCCTTGCACACAGCATCCTGGATCTGCAGGTGGAAACAGCCTGTGCACACACACGTCTGGCTTTGAAAGCCCCATTTCATTACAAGCCCCACTAGTATGTGGTCCTTTCAGCCAGACACAGAGCATCCTGCAGGCTGGGGAGTGTTAGATGGTGGCTTTATTGCTGCAGTGTCCTAACCACAGACAGCCCAATTATTCCAAATGGGCCTCAGCCAGCGTGTTCAGATTTGATTAAGAACTTTTTGAAAGATAAGAAGCATTTAGAGCTAAGGGCTGGCTCCAGCTTTAGTTATTTACATCGGGATAGGGGGGGATAAAATCTTTTATTAGTCTCACTGTTTATATATTTTGGCTCTCTATTCCAATATTGTGGCAAGAAGGAACCATATGTGTTCCTAGAAAGAGAGCCTGGTACAGCCGTTCATCAGGAGAGGATCTATTAATGTATTAACATTCAGAATAATGAGCAAAAACAGCCTGTACTGCAGAGACTAACACATATCTTTAGTCTGCGGTTTTCAAATGTTTGGGAAATGTTATATTCCTCCATCTTTCTCAAGCTGATTTTCTGCCAAAGGAAGTTCTCTTCTGCGGTTAATTTTAGAAAGGTTAAATCTATTTACAAAAGCAAACATAAGCATGAAGTGATGAAAACCAGGAGGATGTGGGGAGTAACAGGCTCCCAGGCTGCAGAGTTCACCGCAGGAGCTAATCTGGCAGGAAGACTTGTAGGCACGTCCTTTCCTTGCCTTAATGTTATGCAGAGTGGGGGTTGTGGTGGAGAAGATATGAAGCCCAAGCTCTTTGAGTTGGCCTTTGCTGTGCAGCGCCCCACCACCACCTTTCTCCAGAAGGCCATGGACAGCATATGTGCATGTCTGCAGATTGCTGTTGGGCTTTAGAGAAGATTGCCAAAAGACTTGGCGCAGGAAAAGGGCAAATTTTAAAGAGCTCGAGAGTGGGAGAGATTGCTGGTTGAGCAGCTTGGTTGCCTCGAGGTCATTGCTAATTAGAGTCATCTTGCCTAAAGGAGTGAACGTTACATTTTAATGCTGCTATGAAAACCAATCATGCTGCCTCCCCTTTGCATCCCATGCTACTGCCTGCTTTGCTGTGGCATCTGGAGTAAGCTGCACAAGGGAAGGGAAGAAAGAACTCTTAAAGGATGGAGAAGGATGCTGAAGTGGTAGCGGAGCTCAGATGAGAGAGGCTAGAGCATGACAGCTGTTACTGGATCATGCAAAAAGCCTGCCAGCAAAAATGCATCAATTTGTGTGATATCCGGGTGTCTTGTCTTCTGTTTTCATAATTGTATACATGGTGTCTGCATAAATCTTCCCCCGGCCCCTGCACCTCCAGTGAAAGGATCTGATTGGCGGATGGCAGCACATCACTGGGAGAACACCAGCAGGAAGAGACAACCAGTCAGATGTGTGTCAGATGGGGAGGGCCAAGGCCTGAGGCAGATTCCTCAGAGGTTGCCTGAACATGGTGCAGTCACTAAAGAGAAAACCTCTCCTTTTCCCTGCGGGAAGAGGAGCATGTTCATCCAGACATGAGAACCAGCAGTGCTGTCTTGCCATGTTCTTCAGGAGGTTAGTGCCAAATGACAGCCCAGGCAGCAATAGCAAATGCGTCATAGCCCAAAGGTCTGAGTGTCCCCTCAAGGGGCACAATCAAATTTCTTTTCCTTTTTCACTGAATGCTGAAGTCTTCCCATTTATTCACTCCTTAGCTGCAATGTCTGTGTCTTTAGCTATGGGCTTCCTTCTCATGGTGAGATCAGATCTGCTCGAGGAGAGAGGAGTCCTGTGACTCTTTGTTCCACACTGGGTTTACCATTAAAAGCCCATTTCAGGAAAGCAGAATATACCCAACCTGCACAGACCAGTTGACTGGTTTCCTTACTATCTTGGTCTTCAGGTTTTCCTGCCTATGGAATACCAGTCTGGTTGAGTAACTCCAGAAATACATCTACTGGTAACCACCAGCTCCATGCAATTGAAAGTCTTGGAAGCTGAGAAAGAACTAGTGAAATTTTTTAAATAATGACATCTTCACCCCCGGTATAAATCTTGCCTTGTGGCTATAGATGCATTCTGAAAAATATGCTTCCCCCCTGGGGGTGTGTCAGCTTTTAGGGGTTAAAACTCATTCTTGAAGACAAGAAAAATGCTTTGCATGCTCAAAATCAACTTTCTTTCTTTGACTTTCTGGGTAGTGACAACTCCTGCTCACTTTGGTCCTGTTGACAGTCATGCTGATGACAGCGATTTCAAATGAAGAGAGACGAAGAAAATGTGAGCCAGCAAAAAAGCAAGATCAGTAACAGCACTTTCCTCAACCCACACTGAGATTGAGAAACTTGGTTATTGATGTTGCAACAGCAACTGATGTTACTTCCAAAGCCAGCACTTAAATTCCACTTTGGTAGTTCATAACTAGCAGCAAGTCATGCAGGAGGAGGTAATTATTGTCTTGGTGCTCTTCGTTGAGTGGTGGCTTTGGTCTCTAGCACTGTAAAGCAGAGCACTGGCTCTGCACAGAGGTGACTGATGTGTGTCACCAATTTCCTTGATGTAAGGCTTAAACCTGCCTTTCAGCCTGGGGTGCCAGACTACGACAAGGAAGAGCTAGAAATGGGTAATGAATAAACATGGTGAGAATTTCAGCTGTAATCTGCCGTCAGGTCCATCTGTTACTCCTTCCCCCACAAGCCTTGCAAACTCAATGAGCCAGGAGCCGGTATGCTCCATATACTGTCCCATCCTTCAAGCCACATATCTAAGGTCTAATTGTCTGCTTGTCATTAAGTTTATCACTTGTGGTCTCTTGAGCCGTTATTGGTCGCAGGATCTCCTTGTTCAGTTATTTAGCCTTCCGTCTGCCCAGGTTATGACAAGGCTTCCAGAAGGATACCGAAAAGATGAGGAGGATAAATGTATTAATCACAGGCTGGTGTCTGCTGTGTCGCAGGGTAGCAGTCAATCCAGCAAAATGTAGCTTCTATAATCTGCTCATTTAACCGTTCCAAGCTTCATGCACTCACCCTCCATCTCTTGAAAAACTAGATGCCCAGCTCCCAAACAAGAGGGTTCTTTTCCATTTGGTAGCTGGTGAGTCCTGAAGTCTTTATGACCTATTTGTGTCATGTGCAGGCACTTCAGTTGGGGTGAGTCTTGGGGTTTCTTGCTTATTTGCTGTAATCTGGAGAAGGCTGCTCCTGGCAGAAGCATGATTAGAAGCAGCTAAGCAGAGGAACGGTCTATGCCTGGTGTGACTCAGCGAGTGGTGAAGGCTCCAGCAAGATCTGCCTATTGGTGAGCAGTGGTTTGCTCTGGGGAGAGGATGCCCATCTCCCAGGCAACGCGGCAGCTTGCAAAAAGTTGCCATCAGAATTCATTGTGGTTCCAGCCATCTCTCATCGATGCAGGGTTTTGGAATCTTCTCTTATAGACCTCATGCTCACAGTTGCAGTTCACAAGTGGAGTATCTCCCTGCTTTGGGAACCAGGCCATCTTAATTAAAGCCTACACAGATGATTTTTTGCGTTTCTCCCATAGATGCTTCCTTCTCATGTTCCACGAAGCCCATGTTCTTGGTTCTCTGCTCCTCTATTGCTTCCAGCTCTCCTCCTAGCAAGGCAGATGTGATAAGCAACTTGGTTAGTTAATGAAATGACTTCCCTGTCTAAATGAGGCGTTCTTGTGGGTTCATTTGCTAGTCCCTGCTATCTCCCTCAAGTTGTCTATCTGCTTCTGGCTCTCCTGGGAGAGTGGTTTGGGACCTATTTTGAGTCGCACCTACTTTCCCTTTGTGCCAAGCCACAACATTCACTGGGGTCAGGCACAGACCAGAAAGTGCCTCTGGATGGCAGGGCTGGAGAGCTGCATGAGGCTGTGGTTCGGCTGGGAAAAGAGAACTTAAATAACACCCAGTCCCTGGTATTGCAGACTGCAACTGCAGAGTCATTTCAGAGAAAGTAACGGGACATTTTTCTCTCCCTAATTTATGTCTCTGCTGCATATGGCTTCTATGGAGTCACTAATGTTACAGACAGATGGGTTGGCATTTTACTAGACAGAACACATGGGCTAGATGTTGTTAATGCTTGTTAGCTACTCACTCTGCAGCTTGACCAGTCCAATATGGTCACCTCGCAGATGGTTGGAAAGCTGCAGCCTGGGTGCTGGAGTGGTCCAGCTCTGCAGCGCGTGGTTGTGACAGCAGTTGGGATAACGTGTGTTTGGCTGCTTCTTCTGAAGGACTTCATTCTAGGTCAGAGATATCTGTGGCTGGGGGATCAGCACAGCTTCCTTATGTGTCGAGGAAAGACGCTGATTTGCAATCACCCTGAGCCTTCAGTTGAGGTGTTGGCTTTAAATTTCATAGTTTGGATTTTTATAGGATGGGGTTGGAAAAACTCTGTGAGCCCTGTGCCATGTTCTCATCTACACTCCATCATTGATGTTTATAGACATATTTGGCTGGTGAACACTATTTAGCAGTCCTGAAGCCTGTTAAAAAGTAATAATTTATGATCTCAAGACTTAAAACCAGTGTTAGTTTACAGTAGACACCCTATGTGATTTTCTTTTCTATAACGTGAATAGTTTGCTGATATTTACTCTCACCAGTCTTGTATTCAGCCGAATCACTTCTAGGTATCAGCTCAACAAGTCTCCACAGGGTGAATCTTCTTGGTAGTTGGTTTGGAGATCCCTGTCAGAATCTGTGGATGCAAAAGTAGATGCTGTGGGTGGATCATTTATGTTGCCATCTTCCCTCTTTGACAATGCTGATGTTCAACTGGCAGCATAATGGTGGGAGCTGAATGCATCCTACAGATGAGGCAGAGAATTTTAGTTTCAGCACTTGTCCTTTAAAGCTCTCAAAGCACTTTTGGAAAATGCACAGGTATTAATCCACACTGAGCAGCAGTTCTTCAAACCTATGATTTAAATTGGATATATTTGTCTCTGTCTGTCCTGAACTGTTGAGTAACATTAATGCACCCTGATAATAGCTGTCACATTGTACCCCAGGGGTTGCTCCTCAGTGATAGGTGAAATCACAGCAGTTCAAAGACCTGTCTTCCAGGATGAAAAGCTCTATAGGAATATTCAGATATAAAATAGTAATAGTATGAATCAAAAAATATGCTTCCTTTATTTTAAAGCCTTTGATCTTATTTTTATGGCATCGCATTCGACAGTCTAGAGGGCATTAACCTGTAGGAGAAACCTTTTGAGAGAAGATGCTGACTTGCCCTCCACTGCGCAGAGCACTGTCCCCCAGGATTAACACCAACCAGTTTTCCCCATCAAGAGGGGTGCAGGCACTTCAATGCACATCCCTGCTCTTCTTCACGTGTTTCATTTTTTACACGGCATGCAGGAGAGCTCACAGAGATCAAAACATGTAGCTGTAGGGAGAAACTCACTGCTACGCAGGACACACTGCGGCTCTTTGCTGCCGAGCTGGTGCAGCATCCAGGACCCCATCACTTCTGTCACTCATCAGCGTAGTGCCTGGGTTGTGTTTCTGACTGAGATGGAAGTACACGAGCTGACCTCTTGCGCAAAAGACATTGTGGGGTCATGGCTCATCTCAATGTTGAATAATAAGAAAGAGAAAGGAAACGTTTGCTATAAATCTCCGCGCACACAGGGCTGTTTGTAACTTATCCCACCCCAGCTTTCAATTTTCTTCTTGGCATTGCCAGGCGTTTGCTTTTCTTTGCTCAGCAGCTAAAAGCAGCTTTTTCATTACATTTCCTGGAAGGCTCTTTACAGGCATCCATCCCTCTCTGCCTCATAAATTCACTTTATTTAGCAAGCTGGCGACAGGGAGGTCAGAGGTCTTGGCAAGAAGCAATTATTATAAAGAAGTAGTCTTCCTCTTTTGGGTTACAAAGAGGATATTAAAGGGGGAAAAACTCCACTGCAGACAAGGAATAGTCGTTTGTGAAAGGTAGATGACTTGATTGATGAAGAGCTGCACATCCTGCAAGAGCTACCTTGGGCAGGCATCCTGTCAGACCAGCTGAAACCTGCCCATTACCAGGAAAAAAGGAGGAGGAAAGCAATAAACAGTGTGCTAAATAACCTCATAAATATTTCCAGCTGTAAGCACATCATGTGGTACAATTTGGGGTTTTGGGGTTTTTTAATATTTTTCTAATTTTAAATGAACAGCCTCTAATTAAAGTGATTTAGTGGCTACCTGGGGACCTGGTATTTGAGCAGCGCGTGATGCTTAGGAGAGATTGATTGGCGAGGCGTAACTCAATTGGGGGATATTGATAATCATATCATCACCCGAGAGAGCCAAGTTTGAGCAATTAAATCTCAAAACCTCATACTTGGGTTGTTATAACTTCAGCAGGCAGTTTCCACATGCACACACACACACGTGCTTTCCCCGAGCATTTGCTGGGCACTCCAGTTTTCTGGCTGGCTCTGTGCTTGGTGGGCTGTCATGTGAGTGTGGGCATCCCCATCTGGAATGATCCATAGTGGTGATTTCTCAGCTTTGAAGACCCAGGGAGAGGGTACCAGCCTGTTCAGCATCAGTGCTTCCCCCCTCAACATCTGCACGTGGACAAAGCGGCCTTTGACATTTAGAAAAATCTCAGCATCCGAAGCAAGAGGCAGAAACAAAAGGATTTTCTCATTTAAAGGTCAGAGCCGGCAGCTTCTTAAAAGATATTTTCAAATAGGTTTGTTGGTCTGTGACAGGGTTTATGTGTATTAAAGAGTGCCAAGGTAGGTGATGGGCACCAAGGAGAAGGTGTCAGAGGGAGGCAAGGGGCCATCAGGACCACCAGTGAGCTCAAGTGGTGGTCCACTTGGTGGCAGAGGCTCTGTGGCGCACATGGTGATAGTGCTGCAGAGGTTTCAGAAGCTGATCAGGTGATGCAGCTGACCCTGAGGACTTCCACTGATGAAGAAAGGCATTGGGAAGAGAGTGGCACTTTCCCATGTGAAGAGGAGGTCTGAAGGATTCAAATGATGAAGGCAGATTGCCAAAGGGACCGGTCTGGTGGGGAGATGTGCATAACCCACATGGGAGCAGATGGAACAGCAGGCTTCAAGGTGGGGTGAGGAACACCACAGGGACAAGGGAAATAGCAGAAAGAACTGAGGCAGAGAGGGGAGAATGTGACCACAACATGGCCCATAATGCCAGAGGAGCCTGTGGACCTGAACGGAGCAGGGAGAAGCTCTGTGTGGAGTCTGGGATGTGAAGCCATAGTGCCCCTTCCCTCGGCACGCACGGGGCTGTTTGCTGTGTGTATTCAGAGCAGTTGTGCATAGGGACACAGCTTGGACAGTGATTTATGGAAGGAGCACAGCAGATGAGATGATGCCTCCACGATACATTCACTGAGTAAATGTCACTAGGCAATGATTCACCTGCTCGTTTTGACCCCTAATACATCTTAGCCTTGAAAAGTACCATCTACCATAGAGCATGGCCGAGCAGCTTCTGCAAAGCAAAGGCTTATGACTGTGCCAAGGGGTGGAAAGCCACTCTGGCAGCCCTGCCAAAGTCCTAGGTTTCACCCTTCCTCATGCTGTAGAGGTGTTTGAACTGGAGTTCCCAAGCTGAGACACAACTCTCTTGCCTGCTGTGCCTGGCACAGAGCTCCACCATCACTGTTGTCAGCTCGCCAAAACCCATTCAGGAGCTCCACCTATGGCACTTGGAGGTGTGTTTGAAGATGCGAGAGCACATCCTGCATGGATCATATCCCCGCAGGCAGTTGTGCTTTCCCAGTGTGCAAATGAGAGGTAGAATATCCCCACTCTATGCTGAAATCTCAAGTTGTATTGAATGCTGAAGTCCTCTTCTCCCTTTTCTGCATTTCTACCCCATGTTGTCTTATGATACTGCATCCCCATGTCAGCCGTCTCCTTGGAGCATGCAACCACCCTCTTTTCAATCTTAATCCAGAGTATGAAGGTCTACAAGACATTAGGTCTTATGCTCAACCAGTATTTTTCAAGAATCATCCTTCCTGTGATTAAAGGCCCACTTTAAAAATCCCAAAGTGCCAGTTGATAGCTGATGGCACTTTTGGAGCCAGAGTGGGGACATCCAAAATATGTCAGAGAGAAGAGGAAAGGGGCATACAAGAAACTGAAAAAAATGGTGTATTTAGTTCAGAGTGGACTTCTGAACTCTTTGTTAGCTTGTAAATGACAGAAGGAGATACCATCACACTTCTGATATAGCTACCCATTTCATTTAAACTGTACTTTTTTATCTTGGAGGGTTGGACTAGATGATCCTTGAGGTCTCTTACAACCTGGCATTCTGTGATTCTATGATTCTACCTCTCAGCTAGTGGAGCAAGTGGAGAAGTAAATGCTGGGAAGGTTTCTGTGTAGCAGCAGCACAGGCGCAAAGACCCATCTCAGCAGAATCCGTTCTGTCAGAAGCCCTGTATATGTTACGTTGAAGCAACAACAGTTGAGAGAGCCTCCTTTATGGTCCATACATTGTGGCATTACCAGCCTGGTCTGGCCAGCTGCTGGTCCATCCCCCAGCAGGGACATTTGGGAATGCCTGTTGCTTCTCCACATCTTCTGCATAGTCTGTTCCTTGCTGAGATGGTCTCTGTTGGAGAGGAGAATTTGCTATTCTACCACACTGGTGGTTATTTGAGATGCTTTTATATGTATATCTAAACTATAAAACCTTGAATAATTTACCAGTTTCCAGGGTTAAGAGGAAGATTTATGATGTTTCCTTCTGGCAGGCTGCAGCTGATCTTGGTTCTCATGGAAAAGAAAATTGTACTAACGTCTCCTTTCTCTGAGCAGATCCAGGAGCAGCCACTGCAAGCTTATGTTGCCGTGTGGTAAATAGACTTGTCTTCTTCTGTTTTACAATACAGTGAAATCTGCCCACTGATACGATGGCTCTGTGGGGTAGTGCAGCCTGTGAGGAGAAAAAGGGGGTGTCACCTTCAAATCTATGGCAGGAGTCACGTCCCCCCACAGCAGAACCAAGCGCGTGGTTACTCGGGGAGAAGATTGATTTCCATTGCTTTCCCAGAAAAGGTCCCGATAGGCCTTAAATCAGACTGAACTGGCAATGGAGCTTAGCGAGGGCTGGAATCATTCCTTTCGCAAGTATTTGAGATCTGAATAAAACATAACATAGACCTGAATCTCAGTAGTTTAGTGAGCCAGGCAGATTTTTTCCACGAATTAGAAGAAACCAATATAGGCCTGTGTAAAGAGTACCTATGAGATGGGGTTCTAACAGTACACAGCTTCTGCATTCTGGGCAGCTCTGGGCTCAGGGAAGCCAGGGGTGGAATATTTGCGTCTCGAGTGAAGTGCTGCACTGGGCACAGTGGGGAAAGGGGGAGAGAAGTGTGATGGTGGTCCCCAACGTCTCCTCTTGCATTGGCTCCTCCGTGCATGACTGCGGGGCGGATGGGGGTACTCACAGGCTCAGCTTTTCCTTTGATCCCATCTATTTGGTTTGACTCTGAATATTGGTGCTTTTTCTTTCACGCTTCTCTTTAAAAGCAACAACACTCTATAGGGATGTAGCTCCAAGACATGTCAGTAGTGTAAGGCGCAGAGCAGATAGGGCTGGGTTTGTCTATGCTCTGGTCTCTCTTGCCCCATTTCCACTCATGGGCTGTCCTCGTGGATCACTGGCACTCATTGAGGTTCCTCAGCTTCACATTTTCTTCCTAGATGGGCTTTGGTGGCTTTTGGCTTCATCTAAATTTAGAATTCCTGGGGATGCATCGCCAGAAAGAATGATGATTGTATTACATCAAAAACGGTAGATTTAGGTTAGACAGTAGGAAAAAGTTCTTGAATATGAGGGTGGTTGATCACTAGAACAGGCTGCCCAGAGAGGTGGTGGAGGCCCCATCCCTGGAGACATTCAAGGTCAGGCTTGATGGGGTTCTGAACAGCCTGATGTAGTTAGAGATATCCCTGCTTATTGTAGGGGGGTTGGACTAGATGACCTTTGGAGGTCCCTTCCAACCCAACACATTCTGATTCTACATGGCGTGTGTCATGTGAACAGTCAGTATGTGCTGTCACCTGCAAGTTTTTGTGAACAGGGGTTGTGTCCAGGAGTTTTTCTTTGAGGGATGAGACTTTTTTTTAATTTAAAAAATTTATTAAAAAATGAGTGGAGGAAATCCTAGCTGTGACCTGTGAAGAGTAGGACTCGAGCACCCTTACAAATTTGAACCGCTGGAAATTTCAGTTTTATATCTTTCATAATTCCAGTTTTTGGAGCTGGAATCCACAGTGTGCTCTGCATTGATCCAAACTGGTGTGAATCAGCCAGAGCCTGCAGCACTTATTCAGCAGAGCATCCCCTCTAGTGTCCTCCCCCTCCCCACACCCCTGCCTTGTCATGGTCCCTGCTCGCTCCTGCTCCCACACCACCCACCCTGGCACTTCCCCCTCTGCCTGCAGCTCCCTGGGAGCAGACTGGCATCTGAAAAGAAACCCCGGGAATTAATGGGAACGTATTGCCATTATTTTCTATAATCACTTTATTTGTAAAGCACATGCTGCAAAGGTACTCCTGCTGTTGAACTCAAAGCAACAAATCTATCTATATATCCCAGTCTACGCTACATTATGAACAGGTGGGCAGAGAAAAAAAAAGCAATAAAAATAAATAATAAGGAAGGTAACAATGATAGCAATTTTAAAGTTTCTAAATTCCTTTAAAAGCAGTGTGAGATTGAATGAACTGAACCACAAGTGCATACGTCCTCAGAGTTAGCGTGTCAGCATCTCCCAGCGGAGGAAGAATTGCCTTCTTCTCATGTGCCTTCCTTCTTGCCTTGTTCCTAGAGGAGATAATAAGAAACCTGGGTGAGATGTCTGGGGTTTGGAAGCTTTTGGGGTTTTTTGGATTTTTTTGAGTTCCTGGGGAGACAGAGGGAATGGGGGTGAGTGTGCTGCTAATTCTGTTTCCTCCAGCCCACACCAAACTCAGCAACATTTTCTCAGCACACCTTCATCTTTTAGTCTTCATTTCCACACTCAGGACAAACATCTGTGTTCCTCTTCATCTTTTAGTCTTCATTTGTTCATCTTTTATTCTTCATCTGTTACAGGAGCTCTCTTCCTCAGGAATTTTCTTCAAACTGACCAGCTTCTTGTTTCTTCTGTTGCTGCTCCTTGTTGCTGCTTCTCTCTTCTGTTGCTTCTCTCTAACTGGCTCAGTTCCTGCTTCTTCTCAGACTGATTTGGTTCCTGGTTGATATAGCTCTAGCCTTGCCCACCACCCCAACCATGATCACCTGGGGGCAGGCAGGGCCTCACACAGGTGGACCAGGTTCTGTCTATGGGGCCTGAAACCACTTGGGGAACAAAACATGTTACTGGGTTGGGACTCATCCATAGGTCACATCCACTCAGGGCCCACAGCCCAGGCCCCAGCACTTCAGTGAGGGCGGTGCCTCCCTTGACCATCCAACAATTGAGAGAAACCACAATTCTGCTGAACTCAGTGGGAAGGAGCAGCCTTCTCAGAAGCATGCATTTGTTCACATTTCTCTGAACATTATTCTTCTGCCCTTGTTGAAGGAGGAAACTTTGGTTATGAAGAATAGTAGAGAGAAATTGCCATTAATCTCACAAAAAAAAGGGAATTATTTATATGTAGCCCTCACCTGTGATGCCAGTGAGCTCAAAGTAGAGGGGAAATTTAAAACATTTATGTTATTCTGTTGCTGAGATCATAAAACACAAGCAAATGGTCTGGCACTGGATGCTAAATTTCATAAGGAACTTGCTTTAATTAATTAAACTAGTAAACCAATTAATGGATTTACTTGTAAATTCTTAGAAAATTAATTCTGTGCCCAAAGAGTGTTTTAAATCTGCGAAGGAGGCAGGATGTATTTCAGACAGAGCTTGAATTCCCATTCCAGATGAATCCAATTCAGCGCTGACTTTAGAGACACAAGTGATGCATTCATAATTCTCGGACCTTCCTCCGAAACCAGCACTTCCCATCCCCTGAATCCACGGGGGATTTGCAGAACAAAACCTGTGCTGCTCTCCCAGCACTCAGCCCCTGTACCAGCTCCTAGCTGTGCTACAGCCTCACGTTGTGCCTCTGGCTTCACATGGACCATGGATGTCCCTCCCTGTGCCTCCAACTGGCTTCTTCATCTGCCATCTCTGCCCTCTTCCAGCTTAGCCTCCTTAATCTGACCCAGTGGTACATCAGGTGCGCAGAAAGCAAGTTGGGTAGCTCCAGTAAGCAGCAGATTAAAGCCCTGAACATCCCTTGGAGCTGCTGAAAAACAACCAAACCAAAGTAGAAGAGATTTAAACAAAAGCTAATTTACTTTTCCACGTGGAAATCTTGTTTAGATTCCCTGCCTGGCTCAAGGGTGACGGGGGCATCCTCTGTACCTTAAGCTCTTCACAATCCAAAGTGACACATACATGGAAAGTTCATCATCAAATGTGTCCAGGTTCCTGAAAACATGAAATCAGGAACAAGCAGGTTCCCTGGGGCTCTCCACGGTTATCACTTCCCTTCTCTCCTAGCAGGTCAAGCCATGTTTTTCCCTTCACATGGCCATGCTCTGCTCTGGCTCTTGGCACCCTTTGGTTGGGGAGGGGGTCTGCCTGGCTCCTGCCCACCCTGAGGGGATGCCAGCTATGCCCAGCACTGCCCCGCCTCGGCTCCAAGGGAAGCAGAGCTCCAGAGCAATTAGAAACAGGAGTGTTTTGAAGAGGAAAATGGCTGGGGAAAAAATTAGCATTTGCGCTGTGATGTTTTTGCTGTTTATTAATAAACAAGCCGCTCCAGGGGCAGGAGAGGCTTCCAGCATTCCTTATTTCTCTTGCATTTAGCTTTCTTTGCTTGTTTTATATGTTACAGGAGATTTGTAATATCTTCCCACATGTTGAGTTTCCTTATTTTCATGAGAGCATTGGTGGAATAATTCCTCTGGAGCTCTCAGCTATGTGCTGCTGGGCTGATTTAAACATCCAGAAACACTTTAGGGATGCAGGGTGGATTAGCAGCATTTTGGGAAGGAGTCGTGTTAATTAGGAACAGGTCTGCTTCCTCCTACAGAAGCGGAATGACTTCAGGGATAAGTGATTCCATGGAGGGAAAGCCCTTGTGTATAGCTCCTGCCCCCCGAGACCTGAGTGGTGATGGCAATGGTGACTATGACATGGGCACCCCAGTTCTGCACTGGGGACACTTGTGCAGCCTCTTTTCCAGGATACTGGAACTTCTCATCTCCCTCCACATCATTTGTCACTGTGGGAGGGTCCCATATGTGGACCCTGGAAAGGGTTCAATAACACCATGCGCATCACTTGCACTGCAGTGGGTTAACAGGTCCTTGATTCCAGGTGGATCTGTGCTGGAGGAGGCTTCAGGGTGACGCCATCATGGGAGGTGAATTAAAACTCTTCTGTATTAATGGGTTTGTTCTTCTTTCCCCTCAGGCCTCCAGCTCCTCTGGTGGAAAAATGCAGCTTCTGGAAACCGAATTCTCACGAACCATCCGGGAGCTCATTGAACTCCACCTGCTCCACCAGGACAGCATCCCGGCCTTCCTCAGCGCCCTCACCCTCGACCTCTTCAGCCGCCAGACCATTGCTTAGCGTCTCACTGCCAGCCACAAGCCAGGTGTGGAGCACTCCTGGGCAGGACACTTGAGGTAGCAAGGACAAATTCTCCCCTCTCTTAATTTGTGGTGTTGGGTTGCTTCTGTTTTGCTGGGAACTCCTTCTTCCCCTTTATTTCATGCTGATTCCCAAACCACATCAATTCTTCTGAAAAACTTCATTTCTCTACTGTGGGAGGGCAAGTCTAGCTCCATCCCAGGGCTCTCCTGTGCCAAGACCCAATCCCTGCCTTTGAACTGGGAAATGTCTTCATCACTGCCCAGACTCTCTCAGCATTTCTCTGGGAATACGGTGGGAACTGCAGGTTTGAGGAACCATAGCATCACCATTTGCAGCTTTTTCCATAAAGTTCCCTCAGATCTGGTACCAGAAGAGAAGAGCCTTGTGGGAGGCTGGTGCTTCCTGGCCCCAAGGTTGTCCTCTCCTAATGGGTCCCAAGGGCTTAGTCCTCGGGGACCTCGGCAAGGTTTAGTTCATGAGTAGCAGGTTTGTGGATACCTCCTGCCCTTGTGAACAGCTCATCACTCAACAGAGTTGAAATTATTTTCAAGATATACAGTTACTTGAGGCTGCCATCACTCAGCAGGCAAGCACAAGCATAAACGGACATTTGAAGACCCTATACCCGTGTTGACACCTCTCTGTTGTGTGGTGTGCTCAGATGTCATTGGTGTGCTTTGTGTTCCTCACTGAGATTCTTGGGCTCTTGGTTATCTCAGGACTGTGGAAGGTGGGAGGGAGCCCTTGGGGTGTGCTCACTGCTGCTGGCTTTAGTCTGCTGCCTGTCACCAGGCTGTGGGTACCTGCTCACCCTGCTGGCCATCTCCCTCCTCCTCTCCTCCATGGAGAATGGAGCACTCCCTGAGGTCTGACATTTTATGTTACAATGGGTACAGCTCTTCTATCGTAAGAATAAAGTGTCACTTCCCAAACTGGATGTGTGACTCTTTTATTTGGGATATACACAGTGCTCCCCCTGTGTTCTCCCACGTGTAAAGCATGATAACAAATCATCCATCAACGGCCAGATGCTGGTACTGCTTTCAGAAGGGAGGACATCATTACCTCAGTTTTTCCAGGCAAGTCTCATTCATGCTGCAAAGCAGATTAGTTTGTTATGAACTTCTGTGTGTATTGATTTCCTCTTGATATCAGCAGGAACATCCTTTCTAAGCTTGGAGAGAAAGTAGCAAGTTAGCTTAGATGCTTACAGTGGCTGCAGGGTTGGCCATGCATGCTGGAATCACTCTAGGACCTGTCGATGTGTCTACAGGCATGGGAACAGCTGCCAAAGACCCAACTGCTCAGAGGTGGAGGGACAAGCCTGTGCTCTGGGGAGGCTGCAGCCCCCATCTCCCCAACCCTCCTCTCCGCAGGGTTTGCAGGGAAGTGCAATAGCAAAAGTTTGGTGTTTTCTCTTCTGCTTGAAGAAGTCCTGGTGGAAGATGAATTGCCTGACACGCTGTGCCAGGGGAGCGCTGCCTGATTCATATGCGCGACGTGGCGCTGAGAGTCGCCTTCCTCAGTCATGGGGAAAATGAATCGTGACGTCAGCTGCGTTCGGCTCCTCCGCCAACACAACAGTGGATCCTGGCTGCCTCGGAAAATTTTTCTCCTGGCTCCTCACAGAAGAAATGAAGTAATTAATAAGTTTACAATAAACCCTCTATCTTAGCAAAACACGGGTGCGGCGAGAAGCGATGATGGAGAGTGACAAGGGAAAACACGTTCTGCTCGTTGGAAAGTTGCCTCCCAAGAGTGAAAGGATAATAAGCTGGGGTAGAAAACACAGTAGTCTTCTGAGACGCCTTTGGTGGGGAAGAGAGACAGATGAATTACTGCTCTGCACCCTGCTCTCCCAGCAAGACTGATTTGTTCAACTAAGTTTAATTTGGCAGCACAGCTGGGAGAGGGTTGATGTGAGGATGAGTGCTTGGCTAGGTGTGCCAGTGTGGTGCAGTGCCTGGTCCTCCTCATGGCCTGGAAAGCTGCTGGGGTAACTGTCCTGCTTTGGCCAGCAGCTCCCCTGCCCTGCTCATGGCATTGCACTGTTGCACAGTGAGAAGGTTTGGGCACTATGTGAAAATGGGACTTTGGGGAAGTTTGGCTGCTCTATAGCTCACTGATGGAGGCCTGGGAGCATTCATGTGGAAGTGTGACCATTGCAAAGCCACCTGGGCCACCTCTGGGACATGGGCTTGTGATTGGGCATTGGGAAGAGGAGCTGAGATTCCCCAGTTCCTAACTCCAACACCAAATTCAGGATGAAGCCTCAAACATGTGGCTGTGCCCTGCCACCGCAGCAGCTCCTATCTCTGCTGCCATCTTTCTACTGCTCGCCCCAGCAATGGTGGAGCTGTGAGAAGTAACTGTGACGCCGAATTTCACAGTCATTGCTCCTCCTGTGATGAGCTTCATGGAGCTCAGCAGCCTATGATGGGGTCCTGCTACCATGTTCACTGCTCCCTGCATCCCCCATCCATGGGCACAGGCCCCCAGGGCCATGCAAACAGGGACCCTGGTTGCCACCGATGGTACAGCAGATTCCAACCATCCCAGGTCGGGGGGGGGGCACAAGTCCCATCTGGCTTTGGCTCCTCACTTGCAAAGCTCCAGCTCCATTCGTGGAAAATCCTTTTAGAAAATCTTGAGAGATCAGTAATAAATTTGCAGTTGGTTGGAGGGGAGAGACGAGAGTGTTAACAAGTGTGTGGATGCTCGCTGGGTCTCCGTGCACGCTCGCTAGGTTTATGTGCTATAAGCTGTAGAAAATGATTTATTAATGCACGGCTGGGGGACTGTGTGTGTCAGAGCACTGTCTTGTTTGCAGTGATGCCTGAAGCTTCCCTTCACTCAAACTGCTTGCAAGCCCCTGCTCCTCTACTGATCAACCCTTTTCATCTGCGTGCATATATAAATACCAAACAGGGGCAAGGAGCTGTCAAGTACTGCCATACGGTCCTTGAAAGCAGCAGAGCTCTTGGCTAAAGCAGGTATTGTGAAGTTCATGCCTCTTCTAAGGTCGTGTGTCTGAACCTGGGGGCTTTTCCTCCTGCTTTGTCTCCTGGCTCTTTTGGTATTGTTGTGTGTTGTTTGCATGAGCCTCAGATTTGTCCTGGAAGTGTGTGATGCCTGAGAAGGAGCTAGGGAAACCCTTCTGGGATGAGCCATGAGAAGCTTGTAGACATTAGTTATGAATCTTGTCCATGTAGCTTTGTAGGAGGAAGGGAAGGAGAAGAGGGAAGAGCATGAAGCTGTGATGGAGGTGGGCACCTAGGGAGCAAAGGGCAAGAGTGGAGCTGGAGATAGATGGGGAGTTAAAAACAGGGCACTGGACAGATAGGGAAGCCACAGTTTCTAAACTAAAGAAAGAAAAGGACTGTTGCTGTCTCCAGAGGCCGTGTGGTAACCTGGGCCCGGGGTCTCCCCACCTTGGGGGCTGGAAAGTTGCTGGTTTTCCCTCATGCCCCTCTCCAAAGCAACGCTTCAGCTGGAGTCCTCCTCCTCTCCCCTTCCCGGCATAGATGGGGTTGGTTATTGGAGGTGGCCAATGCAGCCACTGTCTGGGCAGCCCTGGGCACCAGGTGGGCAAAAGAGCCACAATGGAGAGGGGTGAGCATTCCCAAATGCCTCCTCCCACTTGCTGCATGGCTTGTGGGGGTGCAGAGAGGACTGGGGTATGGAGAGTGATGGGGCATGAACGATCCCCCTCCTGGCTCTTGGATTTTCTGCCTCTCCTGGGACAAGCCAGTGAGGTCCTTCAGCACTGCAGGCTCTGTAACTTGGGAACATTGCTTGACAGTCACAGCCTCCCATCACTGGCCAGCAGTGAAGGTTCTCTGACTCCAAATGCAGCTCCCCAGGGAGCCCAGGTGGGTGGCAGCATCCCACCAGGGCTCACGACCATCATGACTGCTGTGGTGTCGCTGTCGCTGATGGTTCTCCATCTCTCCCCTCCTCTCGTTCCAACACCAAAGAAACTCATTGCTTCACCCACCCTTTTCATTTCCCAACCCCAGCAGGAGACCAAGAGGTAGCTGGGAAGGGTGTGAGTTGGGTGAACAAGTTAAAATAAGCCTCGGGGAAGAGAGGCAAAAGCCTTCCTAGGACATCACCAAGGTAATGCCGGACTCCGCAGCCAGCACTGCTCGGTGTGGGAGATGAGGCAGCCCAGGCAGGTTCAGTCCTGCTCTAGTTTTAGCTGTTAGAAGGCGTTGGGAAAATGATGATGGTGTCAGATGCCAGATGACCATGGCTAATGACAGGCACGTTCTCGAGGAGGAAAGTGTAGTAGCTGGGGAGGGCAGAGCAGGCTCCGTGCTGGTGTAAACCACACTCCCGCTGCCTGCTGTGACAGGAGATCTGGATTTAATAGCAGCGGTGCTAAAAGTTGCATGATATTTAAAAGCTACAAAACGCGCCCACTCTGATCAGGGGAGGGATATTAAATAAATAAATAAATAAATAAAAAATCAGCAAAGCTTTTTCACGAAGTCTTTTTTAAATATTAAAACCCCAGCCTTCCCAACAGGAAAGCTTTTTTCAGGCTAAGAGGAGCGACTGAACGGCATCTGATGATATCGCATTGACACAAGTGTCTAGAAAAATAGGGTAGGAATGTGTGATCTGTTCTGCAAAAGGAGCCCTTGCTAATAGGAAATATGCTGATGCTACTTTTAATTTCATGACTCAGGTTTGCTGTAAAATTGATGGGAATCTGTGTTGGAGCTCGGTTACGTTAAAACAGTTCTCGTTGCTTGGGATTTTTCCATTTCTTTTTTCTCTTTGGGGGGATTATTATCTTAAATTTTTTTGGCACTCCAGGGGCTCGTAGATGTTCTTTGAAAGGACAAGAGAGCAGTCTGGCATCCAAAGGAAACAGGAGATTCTTGCTTCAGAAACATTCTACGTAGAAATCACTGGCCAAAGCCTTCACTAAGGAACTGTTGCAGGCCCTGGCCCAGGGCAGCCATCCTGCTCCTTCCACCCACAGCAGCTGGGTCTCCAACCTTCTTTGTGTGTGTGTTTCCCCTCCAAGCAAACACAAGGGACAAGACAGAAGGAAAATACACTTTAAAGAAAAAGCTGCCATGTAAGTTAAGGAGCACAGAGGCAGCATCTTGATGCTGGAGGGCTCAGGAGCAGCCCAGGTCTTTGGTCTCCACCCAAACCACGTTCCTCCATCAAAGCACATTCCTTCAGGTTGTGTCAGCTCTCTCTTCTGCTTCCTCAACATGGGATCAAGCATCTCCTGGCCCCTTCGTCTTCTCTGTGCTGTTTCCTGGCCCAGGCTCCAGTACTGATGAGTTTATTAGTGTTGCTAATTTTACCTGATGCTGCTTCCTTCTCTTCGTGACAGGTTGTGTTTTTTTGAACTCTCCAGCTGACTGATTGAGCTCTCTTTAATATTCCCTGTTTTACTTTGAATTCTCTTTGTTGGCTGTTGCTTGTTATGGTTTTGGTTGTTTTTCTTTAATCCTCCCACTGCCTCTTTTTCCTCCCTGGTCCCTCTGATGCCTCTTCAACCTGGAACAAAGCCAGAGACCATCAGGAGGTCATTGAAACACAGACGGTTGTTGGATTTAAATAAGGACTAGATAATTTTATGACCATTAACAAAATCCGCTGCTAGGCAAGCTAAAATAATAAGGGCAATCATATCTCATGGTTCGGGGAGCAAGTTGATTGTGTGTAGGGCCTGAGAAGGTAATTCTGCATCCCTGACTACCCTTCCAAAATATGATACAGTTGACAAGATGCACCAGATGGGTCAAAGGTCAGGAGGACGTGCAAGGCACAGGGCGTGGCTAGAGGGCGAGAGCATTTCTCTTATCACCTCTATCATCACACTCCTTTTATGTGGTGTTCAGAAACTTCTGGTATCAACGTGATGGAAAATGTTCTCCAGGCAGATGAAAGGCTCTGAAGTTTGGCAAAGGAACCTTTCCTCTCTCCATGAGTGTCTAATGGGTAACATTTGTGCTGTACAATCACAGGTGCTTTGGTTTGCTGGTGATGGTGGCTGGTTCATCTGCCAGGCTGTCCTCATAACCACTACCAAGAAGCAACTCCCTAAAGAGAAATTAAAGAGCATGCATCTCACTTAAGTCCTTTAGTTTGGAGGTCCTCCCACCCCCCATTGACCATGGGGTGCCTGAGGGAGACCAGCCTTATACGTAATGGGGTGTTGGCAGATCACACTGTCCCTCTTTCACCCCTTCTGCTGTGGCTCTCCCAGCTCCTCTGCGTGCATGTGTCTTTCCACAGCCTGTTCTGGGAGTCACGCTCCAGCCCTTGGGGATGTGCAAGATCAGCTCCCTCTCTGATCCTGCTGTTAGGAGGCAGAGCCACCCCTCAGTGGCATGCTCTGAAGTGACAGCTCTTCTCACTGTGAGTCCTGAGAGGGGAAGGAGCAACCCTGGAGAGGAGGTGACAACAGGGAATGAACCAAACCCACAGGGAACTGAGCTGCTGATCCTGGCAGCCATGCTGAGAGGAAGAGCAAAAAAAGCCTCCCAGATAGCACCAATCTCTTGGCTGGATCCATCCAGGCAATGACGGATGCCTTGAGGTAAGTCTGTAGGTAACACTAGCACTTCTTTTCAATGCTGGAGTCTCCTGCCCAGTGCACCAGTATCCTGGACGCTGATCCCTGACCTCATACGGGCAGAACATCACCTGTGTGCTTCCAAGCAGGCCATGGGACTCCTCGCCCTGTAAGGAGATAGCACAAGCCCACCGTGGTGTGCTGCCTTTCCTGAGCTGCCAGCCCGCGGTGAGGATTATAGCTCTGACAAATCACTCGTTAACTTCGCTAACTCATTAGAAAACACCAAGTGCAGAATAGATCCTGAGCATGCTAATGACTGATTTTAAGGGATCACCGTGGTGGTAAACCATAATTAACAGGCTATAGGAGCACTTTTTATTTAATTACACACAGGCAGAGCTCAGAGGCATGGGAAGGTTGATAGGCAAGTCGAGAGACACCAGCACTGACTGCTCAGCCTCAGTGGTGACCCCAAGGGAAGTTTGGGTGGTGTAGAATGAGTTGGTTTGGTTGGCATCTCTCAATGTATGCTGGTCATGGTCATGAGCTGTAGGGGGTCACATCCTGTACCTCCATTTGCCCTCCCTGTATGGGCGTGTAATGGTAGTATGTAGAGTCTTGTCATGGATCTCGCACAATAGCTTTCCCTCTGCAGAGGGAGTTGTCAGCTTTTGGGAGGTCACTGCTCTTTGCTGGCCAGCACAGCATCACAGCTCCTCTGGGGAGTGGGACATGCAGCCCACCTCTTTGGGACCTGCCTCCTCTCATGTGCTGCCAGTTGAGCTAATCTCACAAGACAAACACCCATCCAGCCTGGCTGCACCTCCTCTTCCTCACTTCTCTCCTTAGAAGGAGGAGGAGGATGGCACATGGGGCTGAAGTAGAGATGTTCACAAGGTGAGGAAGGCAGCAGGCCCCCCAAAAACCACAGCCTCCCCACACACCCTGTTCCCATCACTGCTCTTTCCTGGCTTCACGGTTAACTCTGGCCTTGCACAGTCCCCGGGTCCTGTAACCAGTGTTAAATGTAATGAATGATCTTGTCCTCCTTGTTTGTCTCTTCTTTAGTGTAACACTGTAATTAGCTTAATTACCAACAGATTCATATTTTTTTTTGGTAACTTAAAATGGAAATTAAATTTTGCACCAGGTTTTACAGACTGTTAACGGGAATCGAATAATCAAGCCTGACTCCAAGTCCTTGAAAATGAGTATTAAAAAAGGTCTGAATTTGCATATTCATGTTTTTAATAGGGTTCAGAAGGTATATTTGCAACTGATGAAAAGGATTAATTAAGCCTAATTTGCATAGGAAGAACAGTTTAACCCCTTGCATCCTAGCAAGGCAGGGACTGACAGCTTGAATACCACAGCTGGAGAGACTCATGGGCAACACAGCACAGGGCTGGGAGCAGCACCCTGCAGAGCATCTTCCTTCAACTCAAGGAGGACCAGACCTGGGGGATCCAGGATCTCAGCATCATCCCAGCACGGACAGCCCCCCTCTGTCCACAGCCGCCTCTGGGTTTGGCCTCTGTCCCCATGCCATGGTGGTTTGTGACCTGGGTCTCCCATGGCAATGCCACCATGCCAGGCCTTGAGCAGAACATGCTGCTCCTCCTGGTATGAACTGGGCTGTGCAACTCTAGCACAGTTCTAAGAAATAGTATTGGTAAATCCAGCTCCTTCCCTGAGCTGTTCACAGCTGGGCTGCCTGTGGCCAGCACAGGGTGGGAGCAGCCATGGCTAGTAAGGGCACCAAAACCTTCAGCTCCTGATCTCATCTCCAGTTCCCTTTTATTCTCAGTAAGGCTGATGCTAGTGAGGAGTTAGTCTATGAGAGCCTCAGACACAGGGTGAGACTCTGTGTGTCCTGTCCTGCTCCCAGATACCAGCCTGAGGCTCTGTTCAGGAGGTGACAGCATCCCAAAACCCTGGGACTTACGGAACTACAGGGGAAGGGACATAGAGCTGCCTGCACCCCAAATCCCAGCTGGCACCCCCAGTACAGAGGAATCAGCTGGGTCTTGCACAGCTCTGTCCAGTTGTGATCTAAGAAAAGCATAACCCACCCCCCCCAGATCAACCATACCCCCAGCCTGGAAAGCAGAGCGTGAACGTGACACTTCCCAGGGCCCTACAAAGCTGAGAACAGAGCACAGCTTTGAGTCAGAGCCTGAATGTTGCTAAAAAGTGGGGAAAAAATAAATAAATCAGGCATTCATTTTGCTTCAGCAGGTGGTGTGCTGCGTTCCCCTTGTAATGCTTTGGTGGCGTGTGTTGCTAATTATTTTTCGGGTGGAATTTGCTGCGCGCAGCGCACGGGGTTCATTAGACAGAGATGGCTTTGAAGTGGCGTTCGGAATTAATGCTGGCATATGTAAATGCTTCTTGTGCCATGGAAAAGCTGGCTATAAATGATGCATGAGGTCCAGTGAGAGAGATGCTTGCTTTGTTTATACACACCCATCGGGCTTCGTTATGCCAAAAACAGGCAGAGGAAAATGGGCAGCATCTTGCACAGTCCATATATCTGCTATCTGACTGTACGTGAGCGTTTAACAGAAGGTAGCGTGGCATCCTTAGCACACTGCATCCCAGATTTCCTCTCATCAGAGACATATATTAGTGACCTGGCAAGCTGCTGCTGTCTCTGTGCTCAGCATCTTCCCCAGACCCCCCAGATGATGAGGAGGATGCATCCTGTACTGTAAATCATCGAGGTCCTGACCCATATGCCTTGCTCAAGCAAAACCTGCCTCAGGGGAGAGGTACTTAGTGGTAACACTGGCTTAAGGAGTCTCTGTTCACCTCCTGCTGCTCTCACCCATCTCATCCTCCCAGCGCAGGGTCCATAGGGCCATGCAAGCAGCAGAGATGGGGAACATTTCACTTAAGAAGAAGAAAACCTGAAGAAAGAGAAAGAAAATACAAAGACCACAAGCATGGCTGAAAGAGAGGTACCTGGGGCAAAAAAACAAGGGAATGTAAGATCCCTCAACCCCTGACTCCACCAAAGGCTTTTGATGGTGGCACTGCTGCTGTCCCAGAAAAGCTGAGTTCAGCTCTGGGCTCATGTCTGCTCTTGACGGGGTGTATTTTAGCCCAGAAAATGCTTTCAGAGAGAAATACTTGTCCAGCCTTTCTATAAAACAGCAGGATCCCTCTTGGGTCACCCAACAGTGAGGTGAGGAAATGGCTCCTCAGCATCTTCTAGGAGCTCTTCTCTGCTGCTAAGGTTGGGCAGGTTGTGGGTGAACAATTGCCCTCTCTTGGCTGCTGCCCCAGTAGCTCATGGGTGAGCTGAAGACCTTGCATGGTCCAGGGATGGCCGGTAGGACCTAGCTGTGTAGCCCCGTGGAGACATCCCTCCAGCACAGGGCTGGGACACTGGGAGCAGGGTCTCTGGGAGACCCAGGCCCTGGCAAAGCAGGGTCTGGAGCTTCACTGCACCAAAAATAAGGCACCTCTGTGGAGCATCTGTTCAGTTCCTTTTCTCTGAAGCGATGAGGCCAAAGGCTGAATGGCTCCATGCTGATGAGAGTTTCCCTTTAGGCCTGACCAGGATCAGCCCCCAGGCCCTTGGCCACCCCCAGACAAGTGGGGACTGTGTGTGGGGCAGCAGCCCTGGCACTCACCCGCTCCTCTGCTGCTGCTGCCAAGAAACCAGGCTGGAAATCACTGAGGTGCAGCTCTGTCATGTTTTCTCTGCAGTGTTTACGAAATCGCTTGCTCATCAAACACAAAAGGAACTGTTTACTTTTTAAGCAAAACAAACATAAAATACCTCCATCTCTGCTGCCGTTCAACAGGCTGCTTTGTTCTCTCCAGCCTCCACGCTTGCCAAGGCAATAGGGCTGTGCAGTCAGGAGCTCTCTGAGCCCGAATCACCCACCCCATCCACCCATGGACAAGTGCCCACACTCCTGCCCTGTGGATGCCCCATCCATGCTCATGTAGACGCTGGCACGGGGACAATTCCTGGGCTGGAGACACCAAGTTTTGCAACTGTTGGAGACCTGGACCCATCTGTGGCATGCTCCCCAGCCAGACCTCCAGACGAGTTCCCTGACACAAGACTGGTCTGGACAAGCTCGAGGTGAGGAAGGAAGAAGCCAAGTGAGAAGCTGTGACCGAGTGCTGAGATGTTGTTGTATTTTCCTACTCCCAACTGTTTATTTACCAGCTTGCTGGAGAGCAACGATCTCTTCCTCATGCCTTATTGAGAAGCTCAGCTGTGAAATAACTAAATGAACCATCCCTTTTTATTAGCCTTTGGACTTAGCAGAGGAGCAATCAGTTGATGGCTGACCAGTTTTTGAAGATGCTAAGCACATTACAAGTGCTAAGTATTATTATTTTCCCTGCAATGCTTTATTTTTCCCTCTGAATATTCAGTTTGAATAACCCTTTCAATTACATTATCCGGTTTCACGCATCCTGCTCTGATTAAATGCAGTGCCGCTTACAGTTCGCTCACCTCTGTGGTTTCCAGGTCTCTGCCAGCCTCATCCTAACCTTTGCTTCTCAATCCTGGGCTGAAACAGCCTTCATTCTGGGTCCAGCATCTGCTCCAGTGCTGCTTTGGCTCCTTGAAATCAAATGCATCCACTTCACTTCCCCACAGACACTTGGATCTCTGGCTCCTTGCTCTTGCATATTTATTTTTCTTTCTTAATAGGGGAACATCTTGCAACCTTTCCCTTTCCTTCCAGCTAAATTAGCTCCCTGGATAAGCTGTCTCCTCTCACTTGCTGGCATCTTCCTAACATGCCTTGTGCTGTTTTGGTTTCTTCATCTTTGGGAAAAGGCAAAAGATCAGCTGTCCAAAGGAGGGCTTTGTACCCTGGTGCCAGCCAAACCACCTTGTCTCCCCTGGAGATCTCCAGCCACATACATCTATGGCTTTGGAAGAATGAGACTGGCTCAGACTTCACACCCCTTCTCCTGACAGCTCCAGAGGAGCAGTTGTTAGCAGAGTCCTTCATAGCCATGGATGGGCTTTTCTGGGCATGCTGTTCTCCAAAGCCAGCCTGAGGCAGGGACTTCTCAGTTCCCTCAGCTGAAGGAGCCTCCTGACTGCATCAGAAAGTGTTCGACCATCTCTGGTGGTGAGGGGCAGCTCCCATCTCTGCTGCAGCACCTCCATCTCTGTTTTCTCACTCTCATGACATCTGCACCCAGACCCATCTGGTCTCCAGGATGGAACTGCGAGATGAGTGAGAGATCAGAAAACAGCCCATGTCTCAGTGCACTCTTCTTCCCAGCTGAAAGTTCCACCATGGAAGTAGCTTTGGGGTGGTCACATCAAGCTGCTCTCCCCAACCTCTGCTACCAGTCTCCTGTCACATGTCTTGCCCCCAGCCCTGGTGTCTTCATTGACTGTCTTTTAGGAGCCATGATCACCCTGCAAGGCTGGAGAAGGCTGTGGAGCAGCTCAGGGGCTTGTCAGCTGTCAGCACTTGAAGGATTTCTCATGCATAGGGCTGCCACGTTTCTGCCTGGGATTTCCCAGGCAGAGATGTATGTGTGTGAACTCTGGAGTGGGTGGTAGTGTTGTTACAGCAGAACGATCTAAGGATATAATTGAGATAAGGTTTGTATGGAGAGGTAATATCTCTTACTGCAGCACCTGAGATAGCTGGGAAAAAAAACCACCAAACCACAAGAGGTTTTGTGCCCTCAAACTTTTTCTCAAGCTGAACTGAGCTGAACGCATCAGGGATGTTTCAGATGGCCAGTGGCAGATGGTTTGTGGCCACTTGGCCAGGGGGTTGCTGGCTCTGCCAGCAACTTGGGGCAACTCCCAACAATTGCTCTGGTGCTGCTCCTCAAAACTTACTGCAACACAACTCCCAGATGGGACAGTAGGGCACTTTGGGAGGAGAAGCCTCAACTGCAGGGAATGGGAACCTTTGTACCTTGGCTAAAAATGTGGTGGAATGAGATTAATTAATTTAGTTGCCTCATGTGAAGTGTGCCAGTGTTTACTTATGGGACCACAGACGGGCTTTCCCAGTACCTAGAGAGGCCTCCTGTGACTCGGGTGGGTTGGGTAGCTCATGATTGTGGGGCAGGAGATGCCCAAGGAGAGCTCTGCTGTGTGAAAGCAGTGCTGAGAGAGAGGAAAAGATTTAAGAGGCTCCCAGAAGGGATGAGCTGCAGGCACCACACACAAACATTGAAGCATCCCATCACACCCTGCAGATCAGGGCAAGCCAGGGGCTTGTGCAAGGATGGAGGAGGCTGTGTCAAGGCTGGACACTGTGGTGGGATGAGCCAGACCAGAGAGATGATGAGCTGCATGGAAAGTGAGTGGGGTGGGAGGAAAGTGTGGATGGTGTAAGTGGGGCTGATCACTTCCTTTCACAGCTGGAAACACTAAAGCATATGATGGACCCAGAAGATGAGCAAGACAATGCAGAGGACAGCACTTGCACAGCTTAATGGAGAAGATGGACCAGGAGAGAAGAGCTCATTAGAAAAGGGCATGGCACAGTGAAGAGAGGAGGGATATAAACCACGAGAAAGCTGATAAATGGAAATCTTTTAGTCCCAAAGAAAGCCAAGATGGAGTATGTTAATGAGCTCTTTAATGGCGGGGCAAGTAAAGGTGAGCAGCAAATGGCTATTTCCAAACAACTGAGCTGAGTGTGAAAAAACAGATGTTGGTGGGATGTGAGAAGCTATTGGCAGATCCAGGAAGAGCAGCACAGCCCAAGTCATTAACGTTCCCATTGAATTATTAAAAAGGCACACACATGCAAGCTCGGAGACTTGGTAGATTCTTTTGGTTACTCCACAGAGACAGAGAAGTTGCAGAGGGAGGGAAACAGGCATGTTCACACCCAATGTGGACCAAAAGATAGGGCAGCAAAACTAGAGTAAAACCTAGCATCCTGCTTGGCTGCTCCCCACGTGGTGAAAATCCACATCTCTGATCTTCAGTGCCTTCTTATCCTTTGTGCAGAGAAAACTGAGTCCAGAAAACTGGCTTCACTCTGGATCAGCTGGTTTCCCTTCGTTAAGTACTGGGCAGTGGGAGGTGGGGATGAGCAAAACTCTTAAGGTAACATTTGGATTATCCCTACCACCCTTCTGGTGGTGCTGGTGAGCTGGCTGAGAGGGGTAAAACAGGACATGACAAAGGAGATGTGAAAAACTGGAGTGTAACCAAATTCAAGTGAAGCCCAAGCACTGCTACAAGCCAAGGAGTATCTGTTGGGTTGGCTTCTCCAGCACCACCGTGTTCACCAGCAGCTTCACTGCCTTCAGCACCTCGTGGCATTGGCTGGCAAGCAGTGGTTTGGAGATAAAGGAATAGAAATACATCTCTCTCGAAAGAACGATTCCATCTCCAGACACCTACCCTTGAAAACCAGCTCAGAGCCCCACAATGGAAAGCCTGTGGTGAGTAAATGGGGAGGGAAGAGCTGGAGCAGAGGGCTGGGGCACCTCCATGGTCCACACCTGCCTGGCACTGCTCCAGGGAGTCAGGCAGTGTTCCAGCAAGTCCTGTTCACACCCCCTGCACATTTGAGGCAGGACTGGGGCTTTTCCTCAATACCCCTTCATCCCCTGAAGCCCAGCCCCCCTGCTCTATCCCTGTCCTGTGTCCATGTGCATCCTCCAAGCCTTGGGGTGGTGGCCCTCTCCCCACAGGACACTGTGGAGGAGAGGGACATGGTGTGCACTGAAGAAGAGCAGAAGTCAAGGTGAGCGGGTCCCAGAGCAGGCAGGGAGGGTGCTGCTGCACCCAGGGGGTGCATTGTTGGTCCTCCCCCTGACAAGCACTCACACACACAAATAAATTCTGACTTGGGCTCCCAAATTCCTGCTCTGCCAGCTGCACTAAAAATAGCCCAACGCAGTGCGTGCTGGCTTCCATCACCCTCATCGATCTGCTGCTTTTGGGTCTGGTCCAGCAGCGCTGCAGCCCAACCCTGCACAGCCTGTGGTCTCCTCCAGACCCCTCCTCATCCAAAGGATTTGTTCAATCAGGCCACCTCCAGTGCACTGTCCCCACCCTTGCTAACCCCCTGCTCCTGCAAACGAGGTGATTTATTGCTCCAGAGCCCGACAGGCAGCCGGGCTGCAGCAAGAGGGCAGCTCGTGTTGCAGCTCCTGATTTCTGCAGAGCCACGTCCAGTGATGAGTTTGAGGGTCTTGGGCAACAGGGCTCTTGGTTTGCCAAGGCCCAGCCCTGATTCAGGGAAGGTCTGATCTAGAAACAGGGCAGAGATGAGCACTTGGAGGGGGGTTAGCTGGGGTCACTGGGATTGAGGGCGTGTGCAGGTGCAGGGGCTGGCTGGGCTGCTGGAGCTTGTGCCCAGCCCCCTGCTCTGCCACTGGCTCTGATCACCACGTGGATGTGGATGAATGGACCTGACCCATCAGCATCAATGGGACTGGAAGAGAGATGGCTACAGTGGTGCTTGCAGCCCTGGGAAAGGTCCCACCACTTGGTGGGCACACCGGGGGAAGTGAGTGCCCTCAGGAGCAATGAGCTTACATGGCACATGTCTGCATGGAGAGATGCTTCTGTCCTAATTTACAGGCTTTTAAATAATATTCAGGCTCTAGATGTCACACGGGCTTTGCAACACGTGGAAGGGTCCTTGACTGACACTGGACCACAGCGAGGACTGAGCTTGGATTTACACCCCAACAAGAAGCTGTCTTTGCTGAGATGCTGGAGGAGGGATCAAAGGGGGGATTTTTAGTTCCGCCTTTGTTTTGCCTGTGAAGACCAATCTAAACAACAGCAGTTTTGTGGCACAGAAAGGGCATCAGCAGAATGCATTTACCTGTGGGTCCAGGGCTATCATTGTCCTCTAGGAATAGCAGCTATTGGTGGTGGGCTGGGAAGGAGCAATAAGGTGGGGGGTTCAAGGGCCACTGGTGACAGCCCAGCAGGGAGTGGAGAGAAGGTGTAGGGGCATGCAACCACCTGGAGAGTCCTGGGGGAGAAGAGACTGGGAAGTAGTGATGGGAACCTGAAATCCATGTCAGAGGGCACTGTCCTGTTACACATTGTCTGTGTCAATGTCCCTTCAATGCCATGGCTGGTGCCTGTGCCAAATGAAGGTCTCAGCTGCGCTTTCTGAGGTGGGTTTGAGTTTGCATTGCCTGCCCCACCCCACATACAGCCCAGGGACCCTGGAGTGCAGGAGTCCTCATTCCCCTGGGGCTCACCAGGGCATCCTGGGCGGGTGACGATGATGATGGGCAGCTCAACTGGGCCATGGGCAGCTGCCTTTGAAGCTCTCCAGGAGCAGACACAAATCCCTCCAACCTCAGCCAGCAAGGAAACTTCTTGGAGTAGCATGGGGCAGAAGCAGCAATGGGTCCCTCTGCTCCTTTTGTCTATTCCATCACTGCAGAGAAACTTCTGCTATCTCTTAAAAAATCTCTCTCAGAGCAGCTTTGCTTGATGCCTTCACTGATCTCTCTGGGGCTGCTGCCTGTCCTATGCTGGGCACAGCTGCTCCCACCACCTCTGCCTTCTCCTGCCTCTGCACTCCATGCTTTTCCCTGCCTTTCATCCCTCTCCCTCCCTTTCTTTTTCCTTCCCTTTGTTCATGGTCTTCAGTGGCAGAGCCCAGGCTGCTGCAGGAGAGGGACATGGGGAACCTCTGGGTCCTCAGTACTGCTGGTGGTTTTCTGTGCTGGCTCCCAGTTCACTGTTCCCCACTGCCCCTTGAGGTGGGGCAAAACGAAGGAGAAACCTTTCCCCTGGCATCCCCTCCTCTTCATTCAGACATGTCCTTCCAGTGCCCCCTCCTTTCTGCTTGATGGGGAGTGCTCTTGCTTTGGATGAGTTTGGGGCAATAGGAACTGCCTGGCTGGACAAGGCATCATTTCTCTTTGCAGAAGCAGCTGAAGAGCTTTGATGGATGAACAGGAGACAAAATGAAGAAGACAAGCACCCAACAGGTCACAGGTGGTGAAATTCTCCCTCTGCCCTTGCAGGGGTCTGTAAAGGAGCTGCCTCAGGGGCTGGAGGATGCTGTGGACAGAGCTCACCAGGCCCTGTGCAGAAGCACACTAGGAGGCCTATGCAAGGAGTGGTGGCTTTGAGGACAGTGGGACTTCTTCCCTTTTCTTGCTTGGCTTTTTTCTCAGCTCATCTTTTGGCATCTCATGCCAAGGGGTGTGGACTGTGGCTGCCAGGGCTGCACCGTATCTTGGAGGGAGGAAGAGGAGGCTGGAAGGTGCTCAGCCATTGTTTGATCACCCAGGGAGCCATCAGGAGCTCTCTGAGACCCATGGCAAGACCCCACCAACTACAGGTACCTCTCCCTTGGAGACACCTTGCAGGTGTGGAGGGGCCTAGACCTTTTCTAACCCTCTTTTTGTTCAATTGCAGAGAGTTTGCATCTGGGGAGTGTTTAATTTAGAAAGGCCAGTGCTGCTGTATCACATTTCTTGTGTCGGTCTCTGTTGGTTTATGACCAGTGAAATCCTGGTGTGAAAACAGAATCAGGCTTTGATTTCATCTGCCCCTGCTGTGTTACGCCACTAGCAACTTTGCATTTCTATAGCAGCTTTTATTCTAGGAGCTAAACGGGCTTCACAGACAGGCAATTAATTAATTGAGCCTCCCCACCAGCCTACGCCCTCAACACCACAAGGAAGCATTTTGCAGAGGAGGAAACAGAGGCAGAGAGGAGCAAAATAACTCGCCCCAGGTAAAAAAGATGAACTTGCTGCTGCCTCCACAGCGAGGTGTTATGCTCTGCTGGTTGTGCCATTGCTCCTGGCTGCTGCAGAGATGGTTGTGATGTCATTTCCAAACTGGTGTGGGAACTGGTCTCAATGGGGGGAGTGACTGAGGAAAGTCTTTCAGTATCTATCAGTGACTGCTGTTGCTGGAGCATCTGAGCTCATATTAACTCATGAACTGCCACTAGCTTCGACCATCTTGGCCTCTTGCTGGGGAACCCCATGAGACCATGAAATAGTGCCAGGAAGCCCCTCTACCATTTCCCCTATCTATCCTTGCTGACCACCTCCTGTTTTTCCAGCAGATGCTCAGGATTTGCAAGGAAAGGTGGTTTCAGCTGAAGGATTTGCTTTGGTCCAGATGCTACAGCTGAGATTTAGGGATGGACCTACCATGATGTCACAAAACAAGAGAGGAGTGATCCTCAGCTTCCCTTTCCAGGTCCTGCTCACTGACTGGTGAGCAAGACGCAGCCCCAGGAAGCTGTGTGCTGCTGGTGGGATCTGGGGCACCTGGAGGAGGTGGAGGAATGTGCTTTTGCTCATGCAGAGTGAATATGTTCCTGGGGAAATTGCCTGCCTTTTATTATGAAACCCTGCTAATGGTTTGTTGTCTACACAAATAACCATGGGGAACGAACTCGTGCACTTCCCAGCCTGCTCCGTGTCTTCCCTGCTCAGCTCCTTTCTGAGCAAACATAACCTTTTGCAAGAATACCTGTCAAAACCGCTTTGAAATATTGAAATAACAGGATGGGATATGGTTTGCTCCTGGGCCCTAGTGCTCATCCATCAGGACTCAGGATGTCCATCCAAAGAGACTTGTGAGGAGGATGCAAGGGAAAAATGCTGGCGAGCAGCAGGGCCCCAAAGGGCTGCATTTGGGGAGCTCATCACCTCCCCGGGCTGGTTTGCTGGACTCCACACACTCACCAGGGGAGCAGAGCAGCTCCCTGATCCTCATGAGGCCTCACTTCGTGTCAGTCATGGGATGAAACATGGGGGCTTGTGACTCAGGTGGAGCTAACTGGGACAAAATTGTGTCCTTTGGCCACCAGCATGGCCTGGGATTGCCTTCACAACCTCAACACCTCACTCCTCCTCCTCACCCCATGAGTAGGGCATCATCTGTGAGTATTTTAGAGATGTGGCAAAAGCTATTGAGTCTTGGACAGGTATTGGAGAGCATTGGTTGGGAGGCATGTGGCTGCTTGGGTGTGCACAAGGCACGAACATAAGACCGTCCCCTTCCCTTCCAGTCTCACAGTCCCAGGGAGCTCCCTAGGATGTTCATCTCCAAAGTCTCTCATGAAATGGGAGTCAAACTGGTCCATGGGCAGCTGCAGGGCTGCAGGCAGGAGGTGCTGCACTCCCTGCCTGAGGCTATGGCTGCACTTGGGGTTGTCCATGGGGCAGCTGATGGATGCACAGTGGTGGGAGTCCCAGAAGCGAGGGGCAGGATCCCTATGCCTTCTGTCATAGGTCTTAATATGGGCAAACTGTAAATGCTTAGTGTCTTCTCTCTCAGCAAAAATCCCCCTCAATGATATCCTTCTCTGGAGAGTGGCATGAGGCTTTCTGCTCTACCTCATTGCTGGCTCCCCATCTTGAAAAGTAAGAAGATAGACCTCCACCCCTCAGTGGCTGTCCCCAAGAGCCACTGCTCTCCAGTTATGTCTGTTTAAGGAGAGAGACCAATACCTTTTAATGTGCAAAAGAAATCCCATTGCATGGTGGCACCTGCTCGACCAAGAGCTTTTCACTTCTCGTCCCCTTCCCTGTTCCTGGTGGTGATGGTTTCCCACCCAGAATTAGGTGGAAGATTCTGCTTTTCTGGGTACGTGCTTTTTTCTTAATATACTTGGAAGTGACAAGAACTTGGACACAGACAATTGTTGGGAGAAATCAAAACCAAACACTTAGAAATCCAAACACTCCCCACCTCTGAAAAACATCCCATCAACCAACCACCAACCAACAAAAAAGTCCTTCAAACCAAGCTCCATCTCTTTCTCTAAAATCCATGATTAAAACCTGGTACAAACAGGTGAATATAGATATATATATATATATTTTTAGTAGATGTAGTATTGTTTTTTTATCTCCTCTCTCTTTCTCATTATACAGCAAACATTGCAAATATAGAAATTTTCTCTGTACAATTAACGACTTCGGTTTACAATGCAATGTGTGGTAAAACCTCTCGGTGAGTGAAAATGTGAACGGGCCTTCAACCGGGTGAAAGTCTAAACTGGAAGACTCCGTTTGCAAAAACAGCCCAAAGGATGGATCTCCTTCTGGTCTCTTTTTGGTTTCTGTCGCTGTTTTTGTTGCTGTTGATTTTGGAAGGGAAGGAAGAACACAAACTGTTCACAAAGAATCCACAAAATCACGGAATAGGGACTCATGCAATGCAGTATTGGGAAACGCCAGACCTCAGCTCTCTGCCCGCTCTTTCACTTTCTTTTTATATTCAATTTTTTCTTTTATTTTCTTATTTTTTTTTAAAAAAAACCAAAATGAAACAAAACTCTTTTTTTTTTTTTTTTTTTCCACTCCACAGTTTTTGTTTTGTAAAGTTTGTGTTCAAATTTGGTGCGCGTCTCACCAACGTGAGGACATTTTAATATCTCGCTTTATATATTATATAGGTTATTTATAGATTTTTTTTTTTCATAATTTGTTCTCTCTTTTATTGATTCTTTTTTATTTTATTATTTTATTTTTGTTTCAAAGACAGTCTGAATAAAAATAGCTGCTGCGGATTTCTTTTGGTCCAGTTAGTGTGTTAAGTCACGAGTTGTGTGAGGACTCAGGACTTTTGCTGGGCAGAGACGCCCTTCCAGTAGTCTAAGATGTCGTGAAGATCCTCGTCTTTGGCAAACTGGACCTTTTTGCGTAGGGCGTGGCCGGCTGCCATATACTCCTCCTCGTCTTTGTGCCGCTTGCGGTTGAGTTTGAAGCGCTCCCAGATGCTGTGCGAGGGTTTGCAGGTGTACTCTGGGCTGGAGGTGTAGCTCAGGTTGTGGTACTGAGGCGAGAGCTGGGAATAGGCCAGGTCTCTGGGGCGAGGGCGGGTCAGAGGCTCCAGGATGGAGGGCTTTCGCCCCGCCATGCTGTCGTGAGGGTCCCCTTGGTGCGAGCTGGGGTAGGAGTGCCGGTGTTCGCTGTACTGACGGATCTTCTCGGCTTCCGCCCGCAGGATGGCCGCGGCCGGTGTCACAGTGAGGATGGTGTCGGTGGTGGGGGACGTCTTCTCGATGTATTTGGCTTCTGATTTGTGGCCCGATCCCTCAGAGCGGTAGGACCTAGGGCTCCGTATGGAACCACTGGAAGAGGTGCTGGAGCGTTTGGGGGCCGCCTCCATGCTGTGGTGCCGCTGGAGAGGGTGGTTGTAGCTTTCCTTGTAGACGGGGGAGAGGAATCCGTGCTTGCTGGGGATCTGCTCTGATAAGAGCACCAGCTGAGGCTCCACCGTGGAGACAGCCCCTGATTTCACCCCTTGGAAGGAGGTGGACTCAGATTTCAAGGCATCGATGCAGTTGTTGATGATCTGGTTCACCTTGTCCACTTCCTTGGCAATGGTGGAGATCTCAGCCACAGAGCTCTGGGTGTCTGGTGGAAGGGACAGCTCACAGTCTCGCCTCTCAGGCTGCTCACCTGTCCTTACTTCCATGTAGTTGCCCTTGGTGGCCTTGGGGGTCTCGCTGCTGTCAATCAGCTTGTACTGCTCAACCTCGCCAGCAGAAGGCAGGTAGGGGATGCGTGTCACTGTCTCTCCACCCAGCATCTGTCCCTGGGACAGCTGGGTGATGCTGGTGGTCTCCATTTCTGGCCCATATTTCAGCTCGATGATGGTCTTCTTCATGCTGCCGGCAGCCTTTTTGTGCTTCTCCTCCTGCTGGCGCTTCTTCCGGAGGCAGTAATACACAACGCCCAGGACAATCACCATGCCAAAGAGACAGCCCAGGATTGTCATGATATAATGAGTGGCAGTGGAAGGGGTGGGCACTGGCTCCTTGCGGTTGGGTCTGGTGGGTGTGATGGTGACACAGGTGTGGTTGTACTTGGAGTATTGGTGGACAGAGACTACACAGTAGGTGTAATCTCTTTGTGCTACTAGGTTGCTCACGGTGATGTTCTCCTCCTTCTTCCTGAGCTTGGTGATCATGGAGGAGAAGCCGTTTTCAAACTGGGAGAGGATGTACATCTTGCTGAAGGGGTAAGGGATCTGCACGGTGAGGACGGCTGAGTTGTGGTTGAGGTGCTTCACCTGGATGTTGGGGCGCACCTCTGTTTCACCGATGGGTGTGAAGAGGGAGAACTGCGGCGTCGTACCATCACCAGAGGAGCACTCCTCCTCGGAGCAGGGACTTTCGGAGGGCACCGTGGTCACCTGGTACCTGGGAGGGAAAAAACGAGGGATCACAGTGTAGGAGCCACCGGTGCAGAGGGAAGAGAGCATGCTCAGAGCATTGCGGTAGCCAGTCCGGCCTTGGCCTAACAAGTAGTAGCCCATGTAGTCGGGTGGGGAATCGCACTGCATCCGATCATAGGTGCGTGTCATGTTGGTGAAAGCCTCCAGCCATTGCAGGAAGCCGAGGAGCTCACAGGAGCAGTAGAAGGGGTTACTGTAGAGTTCACAGACAGAGAGCTTGTTTAGGCCCCGAAAAGTGTTGCTGTCAAGTCTCTGAATCCTGTTCATGGACAGGTCAATGTTCACTATGTTGGGGCATTCCCAGAAGGCATTGGGGGTGACGGTCTCGATGAGGTTGGCCTGGAGATAGAGGTACTCCAGCTTCCCCAGGCCCCGGAGGATGCCCTCAGTGAGGTTCCTCAGTCGGTTGTAACCCAGCTGCAGCACCTGGAGGTTGAACTGTCCTGAAAAGGCACCGTCCTCAATGTAGGAGATCTCGTTCTTCGTCAGGTTGAGGTATGTCAGGTTGCCGAAGCGGCTGAGCGACGCGTACTGCACGCTCTTGATCTTGTTGTCGTTCAGCCGCAAATCCACGATGGTGCTGTTGATTTGCTGGGGGATGGACTCGTAGGGGGGCTGGTTTTGGCTGCATATGGCCAACCAGACAAAGCCCTTGTCCCCCTCAATGAGCCAGCAGTCTGCCCGCACCCCGCCGGCGTGCAGGAGAGAGACGGCTGCCACGCACACGCAGAGGGCTGACGTCGCGGCCCACCGGCGACCTGCCATCTGGAAGGGTGGCATGGGAAAGGGGTTCCTGGTCTGCCAGAAGCGGGGAGCGGGACGGGGGCTGGGAAGACGTGGGCTAGTGCTTCTTCAGCAGCTCTGCTTGCCTCTCCCTTCTCCTCATGGCTTGGAGACAGGGGGGAAGCATCTGTGGAGAAAGCGGACCTCGGTGCCCACAGTACTCGGCAGCCACTGGCCGGGGGCTACTACCAAGGCCTGGGTGGCTGAGGCTGGTCCCACATCACCAGGTCTCTGGCATCTCAAGGAGGGAGTCATGAAGTTAGGTGCCTGTGTGGAGGAGTCCTTCTGGTTCAAAGATAAGCCTTCCTCTCACTTTTTATAGTACATCTCCTCGTTTTCTTTTTGCTGGCCATTGCAACACTGGTCCCCATCTCCATGTGCCTCTGTGGGTCTGTCTGTCCCCGCTCGGTCCCTCGGCTCACCTGCTGGAAACAAAACACAAGCATAGACTAAACACAAAGGAAAGACAGTGAGTGTTTAGAGGTGTTGGAGATGCATCCAACTACCCTTTTAGTGTTAGGCACTTGCCTTCTAACTCTGGCTATCACCTTTCAAGGAGCCTTTGGTTTATTTGGGTGATGCCACCAGTGACATTTGGCAGCATGAGGGAAGGTGGGCACTGACCGTGGAGGTCATCCTCTGAGCACCTTGTTATAGGAAGTTGAGAGACCAACACACATTCGGAGCACCATTAGTCTGACCTATTTAGGTGTCTACCTTAGGAGGAGAGGAGGGATGCCCCAGAAGTGTCTGTTCCTCTCCACTGAGAGCAGATGAAGTCTAGACAACTCACTCTGATGTAGATTTGATGCTGCAGCATTTTGCTGAGGGGAATCCTAACTGTCTCGCGTGCTGGTGTGTGCAGCAGCAGTGCCCACGGAAGGGGCTGCTGATTGAGGACACCGTGTCTCTGACGGCATTCCTGCGTGGCATCTAGGATAAAGTGCCTGTCCCTGTTTCCGGGAACCTGAGCAGTAGTTTCAGGGCACTCTTTGGTGGCAAAACACACCAGCATGATTGTGCACCATCCCATGTTCTTGAGTGGTTGGGGCTTGCTGCCTGTCTCCAAGACCTTCTCTCCCTCCCAGGTGAAATGATGCAGAGGTGGGGAAGACCCTCAACCACTCGGTGGGATAACAAGAGTATTTGCAGAAGGTGGGACAAGACCTTCCCTTCCCAGCCAGAAAGAGCTGTTTGAAGGAGGAGGGACCTGCATGAGCATCAGCATCTCCTAGGTCATGCTTTTCCACAAGATACCGAAAATACCATCCATGGATGGGCCGAATAGCCCTCTGGACTGGTAAGACAGATGCAGTGAGGTGTTGTGTCAGAGGTGGAGTTGCCCACAAATGGGGAGAAGACATCATGACCTATCTAGAAAAATCCTTCTTGGGACTTCTGTTGGGAACAGGAACTCTGGTTGTCTCCCTTGTCCCAGGGCAGACTGCAGGAGGCAGGGAAGACACCACCAGCATTCCTTGAAAACACAGCTGGTAGGAACTGGAGGTTTCTTGGGCACCCATGAAGGAGACAGGGGCACATTTTACATCTAAATTGTCTTTCATTGGATCTTTTGCTGCCAAATAGTATAAATCCAGAACTTGTTTTCCAAACCATTTCCCAGTACCCAGGAAGTGAAAGGTCTGTGCTTGGTGCTGTGCTCCTGAAAATCATGTGAGGCTGATTGTCAAGGGGGTTTTAGAGGCAGATGCCATGCCCTTGCCCTCATCCTGAGGAAACCAGGTTCTTTTCCAGCCGTGATGCCAGGCAGTGAAGCAGACCATGTTTCACTGCAGAGATCCCTGTTAACCATTCCATTTATACCCCAGTAAACAGGCCAGTAATAATAAGCAGTAAAACAGTTTATTTGTTCTTTCTGGATCTTGAACAATGAATCTATTCCCTGGTGGCACAGTTGGGTTTCCATTACATGAATAACAAGATCTGCTCTCACGTCAGCTCTCTGGTCACCTTGTCCTTCAGCAGACGCCCCACCAGCTGCTAGGGGAGGTGAGGCTGTGGGGGAAGACAACAGCCAGACACTCTGTGACAACACGGAGGGGAGCAGGGAGTGTGGTACACCCTTCCTGCACATGGCTGTGCAGTGGCACATGGGTGAGATGATGTGGGGTAAGTACTGGGGTACTTGCAGATCTCTTCTCCTTAGTGTCTGGTGCTGTCCTATCCCAGCTACATTTGGCAGAAAGCTCAATAAAACCAGGTTTTCAAAAGTGTCCTAGAAATGAGGCCTGGGTGAAAGGGATGCTGAGGGCAAGGCAGCTCCATCGCAGGTCTCCTTCTTCCAGAGGGTAGAAAGCTGGATGGTAGCATGCTTTTACTTCGCTATTCCAGCTGAAGCCCTTGTATCACCACAGTGGTGCTGATATTGTGGGGAGCTCCATTTTGGGGAACATCATCTGCCGCACGAGCAGGAGCACTTTACAAGGATGCACTGTCCCTGCCCTGGGATGCTTTGCCAGGACCTGGCAGCCCAGTTTGGCACAGCTGAGTCCTTGGAGCCAGTGAGGAAGGGAAGAGGGTCTGTGCTCCATGGGGCACTGCAGGTAAGTGCTGTCCCCCCTTTACCACCTCCCCATCTGACAGGGAGGCAGGGGCTGCAGTGTTGGGCTGAAAGACATCTGCTACTACATCCCTCCCAGCACTGGGCAACTCAATTAACCTCTCTGTGCTCCAGTCTCCTCTCCGATACCATGAGATAATGAGAGCACTTCACAGGGCTGTGGGAGGCTGAAAGAAAGTGCCCCAAGCTCCTCTTGTTGGGATGAAAATCCCAGCAGATGCATTGTGCTGTAGGAGGAGACTTTCTCTTCCTCCAGCTCTAGATGTACTCGCTCTCCTCTGACACAGGGACCAGCCCAGTCTCCAGCTCCTGCAGAGGTGCACATTGCCCCTAAGAATGTGGGAGAAGAGCAGTCCTGGCCTGCAGAGCCATAAACAATGGCTGGCCCAGCTGTTCCTTTGGGATAAGACAGAGGGTGCTTTCCTTGCCTGTTGTCCTGTAGTGCTTGCCCTTGGTGCATCTCCTTCTCCTCCTCCAAGGGCTTGTGCATTATGGGGACCTCCTGCAGGCAGAGAAAGCCCTGATGAACTGAGAGCACAGGCAGCAGGGAGTGGTGCATCTTGGCATATTCTCACTTTTTCTGTCTCCTCTAACTCTCATTTTGACCCAACCATCCTCACTGGGCAAGCTTCTGTTTGGGATTGTTTTGCAGAGCCAAACCAGCCTTTTTCTTACAGAAGAAGGTTTATTGTCACTCCTCCCTGGAGAGGCTGTGGGCTGCAGCCTGGGTCAGAGGACACTAGCTAGTGGAGCAGGAGCATCCTGTGAGCAAAGAGCCCAAAAAGACCCTCCATGGACCTTGCCAGCCTGATCCCCTTTAGCCTTTTCATCACTCATGTGCCTCCCTCATCTAATTGGAGGTGTCAGGGATGAAGAAGGGCAATGGTAAATGATTCAAACACTTCCAATAAGGCTCCTGCTGTGTGTTTTCCCTTCTTTCCTGTACGTTGCCTATCAGATGAGTCCTTCCCAAACAACAGAAAGGAGAAAAGGCATTTTATTAGCAGCCCGAGTTTAATTTCAGCTCATTAAAGCAAGCAATTTGCTGGTTTATTTGCTTTGCAAAGTGTGAATAAAATGATAGCATTAAGGAGATATAAGAGAGGAAAGAGGGGCTAATCTCCCTTTTTATTAGGTTGACAGGACATGACTGGGGAGTGGAGAAGTGGGTCTCGTTGCTTTGCACAGAAGGCATAATTGTTCATCCTGTTGGCTTCTGAGAGCCTCCTTCCCAGCCTCTCTCCAGCGCGGGTGTGTGTGGGTGTGTGCTTGCGACATCAGCCGAGCACCCCGCAAGGCAGGGCGGGAGCAGTGACAGCACTCCTTGACTCCTCTCCCTGGAACAGCAGATAACAAGACATCCAGGAGGGTTCCCCTTCTTCCCTTTCCTCTTTCACCTTGCCTCTAATCTTCCCTTTTCATTCGTTTCTGCTTCTGAAATCTCAGGCTTGATTCTTGCAGGTGAGAGACAGAGCAGCTGGTTGGCCGAGGAGTCTTTGCTGTCCCTGATCTCCTGCAGCTGGGATGTGGCTCTGGAGAGCAGGGGAGAGATCCCCCACCTGCCTCTTCCCAACAGATTGGATAAAAGTCAGTGGGAAAAGCTAGTGTTTTAACCCTCCTGCCTGACTGGTTTTTCTTTGCACAGCTGTCCTGGCTTTATTCTCCTGGTAACCCAATTGCACAACCACTTTTCTCAGTCCTCTGACCCTCCAGAATGCTGCCTGGGAAAACCTGGAAACAAACCTCCTGCAATTCTAATGCGAAAAACAACCAGGAAAGTGAAGATTTGGGGTTCTCCTTCACTGATCGAGAAAGAAGCAAAAGAGAGGAATGAAGATGGTGTGGAATAACAATAGAAATGGCTTGAAATGATGAATTTAACCTCAGTTAGAGATACATTGAACAGTAGAGCTATGCTGATGATGACAACTGGCCATGTCCATGAGGAGGCCATGTTATCCACCTTGCAGGAAATATCATTCCTGCAGAGTTACCTGTGCACTGCAGACACTGCTGTATTTCCCTGTCCTTCTGCTTTCGTAAGGCAGCATGGTTTGACCAGCTGAGATGATGTCAGGCTTGTGTGGCTCACAGAGGTCAGCAAAGGGGTAATGACAACTCCCTCACTCTTTACCACTCCTACACGTTGCCTCTGATCTCCAGTATCCCTGCTGGAGCCCAGATCCATGCTTTGCCCTGCTGATCCTCAACCCTGACCTGTGATGTCCTCTCCTCCTACCTGTCCCTCTTCTCCAGCCCTGGTCCCCACCAACAAAGAGGGACCGCTGTGATTTTGTGATGTCCATGAGGCTGCAACCTGCACTGGATGAGAACAACTCTAACCTGGCTGAAAACCCACAGCAAGGGAGGTGGAAAGGCAAAGGCAAATCTGGGGTTCCAAAAAACCAGTGCAGGCTGGCTGGTAAGTTTTTGCTTCCACATCCCAACAAATGGCATCTCAGTAAATTAAACCAGAGCAGCAGCTGCAAGGAAGCAAACAAAGCAGCCGTGGGGGGTGGGAGGTAGGGGCAGAGCGAGCTGGGCAGCACAGAGAATAATGCGCTGTCCTGGCACTCAACTCCTAATTTTGTTATTCTGCTGAATGAGTTATTTCAAACCATGGATTAGATTTACTGGGTGAAGGCAAGGAGCCAGATTAACAGGCATGTGCGTATGTGCGCGTGTGTACACGTCTACACACAACAGTGCTCCTCTCCTTGGCATGTCTGCTGCTCCATAACTTCATTCTCCCTAGCTGCTCCATCTCCAGCTGGCCATGGTTCAGCTGCTCTCAGACCCTCTTTCACAGCCACTCAGGTTGTTTTATCAATAAATGAAGGAGCTCCACTACAAAAGGAGCCTTAGCAAAATGGGAGCGAGAAATGTTTAGTCACCCAAAGAGGTGGGGAGGGAAAATTTAGCTAACAGCCACCAAATTTTAAAATTAACTTGGCTCTTCATTATAATCCAAGGGGGCAGCTCCAAGATGGTAGGGAAAACATTTATTAGTGATGAAGCCTCCCCTAAATGGTTTGAGGTCCATTCTGTGTACGTCAGGTGGGGAAAGGAGGCTTCCAGGCAGGCTTTGCTGCTCATTCATATTCCTGGTGTTTGCTACATGCCTCCCGCTGCATGGTGTTGGTCAGAATCATAACCACCCTGAATAATAAAGATGCCCGGGCCTGTAAAATTCAAGTTCATTTTATATCCAGAGGTCCTGGTACTAATATTGCTTCCACAGAGAGGGTTAAGGCAGCATTTTGTGCATCCCAACCTTATTCCCAGATGCCTCACAGTGTTAGATAATAGAGTTCTCCAGTCAATTCTACTTCCTCTCTAGCTATTATTTATTATTTAAGAAAAATAGGCAAGGAAGAAGAGATATATTTTCCACTGAGGTTTGAAGAGAGATGAAGAAAGAACGAAGCAGAGAGGTAAAGGGGGGCTGAACAAGAAGTGCCCAACATTGCACACAGGAGAGCTTTCACTGAGACCTTGGGAGGTCACAGGCTAGGTGACAAGTAGCGAGGTGGGAGGGATGGGGAAACTATCACTTCTCTGGGGCAGGCTGGGAGAAACAAACAGCAATACACACTTGGTCTCTGTACAGGGGCTTTACTATCAGTGGTGTATCAGCACTCAAGGGCTCTATATGGTGCTAGGGCAAATATTTCTCTCCTGAGGTTGTTCCTACAAGGGCCATACAAGTCAATAGAGATCAAGACACTGATGGCTCCTCAGTGTCCACAGACTCTCTGGCTGCTGGATCATTTTTCAGTCTCTTTTCAGGAGGCGTAGGACACTTTCTGCAGACCAGTGGCTGAAGGAATGTCAATCTGAGGAGCCTGGGATGCATCTGGTTGTCAAGGCCCTGAAGACACTATGACCTTGATCACCTATAGCACTTGATCACCCTTGGGCTCAGGAGCTCTGTATAAGCTCAGCCCTGGGCCTTTGCTCCCCTCCTGAGCTTGGCCAATGTGTGCCTGTCTCAAGTCCTGCTAGATGATCTTTCAAGGTCCCTTCCAACCCCTAATGTTCTGTGATTCTGTGATTCTGTGGTCCTTCCTCCAGGATAGACCTCGTAGGTGGCTTATCTACTGGATGGACCTCTCAGATATGCACTGTAACTTGTGTCCATGCTGTCCTTGGCCCCATCTCCTTTTGGTCCTGACTTGGATGGACCTCGGGTATGGCTTGTCTCTTGTTTTGCCTGTGCCTTGCCTGCTGTGTTTGTGTGCTGAGACATCACCCTGGGTGGGGAGGGAACCCCAGTGCTGGGGTCACCCCTGGCTCCTGCCTTGCCTTCCCTTTGCACAGCCAGCCCCTGCTGCTGCCTGACATGGATTCCATGGGAGACAGCCTACTGTGCAGCTGGTAATGTGGGGAATTCTCCAGTAAAATGGTTTTCTGGTGTAAAATGCACTTTCTGCAAAATTAAACCTTGGCTGAAAAGCTATGATCTTTATTGGAAGTTGAGATTCAGGTCAATGTAGCTGTAAACTTGTGGGTGCTGTAGTGTCTGATGGGACTGCAATCCAGGAAGGGCTAAAACAGAACAGTTTGGACAAACATTTTCCAGTGCCTTTTTGTTCTATGGCAAAATAAATTATTGGTTAAAATGACGGTATTTTCAAAACAGCTCTTGGGATTTCAGGAAATAATAGAGATATTCTGCTTTTCACTCAGGTGCAGTCTGAAGTCATTTACATCCATCTTATGCTGCTTAGACTCCAGGGTCTATTGAGATGACAACCCTCTCGCACACTGCTGTGGACCACTGAGCAAAATTCTCTGCTGAGTTCAAGTAAATGCATAAATGATCTTCCTGGCGAGTAACCTCTTAATCCCAGCTGGGTTACCTGTGCATTAAACCAGCCTTCTGAAATATCAGCACGGGCACAGATGAAATGTCAGCTCCAGCCCATGACTGTGCAGTTGAGCCCTCAAAGAGCCAAGGAGTGCAATTAGAGGAGCAGTTAGATGAAGGTGAAGAGGAAAAAGATTTTAGGGGATGCAGAGAACTAAGAGCTCTGATCAGGTATGACAGTAATAATAAGAAAAGTGTATTTCCATGGGAGAAAGCCTCTCTAGTATTACTTGATGGGGTTCTTCCTTGGAAATAATCAGCCTCAATCACAGCTCTGTTATGAAATGGTTTTGCTGATGGGAAAGCAGAGGTCTGGTGTGGAAACAGGACTCTTGCTTTCCTCCATAAATAGTGCTGAAGATCAAAGCATGTTTTTCCAGCACCAATACAATGGAGGGAGCCAACCCCTAACTGGGAAGCGAAGCTGCTGGTGTTCCTCAGCTCTGACAATCTCAACTGTGCCTTGTCTCTGCTGCATTGTCATCTTCACTCAAATCTTTGCTGCTATTTGGAAGAGAGTTTTACTGCTTTCATTGATTAATTTATTTTTGCAGGAGGCTTGCATAACCCTTTGCATCTCCGACAGGGAAATCCGCTTTTATACAGGATGAAATCTGGTGGTGGATCCATGAAATGGTTAGCTTTGTTAGAAATTATCTTCAGAGGCACAAGTGGTTTATTTGCTCTGATTTTTTTTATTTTAATGGTCATATTTTCAAAAGGACTCCCCCTTCTCTGTCCCACTCTTCCCTGTGAAGGGGTCTCAAGCCAGGACATGTGGGTCTCTGGCCAGTGCCTACCTCAGCTGCAGTTTCTAAGTGGACTGTACTGTTGAGTGTTGGCAGATGGACAAGAAAATACACAGCCCATGTAGGAGTTCATGGTAATGGTCTGCTGTGATCTCTGGGTAGGCAAAAAGGAATTCACCTTTTCATCTGCAAGTGTTCTGCACACAGGAATCGCTGTGGCTGCGCTGTAGGCAAAGACCTCTGCTAACCTCTTACTGCCCTGTTCACCTTTGAAGTTGGTCCTGCATCTCTGGTGGGAGAAGACTTCTAGATGTCTCTTCCAACCTAAATGATTTTGTGATTTTAATGACCTAGCTCTTGTCCTCTGGAGCTGAGAAGCCCATCTTAAAGCTGAACCCTCTGGCTGTCCACTTTTTGAAGGGGGTTTCTGCCCAATAGACCAATATCTGGCAAGCCCCAGTGCCCTACAGGCCTAATTTTAGCTCACTGCTGCAGGCTGTCTTCCTGTCATGGGCCAGGAGAAGGTTAATGATCATCTGGGCAGCTCTCCAAAACCAATCTAATGTTTATTCAGGATAACAGCATTGCAGAGGAAACCAAGCATGACCACCTTCCATGCACAGCTTACCCAACGTGGCCCCACTCCCGCACATGGCTCTGCTGGAGGGGCTCAGGTTTGGCAGCTCTTGGAGGAGGGACCCTCTGCTCCTTCCCTAGGTCAAGACAGGTCCTCTGCAACATTTCCAACCTTATCTATGTCCTGACCTCTTAACCCAGACATGCTGTGTTTCAGCACAAAAACACTTTAACAGGCTGTGGGGTTGTTTCAGCAGTGGAAATAGGCATTCACTCTTCATGCTAAAATCTTATTGGACACTCCTCATGGGTCAAATACCCATGCTGCAAACAAATGTCCATGCAGAAAGCACCTTAGTTTGTTGGCCTCCATGAAAGGAGGGTCTGCAGGAGGAGCTGAGGGATGTGGGACAGTGCTCCCAGCCCAGTGGTGGTGGCTTGGTGGGCCTGGATGTTGCAGGTCTGTGCTCCAGCTGGGTCTGGGATGGGTGTGAGGGGATGAATTTGGTGCAAGTTATCACATGAGGTTGTGGAGGGATGCAAGATAGCAATGACTGTACCTTCTGGCAGAGGGCAGAGCCCATAATATGGCTGTGGGTGTTTATTCACCTCAGCTGCTGTTTACAGCTTAATTTCAGCAATGAACTTATAGCCTTTTTCTCCCACCAGCCCTGCAGTTCGTCTGCCATGTTCTTGACACAACACGAATGGATATGCAATGAAGTCATCCCAAGGATACCTCACACCTGCAGGGAGGTGAGTACACTGCTAACCTGGGGGTTCCCTTGGGTCCCTTAGGGCTCCATGGTTACAAGCCATAGAGCCTGAAGGCCTGAGATGTGATGTGCTAAGGGAAAGTTTCTCCTCCAGCAACAAGTACCCAGAGACATACATTGCCAGCAGCAGAGCTCTTGGTGCTTCCCTCAGGTTGGGGAAAAAAATTGTACTGATAGCAAAAGGTGTTTTCTGAGACAGCCCTGAGATGCTGGTACTGGCTTAACCACCAACAGTCCCCAAATATCTGGTACTTCCTGGCTTCCCAGGCAGGCTCCAAGAGTGATTGTGAAAATATCTATTTAGCAGAGTCTCTGGAGAGTGCTGGGGATGTGCTTTCTCCTACCTGAAATGCTCAGAGAGATGGCTGGGCAACCAGATGGCCGTATTTGTGTGGAGCTGGTATTAATGTCTCATTTGATTGTGTTTACAGCATGGTTAATGTGGCTCCTAGAGCAGGTACCTTTATTATGTTAATGCTTATTATGTTAAATCTAAATAGAACAATGCTATGGCTCTACTATGATCTTGGCTGGTTAGACTGGGTGCCAGCCAGTGCTTTTCTCAAGGCCAGCTCATTTCCCACTCTAGAATGCTCATGCACTTGTGGGAATAAGCAAAGCCCATCTCTGTCCATAGAGGATGCTCAGCCACAAATATGAGGGATCTCCTCTATGGTGCCATCCAGCCTAAAACCCAACCAAATGTCCTTCTACCCAAATATGTGTTGGTGGAAGCAGAGAATCTTGGAGAAATGGGTCATGTATATGGCCAGGCTTCATCCAAGAAAAACTGGTTTTGCCTGGACACATAGTTAATGCCAAACAGCTGATGGAAAAGCAGCAGTAGGAGCTATTGGTGTATTAGCATGGGCTTGCAGCACACAAAAGCCCTTCCTCAACATCCTACCTACTCCTCAGCAGGGTCTGTGGCTACTCTCTGGGCTCCTGTATTTCTCTGCTTGCCCAGAGATGTCTTCAAAAGATATGGAGAGTGGAAAAAAAGACTTTAGAGTCCAAGACAATAGAAGTGGGGAGCTATGCCAGACTTTGGATTGCCTGTCCTTTTCATAAACATTTCCTGTGGAGGTTACCCAAGTTGAAAAAGCAAGTGAACCCAGAACATCCCCACTCTCTGGAGGAATGGAGTTTATCGTTAATAATCTACTGCTAAAAGGGTAACATCTGTTTTGGACAAACTGTAATGAGATTTAAACCCCAGGTGGAGGGAGGACTTCACAGTAATAAATGACTTTCTGTATGTCTAAATAGTTTTAATTTTTTTCCTGGCAGAAATAGCTGCTTTTCACCTCAGGCTTCTTTTTTTGCCAGCTCTTTTTGTTTAATGATTGCTATTAATTTCCAGGGTGGCAGATGGATTCTAGCCTGGTTTAGTCTGAAATGAGGAAAAACATCCCATGAAGGTGTGAACTTGCAGTGAGTGTGTACATGGGTCACACATGCTGATGGGACACCATGTGTGGGGGTTTTCTTCCAGGGGAACTATTGCTTCTTGGTAGCTGCTCCCCACCCCTGGGATGTTTGAGCATCTCTCCCTCAGGTGGGAAGAAGAATTAACTTTCCTGGTCACTGCTGGTAGCTCTGCCTGTTTAGACCTTGATTCAGCAAAGCTGCTGATTTCAGCAAGGCTTTGGGAGGAATTCTAACAGCACTTAAGTGCTTTGCTAAATCCAAGCTGAAGTAAGCTAGAGAGCAGCACGTGGTCTCCAGAACATGGGAAATGGGAAGAAGCTCCCTGCCCTGTCTGAGCAATGCCTGTTGCTGGGTGCTGTCAGACAATGGAAGATCCCTCCTTGGACATGAAACAGACATTTTTTAGTGCTTTTCCTGTGTTATTGTGATTTTTTTTTTTAGTGTATATATAGTGTGGGATGCTCCAGACAGGCAATCCTTCTCCATCCTCTGGCTGTGGAGACAAGTGCTCCAAGGAGGACTTTCTTTATCCTCTCTACCACCACCTCTTTCTCAAGAAGTCCACTGAAGGGCTAATCCCAATTAGTGCTACTGTGTGCTGGGGTGCCCTCCTTTCTCTTTCCCCTGTGGTGGGGCATCTCCAGATTTAGCTCAGAATGTGGGTGTGCAGGATACATGGGTGGCCAGGTGAGGAGCTGGGTCCAGGAAACAAGGCTGATGATGGACCTCCACATGGCAGCACCCTGCAGCCAGGTAGCAGCCCCAAGACAAGAGAGTGGTGGAGGACAGGAGAAGGAGGGAAGGGTTTTGCCTGGGACTGGGCAAGCCCCAGGGGTGGAGGGAAGGGGGTAGAGATAGAAAGTGCAGCATCTCAGGTGATGCAGATAATCTCCTTTAATCTCCTGCTCAAAATAACCCAAAGTCAAGTAAAGGAGGGATTATATGGCCTAAGCCACTGTTATCACTGGGGTGTAACAGACTTAGTTTGCATCAGAAGGGCTGCAGAGGAGGCAGAGGAGCTGCAGCAAATATTGTCCTGCTGGAAATGCCTCCTCAGTGAGGGTGGCTGGGAGGGCTGGGTTAGCCCAAGGAAAGTGGGGGTTGCAGGGTGGGCAGATGCCATCAGACTCAGGAGCCTGTGCAGGGACCTGCTTCCAGGGGAGAGACTATCTTAAATTGGCCCACTTGTGCCCACTTGTCACCTTGGCATTACCGACAGGTTTATTCTTAGTGCAGGATGCAAAGCGCTTTATAGCCATTAATTATCCTAATGGGGGAAGCGGTGATCATCAAACCCATTGTGCACAGGAGAAACAGCCCACAAGAAGGTAGATGACACTTCAGGTGCTAGGGCAGGGCTAGAGCAAGGTGGTCAGTCCCTGCCCTCCCAGTTCCCTCTAGTTAATGGGTCTGTTCCTACATCCTCTCAGATGCGTGTTCCCAGCAGCCATGAGGCACTGGTCGGCTGAAGGCATCTGCTACCCTTTGCCAAACAGCACACCAAGGCTCAGCTGCTGTGCTGCTGCCAGAAGAAGCTGAATTGCAGAGCCCTATTCATCAGCTCCTGGCGATGCCTACGAGATAGCAGCAGCACAGAGACGGTGTGAAGCGGGATTGCAATGGGGGGGGAGCAGAGCATGTTCATTTTAATGAGCTTGTCCCTGCCTAAAGGAGAGAGAAAGCGAGAGGCCAGCCCAGTTTAATAAACTCTAGCATGCGGATTTAATCAGATGGATCATTGTTCCTCTGCACAGGGATGAATATATTAAAAAAATGATTCAAACTTTTCCCCTTTGTTTTTCATTTGTATTATGTGCTATGGTGTGATAAAACATCCTGAGGCCAACTTGCAAGGCAATAAAAGGGATGGTGAAGGAGCAGACAATGTTGATCTGTGTAAGCAAGCCCAAGCGCTGTGGGGAGGGAAGCTGCTGGAGAGCAGGACTTGAAGTGAGGGGCTGTAGCATCCTCATCCCCACACCAAAATCCCAGGGAAGATGTGGTTATGGGGTCTGACCTACCATCAGCTCCTTCTCAGGCCTCCAGTGCCAAGCCTTGACAGTGCAGTGAGGTTGTGATCTGAGATGACTCACAGGAATCCCTGCTCATGGAGATGGAGGCATCTCACTACAGAAATGTCTGTGCACAAGCATGTCTCCAGGAGGGAAAGAGGGTCTCACCCATTCCCCGCTTTCTGCAGGGACACCAGCTAGGCTGATGTGCTGGTGTTTCTTTGGGGTTAGGTGGCACTGGCCTTCAAGGGAATGGTGCAACAGGACAAAGTTTCCTCTGGACTCTCCCCTCCTCCTTACCAGGCGTCACTTCATCACTACCTTTCCATTGTACCATGCACCAGGCAGCTAGGAATGGGGTCCTGGGTGCTGCTTGATTAACACAGAGAAACTAAATGACTCTGGTTGCAAAGCTAAAACTGTTGTGTGCTTGGCAGCAAGGCAAGGGCTATGTTGTAGGAGCTCTCTGGCTGAATGCCACATCCCTGTGCCTCATCCCTGGGGACAGTGGCCATTGCAACCAGGCACTGGACCATCTAAACCAAGCACAGCAGAGAGCAAAATGGGTCTGCAGGTAGCATGGTAGGGTTGTATTGGTGTTTGCAAGGCTCTGGGCTTGCAAGTCTCTTGCTACGTGGGTGTGAATAAAGCCAGCTTAAGCAAAATAGTCTTTTGTACTAAATCCTGGTCAGACCACCTGGATCTGTGGTCAAGGACAGACCTTAGGGGCTTCCAAGCTGCCTCCATGGAATTCACCTCCTTTGCCCTGCCCAAGCTCATTGTCCTTGTCTCAGGCACAGGCTTAATAACCTCCAGGCCTTGCTTTGCTCAGTCCTTTCTGGCCCATCAGGCTGTGTTCCACTCCGAAACATGAGGAACTGGCTCTCCAAGGCTGGGACAGGGCACTTGACTATATCTTAAGCACTGTCCTTAACATGAAAGCCAAAGCTGTCCAGCTTCATTGGTGTATGGTGAGGGCCCTCAAGAGGAGGGACAGCCTCCCTGGCAGGTCATGGATCATCATTTGGCTAAGGACATCCTGGAGGCATTTTTGGCAGGGGGCTACAGGTCCCCCTGCCAGGGAGCAAGGCTGACAGGTTTGCAGCCCAGCCCCAAGACAGAACCAAGGAACTGCTCTCAGCTTGGTCCCCACCTTCCTTTGGGGATGGATCACCTCCACCAGCAACTGTGGGGTGATGATAGTGTTTGGAGGAGGGAGAAAAGGTATCTCCTCTGGAAAGATTGCTCTAAATTGTGTCATTGACCCATTCATTGAAAAGTCACTCATGGCCACTTGGTGTTAAATATCACAAACTTCAGCTGCTAACACACCCCCGTGCTACCGCTTCATTACTTCATCCATTACTGTTTATAGGCACTAATAAATAATCCTATTTTCATTCCTACCATTGTTTAAGTGGTCATTAATTGTGGTTTATACGCTGTCTTTGTGTATTTGTGTACGATAGCTTCTTCATGATTCCTTGATTAACTGTGATTGATTGTCTATTTTAAAATCAATTAAAAGTTTCAGCACTAAAAGGTAGAGTCTTTAGCAGTAATGCTCTGAGACATTGCCATTTATAACGGAGCTATTATAGTGCTGGGATCCATTAGTGTGGCAAGCTGCAATCTTTATTTCCCAGATCTATGCAAACACATATGTACATGTGAGTATGTCTCTGTCTCTCCTGTGTGACCTATGTGGCTGGAGACGGATGTGAGAATCAGCTTCTCACAGGGTTGCTGGACCACATAGGGTGGGTTGGCTTCTGTGGGTGGCCAGGTAGCACCTGCTCCCTTCCTTAAGACACTAGTGCAAGGGCTGAGTCTCAGGAACCCATAATTTCCTTGCTGGCATGATTGTGCTGTGTTCATTTTCTATTTGTAAAGAGGAGCTGGCTGCTGATACCCTGCACTGGCAGAGGGATGTGTGTCTTTCTGCATTTAGTGAATGTATCTGTGCCTTGGTGGGGGATACACGGGAGGATAGAGGTGACTGTGAAGGCAGATGTTTGTGGCTGATATGATGGAGGAGGAAGAGGAGGAGGGGCAGCCACCACCTGGGTACCAGGGCATGTGCTGGAGCACAAATCTCTCTGCACTATAACATCATGCTTGTATTATACCAATCCTCAGACCCTCATATTGCTGTTGTGCTGGGAAAAACTGTGTGTCCAGCACCAGAGCAGGAGGAACCAGGGATAACACACTGCTCTGTTCATGCCTCCTGCCTTGCCTTGTAAATCTGAATCCTGCCTGCCTGTGCCTCTGTGTGCACCAGAGCATCTCTGCCCCAGCAACTTCTGTTGTGGGCAGTGAATTAGGGGTGAGGGCACCACATAAGAGAGTTTGTGCAGGTGCTCTTGAGGGGGAGCAAAATCCCCAAGGAGCCAGCAGGAAATTGGGCCTTTGTAACTGATCCCCTACTTGTCCCCCCATCCTCCTGGATGTCTGCCTGCAACGAGCAGGGCCCTCCCAGCCATCTGCCAGCTCGGGCAGAGGATTCCTGCACACTAATCTGCTCAGAGACATTTATCACCCACCCCTTGCCCAGCTGCATGCTGCAAAAAAATGCCTCAGTGCCCCCAGTACAGCTGCTGGGAGCACCCGTTAGGGGAAATCACCCATCTTGTTAAATGATGGGGGGACCGTTTTGTGGAAGCCCTGGAATGGGTTCACGCTGTTGTTATTAACTCATCTGCTCGCATTGGAGTCAATGAAATAAAGAAATATAATGGTTCCAGACTTTTAAACTTCTTATAGCTTGATTTGCATAATGGCCACCACTACCCTGAACAGGAACTGATCTGTCGAAAAATATTGTTCCAGTCCTCTATCACTCAGCTCAATGGAAGGCACAGATTGGCCCACAGGGGCTGGTTTTTTGCTGATAGAGTGGAGTTTGCCTAGTGCTGAACAGCTAAAATTAGGATGCAATCCAATATTGTAAAGAAGAAATTGGTTAAAAGTTATAGATCAATAACTGTTAACATGACTCTATTTTTCAGACAGATGGTGTTTACTGCTGCTGGTGACGTGGAGGCAGGCTCCTTCCACTGCTGGAGCAACCCCGTGGTTCCCCCTCCGAGGAGCCTGCGGCTGCCAGTGGAGACTCAGCTCTTCCGAACAGCCCTGCGACCTCACTATGCTGCGTGAAGTTTCTTCTGGAAGTTTGTCTCCCTCCCCTCTGGACTATGAAAGGCTGGTCAGGAATGTGCCCAGGACCAGGTGCCAGTCCATTCTCCACCTTTCTGCATGACCTTCAGCATCAGGCTGTGAGCCTGGGAGTGATGCCAGTGCACTGGGAGCATCCCTGTGAGACAGATCATGCCTCACTCCTCAGAGCTCCAGATCTCTACTACTTGATGCCCTAGAGCAGCCTTACTTGATGCCTTAGATAGTTACTCCTTGGTTACCTAGACCTCTGCTCCATGCCCTTGATCACTGCTCCTTGATTATCTAGATCTCTGTTCTTTGATGCCCTAGATCTCTGCTCCTTGATTACCTATATCTCTGCTCCTCCATGCCCTACATCTCCTTGATTATCCAGATCTCTGCTCTTTGATGCCCTAGATTTCCTCTTATCAACGCCCTAGATCTCTGCCTGCTGCAAAGACTGTGCCTCTCCCAACAGACGATTCCTCTGGTGCTTCCAGCTCTCTGAGAGAACCTGGATGCTTTCACCCTTGTGGGGTTCAAGGTCTGGTCTTGGCACATGTCTACCCCAACTATAAAGTGAGATAAGCATCCCTCCCCTCCACCAAATGTATTTAAACTGTGATGCCCACACAGCAGGGACTGTCTCTCTCCATCAGTGTGTGTTTGGGGTGTGCAGCCCCAAACGCTCAGCTACAATGTTGGGGACAGGGGAGCTGGCTGAGCATCACAAGCCAGTGTGACGATGGCCCTTCTGCTCCCAGTGACCTTGGTCTTGCCTCCGATAGCTCATTACAGCCTGCCTTTGATCACTTGCCTCTCCCCCGCTCTGTACTTGGAGATGGAGAGCTTTCCTGACCGATACCATCAAAACTGGACATTTTTATTTCCAAAATATACAATGTAATTAGAACTGCGAAAGGAGAGAGCAGCCAGTCCATAAAAACACCCACTCTGCAACACTCTCTGTCCTGACTCTGCAGGAATTGGGAACAAAAGACTCCTGGTTTTCAGTGGGAACAGGTTTCCCAAATATTGGGAATACCCCTCAGGTCCTAGCCAAAAAGGGGTTCTTCCACAGCACCAGAAGGGTTTGGTGTGGAAATGCCCTCACCTTAAGTCAAACATGCTTTGCTGAGACCCTTTGCAAGCATGGACTGAACAACTACAACCAGCAACACAGAGACCCTCATCTCTGTGAGGTAAATGCACCTTCTGATTGAATGGTTGAATATCCCACTGTCACCCGCAGTCTTGCAAACACACTTGCTGAACTGGGACCATTCCCAGCTTTCCAGGGCTCTCTCCCAGCAGGTAGGTCCATCCCATGGCATGGAAGGAACATGTTTACATTCAGCTCCCAGCTTTGGGCAGGGGCTGCCTAACAAAGCAAGGTCCAGTCGTTTCCATCTCCTCAGCTGCCCCATGAAACAGCTGACATCTTAAAAATTGATGGGGCTCATTTCCTGCCTCTCTGCACTTACTTGAAGCACCAGCTCTGCCATTACCAGCAACGTCCACATTAATTACTATCATAACCCAAGTACCTTTGCGTGCGCTCCCTTGCCTGGAGAGCCTGTCCCAGCAGTGACCTGCATTTCTCTTCCCCCGAGACCTTTCCCATGACTGGGACTTCCAGCGCTGCTGCCTGCAGGAGAATAAAGCTGATTCCAGGATAGCCCCAGGGGAGGAGGACAGGCAATCAGATAGGGCTGCTGACAGGTTGTCTCAGGCCCAGGCTCAGAAGTTCGCCTGGAGCATAGAGGTTTCCTGCCCCTTCTTCTCCCCTTGTCTCATTGAACAGCAGCATTGGTCCTGCCCCGTCTCTGGGGCCTGGGCTTTTCCATGTTGCATAAATTATTTAAATGTTCATTGTGAGCAAGAGCCTGACTCCATGGCTGGGTGGTAGAAGTGCTTCTCCTGGGACTGTCTGGAGTCCTCACATTGAGTCCCTTCAGATCTGAGCCCCCAGGGACCAGCCTTCAGCTTTCCACTAGTGAGTCCTTCTGAACAGAAATCTCCATGATCAGGGGACTGGAAGACCTGCCGCATGAAAAAAGGCTGAGAAAACTGGGATTGTTCAGCCTTGAGAAGAGAAGGCTCAGGGGAGACCTTATCACCATGTACCAGTACATAAAGGGTGGCTATCAAGAGGATGGAGACTCTCTTTTTACAAGGAGTCACATGGAGAAAACAAGGGGGAATGGTTGCAGGTTGCTCTTGGGGAGATTCCGATTGGAGTCCAGAAGAAAATTCTTTACAATTAAACATTGGAATAGTATCCTAAGGGAAGTAGTGGATTCCCTTACATTAGACAGTTTTAAGACTCAGCTTGACAGGGTGCTGGGACAGCTCATTAAACTGTATTTTTCTATCTTGAAAGCTTGGACTAGATGATCCTTGAGGTCCCTTCCAACCTGGAATTCTATGATTCTATGATTCCAGTTTCTAAGGAAAAAAATCTAGTTGTGGCAAAACACCCATCTCACTCTAAACAGCTCCCAGGGGATGGGGACAGGGAAGGCTACTCTGGTCTGCTTTTCAGTGCCCTGTGGACTGCAAAAAATTACTAATCTCATCTTTTTTGCCTAAAATGCTGATTATCCAATATTACACACAAGCATGCCTTAGACTGTGAAAGGATGTGCAGGAAAGAGATAAAACACTAGAAACTATGAAGCAGTGGGCACCAGCAACTTAAAGGATTAGCAATAAAGCCTCTTCAGCATGGACTGAGTAGCATCAAAGTCAGGTATCACACAGCCTAGTCAAAAGCCTGACCGAAACTGTACTTAAATACATGAACACACCGAAATCAGGACCTGGAGGGGACTGAGAAGTACAAGAGAATGCAACCTTCATTTTGGATATTTCATTCCTGCCTTTTGTTATTCACCTCAAAACCTCATGGGAAACACCAAACAATCGGCAGCGGTTTCCCAGAGAAAGGTCTACACATTATAGTGGGTCACGAGCTGAACATGAGGAATCAGTGTTGCATCAAGAGGCAGACGGTGCCCTGGGATATACAAGCTGTAGTGTGGCCTGAAAGACTCACAAAATCATCTTTCTTGTCTGTTCAGGGCTGGTGAGGTCTATGCTGGAGTAGAGTCTGGTATTGGCAGCTCGTATCAAAAAGGAGGTGGCGCTGGTGCAGGCAGAGCAGAGGAAACAGAATGATCAGAGGTCTACAAGACATGACCTACAAAGAAAGATTGAAAGAATTGGGTTATTTAGCCTAAAAGAGATGATGGAAGAAGAGATGTGATAACAGTCTTCAAGTGCTTAAAAGGCTGCTGCCAAGGGGAAGAGAATAATCTGTTCTTTATGTCCATGGTGGACAGGACAAGAAATAATCAGCTTAAATTACAGCAGGAGAAATCAGGTTAGACATCAGGACAAAAATGGCTCGTGGAGCATGGCAGTGGGTTACCTGGGAGGTGGAGGGGCTCTGCCACTACAAGCACACAAACACCGCTTGGAGACAGGTTGGCAAACACCTATGGGGACAGGGGATATGCTGGGGCAGGACTGCATCCTCTCCATGTCCCTGTGGTACCTTCAACATGATGTCTGGTGCTCTTGGATTGTCCAGAGCAAGATCAATCTGCAGCAATCACTACAGCTGGATGGATGAATCCCAGGCACTTCAGATTGTGAGAACTTCCAAAATAACAAAACATGATTTTGTGGCAGATTTGGGGCACAAGTCAACACTTTGGGTTATTTTCCTTTCAGTAAAGAAATACTTCAATATTTTTTTTCTCCCCATCTCTTTCAGTCACTCTATTACAACACAAAAAAGCAGAACATCCCAGCCACGCCACCCCGGCAAGCTGAAAAGACACCATCCAAATGAAACCTGTTTGATAATGTCCTTGCTGAAAACATCAATGAAATCAATCTCTCCTCTCCAAACAATTAGGTGGAGTTGAATCACCACTTTCTCAGTGAATAAACTTGCCTTGAGATGTTTTTCAACCAGCTCAAAGGACTGTTGCAACCAGAGAGGCAAGAAGAACACAACAAAAGGGCTTCTTCTGGCCCAGGTGTGCCCACACTGGGCAGCAACTGCTATGCCAGCATGAGGGATCTACCAAGGTGGCCAAGAACAGCTCAATCTACTTCCACTTGGCAGCACCTCTGCCGTGCTGCTGAGCGTGCACCTTTGCACTAAAGATTAAGAGATTCCTCATTCTCGCGAGAAATTATTATTATTGCCCCTGGATTCCAAGAGCAATCCTTTATTTTAAAACCTGCCTTCTAATTCATTTTATATTTACCCATAAAATCTTGGCTGGGGATTCTAAGAGTTGCGGTCTTTTGGAAAGGCCAATAAATGGAGCTGACTCAGCAGAAGCTAGCTGGATTGAAGCAGTGCCTGTTGGAGTTCGTGACACTCCTGGGGAGGGTGGAAAACAAAGCAGCAGAAACTGGACTCTCCCCTGGCTTTGTTGTCTCCACAGGCTCTTGGTTCCATGCAGCAAACCCTGCTGCTGACCCGCAGGGCTGGGGCTGGTGGAGGAGAGCAGAAGGGAGCTGGCAGACTCCCTGCTGTGTATCCCCTGTTCTCTGACCTAAAGTTTAATACAGCTGAGATGACAGTCAAAAAAAAAAAAAAAAGAAAAAAGAAGAAATAATGAAAAAAAATACAAAACCCTGTAAGCGATTAATTTTCAGCCTCACTGCCCAGTGTCAGTCTCAAGGAGGGGACTGAGGATGCAACTAATACTTGACTTATTAAAATATCACTCTGGTTGCCCCAGGATGCCCTGCCCAAGGGAAGATGGTCCCAGCTCCCTCCCATACCACAACGGGGGCACACCAGGACTTAGACTCATTTTAACACAGCCCATGGAGCCAAGCCAGCTCCTGCCTTTCTTTTCCCATGTTGCAACTGCTTTAGTTGTGTCTGTGGTGCAGCCTGGCTGCTGGACACGATGGCAGCAAGTCTTGTTTGTCATGTTCACTGCTGTCCCAAGCAGCCCTTGCTTGGTGGATGAGTGTCTCTTCCACAGTGCTAGAGCCTGGCCTTGGGCTCTCCTCCTCATCCAAGAGCTTGAAGAAGATGGATTACAGAGGATGGGCAAGCTGCCATGACAATGTAGCACTGGGGACTGCAGCAGGATCCTGTCCCAGGTGGACCAAGTTTCCTTTACTTCAAGGAAAAATTCATTTTAGGCTCAAGGGAAAAGCAGAAGAGTGTTGAAAGTCAACCATCTTCTCATACCTTGGAAAGCGTCTACTTCTGATGGCCTCACTGTTATGAGGCATTTGAGTGACAGCCAGGCTATGAAATACAGCCAAGGCTTTTTGAATTGACAGCTCATTCCATGTGCAAGCAAAGCCTGAAAGACAGTCCAGAGCCGCTTAGCAGGAGCAGGCTAATAACTAAGTACAGAGCGGAAACCTAATGAGAACACCAGTATCTCCTAACTCCAGCTTCATTCAGAAAGCCAAGAATACAGAAGTGAGTCAATTTGTGTCCAATGGCCATAATGAACATGCCAATGGAGGTGCCCAGAAGGAATACCATAAATTGGCAAGGCGGCAGCTGCATTCATCAGCTCAAACAAGAGCTGGTCATCCATAATCCAGCGGTATCAAAGACCAGTACTTCTGCTCCAATGTTATTTCCACATTTTAAAGTATGGAACACTTGAGATGTGCCAGCAGACGTGTCACTGCTGCCAAGAGCCAAAACTGGATGGTGACCCAGAGGGTTGAAATGCAATTAGTTAATTACAGCAAATGCTGAGAATCATTTGAATCGTGGGGTATTCGAAGTTCCTCAACCCTCAAGTCCTCTGGAGAAGATGGTGACCATGTGCCTGCAACATGCACCAGTAACTATGATGTCCTGTTGATGTTCACAAGCCCCAAACTTGCATTTTGGGCATCCTACACTGGGGCTGGAGGTGGGAAGCAGCTTGTCCTGGGCAGCAATTAGGGGCCAGCTCTGGCACAACCAAAGAGTGGTGCCTGTTGAGTTTGTGCTTCAGGGACAACACACAGGACCCTGGTGTCTTCTCCATGCATGAGGTTTGTCTCCAACCTGCTGATGAGAGCATAAAACCACAAGGCAACCTGCCAGCTCCTGGGAGCTTGGGGAGGAGGGTAGGGAATGTGCTGCAAGTCGCCAGGAACTCAAACCTATTTCCCTCTGCTTTCAAGAGCACCCCATCAACCACAGCTGTCACTGCTGATGGGGGTTCACCACCACCACGCAGGTCCCCATGGAGACAGGACAGCGTTATCTTTGCCCTGCCACTCGTGCCAACACTGCTGTATTTACTAGGGAGTGATTTATACGAGGAGATCACTTCTCTCCAGGGTCTCATCCTGCCTCCCCTGTGGTGGGAGTCCCAGCTCTGACATCCCTCCTGTGGAGAAGCACTGGGTGCAGGGGGGTTTGCTCACCCCAGGGTGGCCCATGATGTGATGGCTGTAGGGAGAGCAGCAGCAAGTTCCCTGTGAGGACCTCCTTTTTTTTTTTCCTTTTGAAGGGGAAATGGGGTGATTTGAACCCTGTGGGCCTCCCAGAGTTGTGCAGCTATTCACGTAGCAGCTAATGGAGCTCACTCAATCCATAAAGATTTTAAGTCAGGGGTTTGATGTTAATTATGGACCAAAACATTTAATAGCCCGTTACACTTCCACAAGGCATTTTTTTAATTAAAAAATGATATATTGCACAAAAGGGGGAAAAAGGGAGAGGAGTAATTGAAGATTGTTTTATTCCAGAATGACCTGAGGCAAGGAAGGCAGCAAGGAGCTGGCATGTCAGGGAGCATGATGGCAATGCCACAAGCTGGGAGCTGAGCTGTGGGAAGCCAGGGAGGGACCAACCTCATCCCACCAGGAGAAGGTGTCCAGGCAAGGGGAGAACAGCCTGCCCAGAAGCAGGTAGGTGGACATTCTGGTCAGGCTTTTGGCCACCACATTAGCTTACCCTTACCTGTTGAATCAATCACTTGTGCTACAGAAGACTTTGTTTCAAATCCCCCTTTCTGAATCTCTATCAGCTGTCTCTCAGGAAAAGCAGCTAAACCCCCAGGGTAGAAATTAGTCTGGAATAGGCCAGAGATGAAGAAAATCTGACATATCTTGTTCTGATGCTACTCTGGTTTTCATTCAATATTTAAAGACACTTTTGAGCAGGGGCTGGCCTGAGATGCATTCAAATAGTCTGTGCAAAATGAAAGGTCTTCAGCAGAGCAAACCAACATTTCCCCTGCCTTGGGCAGTGCCTGTCAGCTGGTGATCAACGGAGCAGGGGGGCAGCAGGAGAGAGCCCAGGAGGAAGCAGCTCTGGGTGGGTGGTTGTTATTCAGCTAACTGAAGTCAGGAGCAAGAGAAGTGGGATGGAAACACGGCCCAGGGCTACCCAGGAAAAGTTAAGGTGACTGCTTAAAAGTGGAAGTAGTAGGAGTATGAACCCCAAGTCCCTGTGCAGGGACAGACTAGTCCAAGTTCTCCTGCATCTCCAGTTCTGCGCCTTGCTCTTGTTCACTTTCCCCAACTCTACAATGGGAATAATATTATTCCCTCCTCATAGGGCTTTGAGATGCTCAGTTACTATGGTGATGGGGCCATAAAAGTACCAAAGATAGCAAGAACAATAATAATATCAGACATGGTAGGAGCCAAATAATTGCATTTAGGGCACGCACACAACACAGAAGGGAGAGCCACCTCAATGCACCACAGCTCTTAAACCCTGAAAACAAAACTTTTTTTCATACCAATGGGCTGGCAGCCTACTTAAAGGGCTAATTTTCAATTCCTGCAACACCCACCCAAATGTGAGGAGAGGTGGCAGCTCCAGGACTGGTCCTACCTCTCCCCAACACCAGCCAGGAAGAGGGGGGAGCAGTGGGACTGAAGGCCCCTGGCCAAAGGAGAAATCAAACGTTCCTCGCACCAGTGCTGTAACACAAAGTCCCAGCAGATGTTTGGCCACCGCATTGTTTGACCAGCTGAGCACTTTGCCGCCCAGAGCGGTGAGCGTGCCCAGCACATCGCCTCTGACAGCCTCCTCCTTTGTCTCTGCCCAGCACAGCTCTTGCCTCATTATTTTTTTTAATTTATGGGGGGTTTTATTGGAAAAAAAATGTATAACATCTGTGGTTGGCTGCTTAATAGCACCTGTGAGCAACAAGGCTGCTTTTCAGCAGCGATTGTCACAGCAGCCTCGCCTGGGCAATGCGGAGCCGGTGCTACGTGGCCTCTTCTGAACTGCTGAGGCAAGAATGATCCTTGGAGGGCACGTAATTAACAGGCAATGCAAAATAAGATGCTGTGAAAAAAATATGAGAGACATCTCTTCTAGCAAGAGGAAGGCTTGGAGATGAGCAGGTAATGAGTTTGTAATGCCTTTTCTGAAGGAAAGCCTGCTGGCACTCACATGGAGAGCTGGGCTGCCAACCCAGCTCTGCTGTTATGGTCAGAGTTGGTGTAGAGGGGGTTTGGCCTCTCCATTAGCATTGTGGGCATGTGTGCACTCCCAGCTCTAGCCCAGGAGCTGCCTGATACCTGCTGAGGGCATGGACAAGGCTCGTCTCCACCCTTACACCAGCCCCTTACAGCAGCATGTGCCACCAGCAGTGACTTACTGCTCGCATGTTTATGGAGCCCAAGAGGTCTGTTGGCAATGTGAATGCAAGCTGTCCTTCTGCCATTTACACCCACCATGAGCATCCATGCTCTAACTATCCCAGATGCAGACTGGGAGATGTCACCACCCGTGCTGCTGCATGAAGCATGGGGAACCACTGCAGCACTGGCTTTGCAAGCCTGCCAGCAGTGGACCTTGCCACAGGAAATGAAGAAAACAGCAGACACCCTGGATGGCCAAAAGCCCAGAATTCTTCTCCTTCATCATGAGGTCTGGAGCCCCAGCACACCCCAGGGAGTTTTTACCATGATTAAGAGGAGCCTTAAGCTCATTGCTGCTGTTACCACCCAAATCCTCATGGTTTTGACAGCCTAGAGTGCTGAGGCAGCTCTACCAAAAGCTGCACCTTGCAGCACCTCCTAGGTCTTGCTGAGCAGGTGCTGGCTATAACGGTTCAGCTGTTGAGAAAGCACAAAGCAGCCTGGAAGGGTTACAGATGCCTCTTACATTGACACATGCTCATGTCAAAGCTGCTGGTAGCATGAGTGAGAGAGAAGCAGCAGGGACACAACTTTGGCTGTGCCCAGCCTGGGGTTTCTTACTTGCAGGAGCCTCCCTGCACAAAGCTGGAGAGGTTTTATTCACTTCTCACAGCTCTGGGAAGCTCAGGCTGCTCTGAAGTCCCTCTTCCCACTGTGACTTGGTAAATAAATAAAATCCTGTTCCCTGCTGAGCTCGGTAGGGAACAGGGCTGCTGGGGCTGCAGACAACCAGCCTTCCCTGGGCTTCGCCAGGGCTGGCGGGTAGGAAGTAGGGGCTGGCAGAGAATAAAGGAGCAGCAGTGCAAACATTCCCACATCCAGCCCCTTGTCACCACAGCTTGGTTCCACCCCTGTGTAACGTGGGGTATCTGAGCAACTTCCCTCCTTGTCCATCCCCAGTGCAGCCCCCACTGCTCCCCACTTCGGCACAGAGACCTTCAATGCCAGCCCCCTCCCTCGTTCACACATTCAGGCTGTGAATTACCCTTATCTCTCAGAGTACATTAAAAAAAAATCAATGTAATTAAGCAGCAAACATTAATTATGATCAAAAATGCAATTGAGAGGGCATTGATTTGGAGGAGAGCTGCAGCTAGCCACCAAATTAGGATCTTAGAATGGTTTGGATTGGAAGGTACCTTAAAGATCATCTAGGTCCAACCCCCTGCCATGGGCAGGGACATCTTCAACTAGACCAGGTTGCTCAAAGCCCCCTCCAGCCAGGCCTTGATCACCTCCAGGGAGATGACATCCACAAACTTTCTGGGCAACCTGTTCCAGTGTCTCACCATCCTCACAGTGAAATATTTCTTCCTTACAGCTAATCTAGATTTAATTTCTTTCAGTTTAAAACCATCACCCCTTATCCTATCACTACATGCCCTTGTAAAAAGTCCTTCTCCAAAAGTCCATTCGGTGGACTTGAGGCCATGGGGATGAGTGGACAGTCCAAAGAGCAAAGCATCCTTGGAGACACCTGGCTTGACCATTTTAGTCTCTGGTTCCTTTTACTGGCTTTTCCAGCTTGTGGTGTAAGTTAGAGTGGATTAATTTAATATGTGCAGATATATCTTGGTGCCTCTGGTCATGACAGTCACATCTTGAAGGTTTCAGTATCATCAGGCATGTAGACACCACACCTACATTAGAGGGAGGGGTGGTGCAGATCCTTCTCAGATGGTAATGTAAGATACAGGAAAAACTCAACCTGGTCATTTGCTCACTGCAAAGTCATGCTTATCTCCATCTTCTTTCCCAGTCTTTGACCCAGAATAGGTCCTTTAGGTGTCTCCATGATGGACAGAAATGTAGTCCAACAACAGAAGAAACATGGAACACAAGTGTGGCTGGGAGCATCTTGCCCAGGTGTATGAGGGACACCCCTGGCAGGACCCTTGGTGGATAGTGGGATGAATTTGGCACACTGGGGCCAAAGCCCCTACTGGCACTGGGAGGTTGGCCATGACCTGGCATGGCTGGTAAGAGAACATGAGACAACAGGAATTGAATGGCTTGTCTCAGTCTAGTAACCCCAAGGACGTGACTAATCCTGCTTGGGGTGCTGGTGAAACCTCATCCCTGCAGTGGGAGAAAGAGAGATACTTGCATGGAAGTGACCTCCATGCAGATGCTTCTTCAGTTGGTTGTTGAAGCCCTGCAGGGAACAGGGCTCCCACACGCCCTTTAGAGCCTGCACCAGCTCTCAGACAACCTTGCTGTTAGGAAGCTTTTCCTGAGCATCTAACCGAAGGCCTCTTGGCTGAAGTTTAAGCCTATTACAGCTTGTCCAACCCTCAACCAATTGATCACCGTCATTTTTATAACTGCCTTTTCCACGCTGGATGAATGTTACGTATCCCTCTGCCTTCAGTCATCTCTGTCCTGGAGCACAAACCCAGCTCCTTCAGTCCATCTTCCCAGAGCATGTTTTCCAAATTCTCTCAACTCCCTCCATTTGTCTGAATCTCTCTTAAAGCTGTGATGCCCAAACCTGGAGATATATGTCTCCAGCCGATGCCTCACTTGCACTAAATAGAGCCAAATAAATCACCTCGTTGTCTTCTATCTGAAATTATTAACACATCCGTGGGCAAGATGTGCCTTTTCCTTCCCTTCCAAAAACACCAGGTTATTGTCTGCTGCTCAGTTTGAGGGCTGCTCTCCTGCTGCCTTACCAGTTCTTCCCCGTCTTATATCTGCGATTTTGATATCGCCTTCCTAAGTGAAACGCTTTGCACTTGACTTTATTGAATTTCACTGTATTGATTTCAGGCCATTTCTCCAATTTATCAAGATCATTTTGCTCGGAGAAATCTTGCAGCAGTTTGTCTTGTATCTGCTCTGTTGACAAAAGGTCTTTAGTCCTCAGGGCTGTCAAGCCTGGACTCTGCATTAGTCCTTAAAATAGTTGAAAAGAACCACACAGGAGGCATCTGGAAAGTGGAGGATGGAGGTGTCAGGTCAGCTCATGCAGAAACAGCCCCATGCTGCCATCCCAGCCAGGCAAGGAAAGGAACAATAGGAGGAGATGGAACAAGCATGATGGAAATGTTAACAGGTCCCCAAGGATGAGAGCAGGGATACCTGCTGACAGATGCTGGGACCCTGCTGCAGCCCTGGGGACAGATCTGGAGTCAGGAGGATGGAGGGGAGATGAACACTGCAACTTAATGCTCCATCTTTCTTTTCATGTCAGCATGTAATGAGCTGCCCTGTTCCCAACTGAGGGTTCACCAGTGGACCAGGAGAAGCCCTGCAGCACTGGGTGTTAATTGCACTATTTGGGGACTGGACTAAGATGCAGATAGAAGTCCACTCTGGTGTACACAAACCAAGACAGATGGTTTTATTTTTGTTATTATTATTGTTGCCCAGAGGTTGAAGTGCTTCACTGTTTAAGGTAGGGTAAGAGGCTTGGGAAGCCACTGCTTGTCTTGGGGTGGAAGGAGCAGCTCCTAACCCTTCTGTTTGGGCACATTGAAGAAGCACAAGGCTTTAGGGGAGCATTATGGACCTACAACAGTAACCACCTTCCTATTGCACTCTCCTCCCTCTGCTTCTCCCATCATCTTGCCAACAGCACCCTCCCCTACCTCCTCCTCCTGCACACCAGGGTGGGACGAAGTTCAGTCAACAATTACCCAGGTACTGGGAGGGATTTCCTAGAAAACTTTGCAAAAAAAGCACTTTCTGCAGAGCTGCCTCCTGATAAGTCCCTGCTCTTCCATGGAGGGCAGGTGAAACAGCTGAGATTCAGGTACAGACACAGCAGGAGGGTTGGGGAAAGCATTGGGAGAGAGATGCAAACTACCCTGGGGAGGGGGCAAAGCAGAGGTGTATATGCTGCCAGCTCTCTTCTTCCTCAGACCAACACCAAACTCAGCAACACCCTCTCAGCATACCTTCATCTTTTATTCTTCTCCATCTCAAATCAGCCAAGGGGGAACACGCTACTGAGAGAGAGCTCAGCAAGCTGCCCCCAACAAGAAGCTCCTTCAACTGGCCCCAACAGGAACTCTCTTCAAACCGATCAGCTTCTTATTGCTTCTTCTTTCTTCTGTTGCTTCTCTCCACCTAGAGACCTTCTTCCTGAACCTGCTTCCTCCCAGACTGATCGGGTTCCTGGTTGATCTATCTCTAGCCTCACCCACCATCCCAACCACGATCACCTGGGGGCAGTTGGGGCCTCACACAGGTGGGGCAGATTCTGTCTGTGGGGCCTTGGGGAACAAAACATGTTGCTGGGTTGTGACTCATCCATAGGTCAACTCCAACTCGGGGTTCACAGCCCAGGCCCCAGCACTTCAGTGTAACAGAGGGGCCAGAACTGCTTGGGAGAAGTCAAGAAAATGGATTCAAGGGAGAGATGGGAGAGCTCCTCCGGGCAGACACCATGGGGAAAGAAGAGAGAAGAGGAACAAGGTTTGGGTGAAGCTCCAGCAGCCACAGGAGCCCATCCTGGCCCTTGACATGGTAATGATGCAGACACAGACGTGTGATAAGCCCTGCTCTGCACACACTTTAAAATCTAAGTAGTTTATGAATAAGTAATAATCCCTTATTCCCAGTACCATAATCTATATTTAATTAAGAAAATAACTAAACGGTGGCAGTAGAAGGGGCTGTGTGAGGAAATGGAGACAGAACCACTGTTAGAGAAGCTGCAGTAAGAAGAGAAACAAATGGCAGCCTGAGCATGGCAGGGGCAGCAGAGCCACGGCCTCCAACTTGTCCATGGACTCAAGGCAACCTGGCCTGCAGAAGACATGTTTACAGCAAAATCTGCCACAAGCAGCTTCTTGGGTCAACAGGTGAGCTGAAGGTTGGCCAACAGGGACCGGGTCACCCACGTGCAAGTGTGAATTCTCCCTCCTGTTCAGTCCTGGTGGTGATGATGGATTGTGCATGGAAGACAATGCACTAACGTGCCAAAGCAGCCTGTGCTCTATATGGGAGACTTCAACAGCACCCAAAGCAATGCCTTCAAAGCTGCTACAACAAGCTGTTTGGTGCCTGCATCTTACGATGTTCCTGTGCTAAAGCATGCTTGGACAGGGTGCTCCAAATATCTCACCTTGGCAAATGAAAGCAAGCCCTGCTAGCTGACCAGCACTCAGGGCTGGCATGCCAGAGTAATCCATGCTGTTAGACTGGAAGGGGCCATGCCAGACCAAGGCTGGGCCAATGCCCAAAGCATGTGGAGATGTTCATATTACACATGAAAGAGCTTGTCAGCCCAGGCCAGTACCTATGGCAGTGCTCTGCTGGATCCCTTAATGCATCCCTGGGACCACCATCCTTCTCATCATCACCTCAGCACCCCCGTGGATGTTAGCCACTTTTCAAAGGTCTTTGCCAGCCTGGAGCCAGTGCCAGGCCAAAGAGCAGAGTTTGGCTTTTCTTCTGGTCTCTGTGCTGAGAGCACTGCGGATGGTGTTGATGTCAGCTCTGATCAACCTCTGCTTTGGACCGGAGAGAAAAAGACAGACAGCGCTGTGGCTGTAGACAGTCCAAGTACTCTGCACCTGTGTCCAGAGCCCTTCCAACTCCACCAAAAGCTCTTCCTGGCTCCAGCCCCAGCCCTTTCTCACCTGGCACCTTCCACTAGTTCCCCAGGGCATTGCTGCAGTCTTGCTCCACTAACTATATTTTGTTTATCATGTCACTCGTGGGGTCTGCAGGTGACAGATGTTCCTCTGTTTCCTTGGGTTGTCACTTGTAGAACTGAGAGTACGTTTTAAAGGCTGGGTTAAAGAAAGCAAAACAATCTATGTCCACATACTATACATTATAAATAGACCATCTGGTTTTTGAATTGAAAACCAACAATAATTACTGGTAAGAGCCTTCTGAACAAAAGCAGCCTTACTGCCACTGGGACAGATTCATTTTTACCAGAAGAACACAAATATTTTGCAAGCTGCTCTTGAGCTCCTGAGGTTGTTAAGGTCCTGCTGCTTCCCCTCAGCTCTGTCCTGGGGAGCTGTGGGAGACATGGAGCTGCAGCGGGGATGTGGAGTGGTGTGTGCAGTGCAAAGTGGGGACCATCCCTGCAGCTAAGCCAGGCTGCAAAGAGAGAGAGAGATACCATCCATTTTCAATTACACTTTTTTCCCTTAACTGCTGGTTTAGGGCAGGGTGACAGGAGGTCTGGAGAAACCAGCCTAGGTGGTGCTGAGGAGTGGGGATGGGACAGGCTGTGTGCAAGGGGCATGGCCGTTCAGGTAAGTTTGTCTTTCAATTCCTATTAAGCACTAGAGAAAAACACAACATCCAGAGAGGACCTGGTGTGCACAGAGCCCACGAGCATGCAGTGGACACCTGCCACTCTGAAGGTACTGTGTTGAGAGGTGTGGTTCACAGCAGCTTGGTGGGTAGGCGTATGAACTGCAGGGAATTCTTGGATTTGAGTCAACAAGGGGGATAGCTGAGATAAATCAACCTCACTGTACCATCAGAGCTGTCAGGCTGTCAATAGCAAGGTCCAGAGATGGGCAATGAACATGCTGAGGGGCCTGCAAAGCCTGGAGGGGATGGGATTCCCAAAACTGCTTGCCCTCCATTCCTCTTGATAAGAACAAGCAACTTGCAGGGTCTGCAGAAACTGCCATGGGGAGCAGGGTGCATATCAACAGGCTGAATAGCGTTGCCACTAGCATCAGGCTGGGAAAGAGGACAGCAGCCAAGCATGGAAAGGGAATAACTACCACTCCTGCAAGGTGGTTGCAGGTGGGCTGAGATTTATGTCTTGCAAGAACATCATCCTAGACACCATAAAGTGTCCAAGAGCTGTCCAAGAGGGTGCAGAGCAAGCTGGATTCTCATACAGCACAAGCATGGGAAAGGAAACTGAAAGCAGCCCTATGTTGGCATGGTCCTGAGATCTTTCTTCCCTCCCTTCCCAGGCCATAGTATGGTGAGGTCACTAGGAGCCAAATGCTGGTTGCTAAATCTAATCTGCCATGTACTGTGGGAACAGCATGGCACCATGGAAGTCAGCAACGTTGTGTCTGCCAACCCAGAGCCAGGAGCATGGCTTGAGCAGGTGGGAGACTGGAGCTGGTGGAGCTAACACTATTTTATCTGGGTTTTGGTCCCTGAATCAGAGGGCTGGAGAGCATAAGCTATTACTGATCTGGAGCCAGCATCTGAATGACTGCAGAAGCAACTCACACTCACTGGATCCTTGCCTGGGCACTGTTTCAGGCATGGTTGCCAGCAGGCTCATGCAGTTGGCCTGTCCTGTGTTATGGTCAGAACAAGTGACATGGGACTGACAGCGTCCCACAGCCCTGGCCACACCAGCAGCTGCCCTGAGCACAGTGCTGGAGCAGCTGTACGCTTGGAGATGGGGCTAAGAGGGTCTTCTCTGCCAGAGACTGAGTGTGGCTGCTGGGGAGGAAGCATGGACTTGTCAGGATGACCTACCAAGTGATGCTGACTGCTCCGTGTTGGAAGTTGTCTCTCTGAGTGCAGTGTGCAGGTTCAAAAGTTACTGAGAGATAAGAAAGGTGCAGCCTTGGAGATGGAGGAGAAAGGAAAGGAACAAAACCAATTTACTAATGAATATATTATGTAGACATGTCATGCCTCTTGCCTGCTGGCATGGATTAATATCCATAAATCAAAGAGGAAGGGACTGGTTTTAATGCTTCAGATGGAGGCTGGTCCTCAGAAAATTGCTAAGGGGGCATTAATGAGGAGAGACATCTGGGAATGGCTCCAGGTGCACTGGTGGATTGCAAGGGAAATTCTGCAGAACCATTGTCAGCTAAAATTTATTCCTGTGCTATGGACACGTGTGGTCCATGAGGACAAAATGTGGGGACCATGGGTCCCTATGTGGAGGTGTTGGTCAAGCTCAGGAGGAAGGTGGATGGTCTTTTGGTTCTCTGATCCACAAGGCAGCTCCTCACCTTCCTTTCTCCAGACTTGGGTTGCACACCAGGAAAGCTGGCTCCATCTTTTGACTTTGCTCAGCAAAAAGATCCATGTGGACTGACAGGACAGTCTGAGTCTGTTAAAGCCAGGAGCCAAAGCTAAGGTGGAACATGCTGTTACATCCATCCTGTCTCTGCTGGGCATGCATTCTCCAGAGACAGGAGTTAGGGACAGTGTTATCTCACAGCCACCACGATTCCCATGACCCAGAGGGTAGGGAGCAGCCCCTCTTCCTGCTGTTTAAATAAGCATTAGATCAACTAGAGATAAGGATAGTCCCTTGGTACTAGAAGGAGCAACAAGTGTGTAAGAAGGAGCTCTGGTGTTACAAGGACAGGATAGAGAGCAGAGCCTCAAAGCATGAAACACCTCTTTACAGTGTTTCTGGAGCACACCCTGAGCATGGCTTGTGGGTATCTGGGCAAGAGGCATTTGCCCTGTTGAACAGGCACAAGCCTCAGTGCATTTATCAAGGTCTACCTTCCTTGGGATGTTTCCTTTTCAGTAGCACCAGGCCCCTGCCAGGATTTCAGAGGGACATTAAACTCAGTGGAGAAGGCACAACGTGACCTTTCCCATCCCCAGGAGGGCTCTGCGTGGCGGGGGCTGCTGACGGGAAGGGGAGGTCGCTTCTGCTGTATTTTTTCCCGAGGAGAGGTTATTGAGTGCCAGGACTTCATTAATCACATTTCATGTGCATTTCAAAAACCCTTGAAATCATCACTTTTTAAGAACTTCGTCCTCACCTTCTCCTCTCCCACCCACCCCATAATCTGGCACTGGTGGCCTCTGGTGCCTGCTCTCCTTCTGTCCCTCCCAGGACCACCTCCTTCCACTCGCACTGACCCACTTTAGCTGTCAGATTTACAGCCGAGCGACTCAGCCGGGGGAAGAGGCTGAATTCACAGAATAAATTTGCAGAGCCAAGGAGCCAGCCGGGGACGAGTGAGCAGAAACAGTCTCTCCAGGAGAGAGACACCCACACCCCCGCGCATGGCGAGAGGCGAGAAACCTGCCAGGGAGGAGACTGGGAGCAAAGGATGATAAGAAAGAATATGTTCATGGAATGAATGGATTAGAGGGGAAAAAGGGAAAGAAAATGAGGCAGCGAGGGAGGGAAGAGCATGGCAGAGAGGGGCACAGGGCAGTGGGAGGGGAGCCCACCAGTAGACAAGAAAATGAACCCCACCATGGCACAGCTGCTGTTTTTCAGGATGCACTGCAAGGAAAATGTGTGATCTGGGAGAAAGGTTGGTCCTAGCAGGAGGGAAATCTGCTATCAGGAGGGTGACAAGGGGTGTAGGTAGGGCAGGACAGGGAGCAGAGGAGTTGCTGTCTTGGAGGAGGGACAGGAGAGGCTTGGAGGATCTCGAGGGCTGCAGGGACTGAGCTGTGCAGAAGGAAAGGAGGAATGGAGGAGGCTGAGCATCTGGAGACATCTCAGCATCTCAAGGCTTATTTGAAGTGAATGGGCAGCTCCTCCAAGTTTCACCTCTCATCTGATGGAGCAGCCCTGGCTCCTGACAGCAGAGCAGAAGTAGCTGCCGTCCCAGGGTCCCGGTGGAGGGATGGAAACCCCAAGCACGAGATCCAGAGGGTTGCTACAAGCAAACTCTTGTGGTGACATAAGAAAGCCATGCTGGGGCCGAGCTCACAGGCAGGCAGGCTCAGCCCTCAGAGAGCAGGGAATTGCTGTCTGTCTGTGTCTCTCTCTCTGTTTTCCCTGATTTTATTGTGTTTTGTTTAATTGAATCACACACACACATGCACACAAAGCCCCAGCTCGTGGTGTAAAGTCTGTAAGGAAACAAGCAGCAAATTAAGGTTCCAGGAGGAGCAATGCTGAGCAAACACATGACACGGCACGAGCTGCAAGCAGGAGGGATTGAAGCAGCAGGAGGAAAGGGGGAAGAGGAGAAATCTGCAGAGAGGGAAGAGGAAGCTGCAGGAGGGTTTTCCAAGGGGAAATGGGAGCTCAAAAGAAGCAGAATAAGGGAAGGAGGAAAACCTGGGAGGAGAAGGGAGAGAGCAGCATAGATTACACAGGTGTTGCCTGTAAGGTCACTGTGCCCAAACTCTCCCCGATCCCTGCGTGGAGCAGTTCAGGGCACGGGAAGAGAAGGCTCCCACAGCTCAGGGCTGGGGCATGGCTGGGCTGAAGGGACACAGCTCAAAGTCCCAGGGGTCCTTCACTGCTCCAGAGCTCTTCTGCCCAAATATGAACAAAACACCCCTCTAGACACAGTACCCTAGGCCACCATCATGACCTGCTTAGGCTCTCTTGGCATAGCCATTGTGACCCTCTCTCAGCCCTTGTCTCAGCTAGGACCCGTTCTCCCCTTCCTCGTGTGATGTCTGGTGTAGCTGCAACTTTACAAGGTGCTTACCCTCAGGAAAATACTGCACACTGAGGAATGATAGACATGTGGGGGTGAGACCATGACATGCTAGGGGATATGCTCCAGCACTCCCTAGGCTCCCCATCCCCAAGGAACAGCACCTCAATGGCACCACCCAAACCCTGGATGATCGGTGCAGTTCTCAGCCCAGTCAGAGCTGGTGGGCCAGCAATCTCCTCCACTGAGACTACAGTGCAGAGGGCAGGGACACCAGAGAGGAAGGAGCTTCTCCAGGATGGAGGATTGACTGTACAGAAAGGCAGCTCTCTGGCCTCTCCTCACCTCCAAGCTCACCCCCACTCACGAGGTGCTGGGAGAGAGAGCGCAATGCTGATCAGCCACTCCACGAGATGAGATGCTCTTCAGCTCTGGAGAACTGCGAGGTTAAAGGACGTGAGCATCCTGCCCAGGCTTGCTGTGACAGGCCTCATATGTGTTTAGTCACATCCAGCTATGAAACCACTCTGGAAACCAAGACATTTATTCAAAGGAGCAGCAGCATTGCACACATATCTGCCTGTGTGAAGGAGAACTTCAAAAGGGCTGACAGTCACAGAGCCCAGCAGTAACCTTTGGCTAATTAGCTGTCTTGATTTCCTTGCAGTTTATTTTTACACTTCTTGAGCTCTGAAATGCATTTACTGTAATGTCAGAAAGGTTGTGGTAAATATAAAGCTTCCTAACAATAACTATATCCACCCCACTGGGCTTTTGGGACTGATAGCTACAGCTTGGCTTGGGACAGGCAGGATGACAATGTGTGATGCTTTGCTGAGGTTTTTGACTTGCACAGGACTTATTCAGACTGTTCTGGTGGCAATGATAGAGGCTCCTGGAGCAAAGCAGGTATCTGCATGTAGAATGTTTTGGGTTGGACAGAGGGCATGTGTAAAAGTGCTTTTGTGGGGTCAGATCAGGAAAGATTGAGGGATAAGGAAGCCTGATGGATGTAAAGCCATGAGACAGCCCAGGAAGGAGAGGTGAGGTCAAGGAAAGCAGGCAGCTAGAAAGGTGAGAGCAATGCTGAACCTGCAGAGAGGAGCAGGTTAGACTCCATTCTAAGCATTAATGAGATTAATGCAGCTGGAGCTGCTGTCCAGAGAGCCTTCCTGCTTCTGGGCAGAGGAGAAGGGAGCTGGAGAAGATGCTGTTGTTGGATTGCAACCAAGAAGGGATCTGAAAGCCCCAGGCCCTGTTGGGGTGGAAGATGATTGTGCTTATTGAAGTGGGTCACTTTTGTGACCCATCTCACCTGTGCTTGAAATAAGCCTGTTTCATGCACCACTGCACGGTGCCAGTCTCCCTGTGATGCTTGTCTGAGGGTGGGGATTGTGATTGGCTGGGACCTGACCTCCCAGGGCTCCCCTAGCAAAGCCCACCCCTCGGCTGCTGGAGGAGCTCACAGCCCTGGCTGATGCCCCTTCCATCTCAGGAGCTTCCTGCACTCCAGATATCAGAGCAGACTTGAGTATTGGTGCTGACAACATCCACTTGGCCAAGGTGTTGGGGTTAAGCTGAGGGTGGCCACAGCCTGAGCTATTCCTGCATCTCTCCATAGGGACACGCAGCCCACGCTGCTGGCAGCCTGCAGAGCATCTGCCTCCCACCACCTCCCGCGGGCTCTGGACCCAGCAATGGGCAGAGGCGTGAGACTGGGCTGAGCTGCACCATCAAGAAAAGCAAAGGGTAAGAAAGCAGCTTCATTATCTCCACTCTGTGATCTCCAGCACAAACCACTCAATATGTGGCTCCCCTTGGACTGTGCACAGAGAAGATCAGTGGAAGGAAACCAGAGAATAGACCGTTGCATTAATGATCAGACATGAAGCAATGCTCCCCTGCCCTCAGATCAGAGCTATGCTGGCGAGGAGACCTCTGAGTACCTGCAGATGGGTGGCAGGCACCCAGCACTTCAAACAGCCTCCCCCCCTTGGCTGCTGCTCCGCCTGCCTGGCTGCACATCATTCTTTGGGGCTGCCACGGGTACCAGTCAGAGAACTCGGTGCCAATTAAAATCCAGGCTGTGGTATCCTTTGAACTGCAGAGAAACAAAGCCTGTGAGTCCAACCTTTGCCTTTTGTGTTTTTTCCCAAATGATGTCAGGAGTGGAGACAGGCCAGGGCTGAGTGTGGCTGCTGTTGAAGGCTCTGGCTGCTTCAGCTGCTGGAGATCCATGGGTGGAGGTTGCACTGGAGTCGACAGCCCAGCTGCTTAGCTCCACATCTTTAATTTTAAGGGTCAGATCATTATGAACTCTCTCAGGGAAGTTAATAGAAAGTTTACTTTTGCCTCAGCTATGTAAAATCAACTAGAAACTCCCAACCACCCAGAGTGGCATGGCGTCTCATCTCCAGTCCCAAGCAGCCCTTCAAACCCATTTTCACTTTTAAACCCACTCTTACGCTGGTTGATCAGGACCAAAACATCTCAGGTGACTGGCAACAAGACAAAGGGCTTGATTTCAGGGCTGGCATCAGCCAGCACCTAAATCTGAGTCTCCTCACTTCAGCTGAGGTTCAAGTGGTTTGGGACTGAGTCTCTGCTCACCTGCATCTTTGCAGCAAGAGGCACAGGACGGCTCCGTTCAGCCCCTCGGTGTGCAGCCTGCACCAGTAAATCTCTTTGGCTAGCACCCAAGCACCTTAAAATCTCCCTGTACCAGCAGCCTGCACCTGGCCTCCTTTGAAGGATGAATACCATGGGCACAGTTTCAAATCATCTTACTCACCATAAGGCTGGTGAGCAGAGCAAGGCACTTTGGTACCTATAGTCTTAAAAACACACAGAGAAATGAAGGTGAGCAATAAGCAGTGAAGGTTTCAGTGACAAGGAAGGAGTTTGCTCCAAGCAGGCAAGTAGGGACCTGCAGCCCTCACCCCTATAGAACAGAATCATAGAATCATAGAATGTTTTGGGTTGGAAGGGACCTCCAAATGTCATCTAGTTCACCCCCCCTGTAATAAGCAAGGACATCTCTAACTAGGTCATCTCTAACTATCAGCCCTATTGTTGCCCATCCCCATATACCTCAGACAGATGTGGGGGTTGTCTGAGTAATCTGGGTCCTCTGGCATGGCTGGAGTCAGGGCATGATGCAGGGATCCTTTAAAGGAGTTGGTACCATTCAGGAAGGGAAGGTCCTGAGCTCGTAGGTCATGCATATATATGTGCGTATACATTATTTATACCCTCCACATGACAGCTGCTGGCTGTATCTACAGAGTCTCTCCACTGATGCCTCTCTCTGAGTCATGGCTGTGTAAAGCTCCTTGACAGACCTGGAGGTTGAGAGACGTGGTAAAATCCCAAACACGAGTATTGCATCAAAGGTACAGTGATTATCAGAGCACAGATAAATAACAGCTTCCTCACAATTTTGGGGGTGAGAGGAGAGCTAGGGATGTCTAACCACTCTCCTGGAGCTTTCATCCCAGGGAGTGGCAGTAGGACAGGGTCCAGACCCAAGGACACAGCATGTCTGTGCTCCTGGCTTCATTGGGGTGTGTTGAGGATGTCTGTCCATGCTGCTGGCAGAGGAGCTGAGGAGCTAGTGGGTGGACTTGAGTGGGATTTCTCCTGCGTGGAGAGCTCTGCCAGTCCTCCAAGCATGCGTGGCTGCCTAAGTCACTCTTCATTTGGCTGACACTCAGGAGAAAGCCTCATGAAACACTGTTAGAGGATGTTGCAGAGAAATGGTGGGAGATTGCCCCATGTATCCTCATAGATGGGCTGTGGCGAGGTGGAGCCCATGGCACTACGCAGTGCAAAATGATGGAACCAGCAACCTGTCCTGCCTCTCTTCTAATGACTTTCCTTCTCTCATCACTGTCTTCCTGATTTTCTCCAGTACTTTGGCCTGCTCTGAAACTGCTGCTGCGTCAGCTGCCCAGTGTGCAGGAGGGATACGTGAGCATCCTGATAGCTGCCGCCCTGAGGAATCAGTGCCCATGTACAATCCTGCCCAGCACCACCAGGCTCCAAGGCCTGGAGACCAGCACAGGGTAAAGACAGCCTCATCCTACCCCCTTCTGGGAATAAGGACAAGGAGCGAGACTTTGGTGAGGATCGTTACTTTCATAGTGGGTTTGCTAGCAGGGAAACCTGCTCCTTCCAACTCCACCTCTCTACAGGGTCAGGGACTCCCCCCACCATGTCTTGCATTTTTTCTATAAGTGCAAAGCAATTTCCATTGAGGGTAGGGACACTGAAGCACAGAGAAAGAGGAGAATAATATCTTATCTTTCTTTAATCCCCACCATCCCAAAGGATCCCGGTGCTGTTTGCTTTACTTTCTATATGTATGCACAGTTAATTAGCATTACCACAGAACTGCAGGTATCCTCAGACTTAGTAGAGGGAATATCTTGTAATAGGAGGGTAAGCAAATTGTTTCTGCTGGTTCTATTACAGCCAACTTTGATTATCCAGGGTAATGGGATAACAGGGACAAAGCAAAAACATGGATAACATGAAACCTATGCAAATTAAGCTAGGAAAAAAGTGATGCTGAGAGTAATGGAGGAAAGAAAGGTCAGTGATACTGATTAAGGAGCATGAAGATCCCTGTGCTTGCACTGCCCTAAGCTCTTAAGCAATGGTACCTGGGCACCCTAGTTATGGAGCAAATCTATAGGGTCTGTCACTAGGCAGGGGAAGCAGAGACAGCCCCTGCACAGCAAAGCCAAGCTGCAGCAGAGGGAGGCGAATTGCATTAAAGCTGAGCATTTCAAAGCCTCCATGTGAGGGATTTGTCATTAAAATGAATAAGATTTGGGCACTCAACCCACCTCCTCCCTACACGAGCAGGAAGAAGCCCAATTTAAAGGTCAGCGTCTTAATGGCTTTCGCTGTGTATATACCAGGATAATTCCTCTCCAAACAGAAATCCAGCACCTGCTCAGTGAGCCACGGCTTGAAGGAGCACGATAAGAGCATCCACAGCTGAGGAGCTATAGGTACACAGACAGGTATAGCTTCTCCATTAAAACAGGAGGGGAGGGGCTAAGGGGAGAGAAGAGCTGACTCCAACCACACCTCCTTGCAATATGGCCCGAGCTGAGGAAAGGGAACAGCACTTGAGTTCCTCTGTAGTCCCTGTCTCAGTAAAGGCCGGATTCACTCTGCTCTGCCAAAGGGGATTTTCAGATCCTCGGCACCAATATCGTGGAGGCAGCTCTGAAAAATCTCTGGTGGTGGGTGGATAAAAAGGGCACCAGTGGAGATGAGACAGAAAGAAGAGAGGGAGGAATCTTTGAGGAAGATGAACCTTCTTAATAGGTTTTATTGATTTAACCCAAAGAGAGAACAGTAGGGGGAAATTTATGCCATTTAAATGCAAACCAGCAATAAAAATAATCATTAGAGTCATAATCTCAATCTGTTAGCATTTTATGTAGAAATGATCTTAATGGGAAATATTTTCCCTGTAAACTATTTGCATTTACTTAGTACAAATGAGCCTCTTAAATATAACTCAATCATTATCATGGACTTTTTTAAGGGGTTGTTTTCAGTCCTCAGTTCCTTAAAGTGCCTGATGATTTCACAGCCCCTCTTGAGTCTGACTTGGAGAAGTTGCCAGGACACCTCATCTGCAATCCAGTGTCCATATCTCTGTGGATATTCCTCTTTCCATACTAGAAATACATGTGGATTTCAGCAGCTGTTAGAAACCATCACTCTTCACTCAAACACTGCTGAGATTTTATTACTGGTCAAGGAGGCTGCATTGCTCGCTCAGATCTTAGGACCTTTGATTGAGGAAAAGTAATTTTAGAGCATGTTTCCATGCCCTTCATCTTCCAGAAGAAGTAAGAATCACCTGATAATCTTTCTTAGCTTTCCCTCTTGTAAAAGAGGAGGAAAACGTGGGGTTTTCCCTTTGTGTAAGTGCTGCAGGGCTGGCAGCAAAGATGCTGAGCCCGCAGCCTGGGCGGGATGCCCTTCCCCAGTGTGGGAGGGGAAATTGGACGTGTCCCCCTGCATTCCAGAAGGAGCTTTTCTGGCCTGTGCCATGTCCCCAAGATCAGCCCCTGCGGGGGCATGGTGCTGCCCACGTGCAGGTGCTCAGGGGAGGTCACCGTCCCTGTGACTCCCACGCCACGCGCTTCTCAGCCACCAAGAAAGAAATAAATACCCTCTTCTGCCTGGGGACACCTTTTAATCTTCTTGCTAGATTTTCATACACTAGTCCGGAGCCTCAACTGGGCCAGGCATGATCTCATTTAGCATTCCAAACCAGGCTGCTGTTTCATGCTACGTGCTGGTAGTGGCTGGGGCTGCTCTCATTCATGGCACTGGGGAGTCCCCACCACCCTGCAGCAGCCCATACCCTACCCCAGAAGAGAAAACATCCCATGGATGTGGCCACCTGGACCAGCATCCCCAGTGCTAGGAAGCTCACAAGCCCTTTGCAGACCTGCTGGTGGCAGGACATTGCAGGCAGCAGGTGCCAGAGTGGTGTCTCTCCAAGAGCCAGGCAGCTGCCAGGGTCCTGTGCCAGGGGCTGCATCGGCAGAAGCCACCACTGCTCTTTGAGTGGGTCTGGCCCTGCATCCCCAGCCTGGGGAGCTGATCCAGCCCCCAATGTGCTGCTCATCGCCAGGTCTCCAAACACACACGGGGCCTCGTGCTGTGCGGGTAATTCAGGCTCGCGAGGGGGTTATTAAAATCCATTCAGAGCTAATGTCAGCCTTTTTGGTGTTAATGTCAGTGGCTGAGAGGCACAGCGGGAGTGGGGGGAGAAGGACTTTGATTTCCCCACTTTAATTTCCAAGAGGGGTGGGCTCGGCAGGCAGCGGCTGGAGATGGGGACCAGCAGCGGGTGGGAGTGTGTGATGCTGCATTTCACACCACGGACAGGTGGGATTCGCAGTTTAATCCCATCAGCCAAACATTTCACTCCGTGTTTTACTTGAGAGCATCTATCCCTCCCTGGCTGTTTCAGAGGCACGTTAGCTGCCAGGATCCCAGCAGGTGAGTCTTTCTGAGCTCGCAGCTCCAGCGCAGTGCTGGAAAGGGGCTGATGGTGCTGCTCTGCACCGGGCTCCATTGGGTCTGGCCACTGGGATTGGGCACTGCACCCAGCACTTCCCTTCAGGTGCATTTGGGGGTTCAAACCTCTCCTCCCAAGTTCAGCCTTGAGGCTGTGATGACTTGCAGCCCATCAAAGAAGGGCTGGAATTTGCTCACATCGGTCAGGCGAGTCCAAACCAGCCCCTGGGTTTTGAAAAAAAGCTGGGTAATTTCAGGATGTGGCTACCATCATGCAGGCTAAGATAAGAGTAATCAGAGCTTCGGGCCATAAGCCGATTCCTTGTGAGTCTCAGGAGGGAATTAGCCCCATCTCCTCCGTCCTGGGCCTCCCAGCAGCATTTACACACATGGGTGCACACCTGGCAGGAGGCTGAGCCATGGGGACACGCGTGTCCCAGTGCTTGCTGGAGACAGGGTGGCAAGGACCCTGTGCAGGCAGTGCAGAAGTCCCATGGGCAGAAGAAGAGGCAAGGAGAGCAGAGAAAATCTACTCTGACCATGGTCCGCAGGACAAGTATTGCCCTACCTCCTTGCACAGGCATGGCAGTGCTGGGATCCTTGAGGTGTCCTCCCTGGAGGTCCCTGCCCTGTTTCTCCCCCAGTTTTGGCATCTGTTTGCGGTGGGGATTTCTTCATGCTGGCTGAGAAATGTATTGCAGTCTCTTAAAAGCTCATCCTGGCTGGAAGCTTTTCTTCGTATATAAACACTATGTGTATACCAGTGGCCTCGTTTCATACTATAGAAGTGCATCAGATGCAGCTAAACATACTGAAGATGGTTTAAATGATCCAGATTTAACACTTGGTTATGTAGTCTAAAGATTTCATTGAGTTTTTAGGTCAGAAGGCACTGTAACTGTAGTCTGACTTCCTGGATAGTGAATTTTACCCAGGGTTTTAAAGCAAGTCTGACCATTAAGCTGCATCCTTCTGACAGACAAACACTAGCCTGGTTCGTAAGAGGTGTGGTTGCTGGAGGCAGCTTGATCACAAGTCACCCGAATACCAAAGACCAGTGTTGACCAGCATCTCTGAAGAGCAGCAGCTCCCGGCTGATGATGCTGCCACAAAACGAGCTATTTTGCTTTAGTTTGATTTGTGAAATGAAGGTTACCAACACTTCTGAGGTCAAAGCTAATATTCAAAAGCAATACTGGTACTGCTGCTATTCAAAAATCAACAATATTAGAGAAAATCCAGACTCTAGTGGTTGTCAGTGGCCAGCCAGATGGGTCAATGAGGTGGTTTAGGATAACAGGACTGCTCAGATGTGTGGCATCAGCAGATCCACATCCCATCCCACATCCCCGCCCTCCTGCCCAGGTGCTGGGGTAGCTGGGGGAGAGGGGCCGAGGAGGTGGGAAGGAGCCACGTCTCCCTGTGACCAGCATCTCTGCCACATGGCAGGTTACCAAGCAGCTGAGAGTGGGCAACAATTTCTTCTGCCAGTATTCTAATTTATCTAATGAGCAAGAAAATAAATCAAGCTGACAGTCACCCAGGTGGTTTTGAGCCTCAGCTCCTCACAGTCCTCTTGTTCTTCCAGCCCATTTTATAGCAGGGTTATAACCCGAGGACACGGCAATAACTCCTGCTATAATCTTTTCTTTACTAACGTCACTTAGCAGATGGAGTCATTTAGAGGTGCTCACGTTTAAATGAGTGACTTGCCCTGAAAGGGACAGAGCTGGGGCTGCTGGCAAGGTTTTCAGGATCGTTAGCCTAGAAAATGCTTAGCAGGGGAAGCAGTTGGCAGGCAGATTCCACGGACATGGCACTGTTGTCCTCTGCCAGAAAAATTACAAGGCTGAAATCCTAGAGCTGGATGGGGCCAAACTGTTCACGGCAAACAATTTAATTGATGAATGAAGTGAATTGCCCAGGAGATGATTTTTAGTCATCTGCTCATTGCATGAAGCTGCTTGGAGAAGGAACCGCACTGTTGGGAGTTACCAGCTACCTGCCCACATCAGGGAGGAGCTGGCTGGGGCTCCCCATCATATGGACCTTCACCAGAGTCACCTGGGCACCTGCTCCTCGAATGAGCAATCCAGTGCTGTGAGCATGGCTACCTCCAGGCTTGCCAACCCAAAGATCTCACACTCCTGTCCTGAAGCTTTCCTGGCTAGGTCAGTGATGAGACCATGCAGAAAATCTCAGCATTGGCCGTTTGAAAGGGAGCCTACACAATGTAAAGAAGGATGATGCCAAACTACACAACATCTACTTTTCAGCTTCTGCAGGAGATTCAGCGGCAATCTCAGAGGACTCTCCTCTCTAGCTCCCTGACCCCCCGCGCAGTGCTGCACAGGCTACCTTCATAAGCTCCTTTCATTTGATCTAATAAAGTAAATTAGCTCTCCAGCTCTTCCAAGGGGAATAGCCATGAAAATGTACATTGAGATGAATGCTTGCAACCCTTGCAAATACCTCTTGCTCGTGAAAAGACTCCTGAGAAATGAATAGAAGGCACAACAATTACCAAAGAAGGGGAAAACATTGTTCATGCTGGCTGGGCAGCATTTGACCCAGCCCTTGCAGAGGTTGGGGAGAAGAAGAAGGAAGTAGGCAGGGAGCTGAGACATTAATGGCAATCATTGTTCTGTGGGGAGCAATATCTCACAGTGTCCATGGAGACCAATCCCAAATTATTCAGCCTAATAGTTATCAAAACAAACTCTTATTCTACTCCTTTGTGGCAAGCATGAAGCTTTCTCTGCAAGTCTCATTTTACATCTTTGGTAACTCAGTGCTGGATGGTATAACAATTGTGAAAACCCTGCAGGAGCCTTTGATGGAAGCATCTTAGCATCTTCAAGAGGCAGGGCTTATCAGCTCAAATAACACAACTGTCTTTTATCCTTTGTGTCCAAGCCTGCTGTTTGGGCACTTTTATTTGTAATTCATTGCCTGGCTCTGGGTCTGGATCCATCAGGACAGGCAACATTGTCTATCTGTCTGCATTGCTGAGATATTTGTGTCTGGCCAGAGGGACCTGGGCACCTAAGCTCTGCTTATCTTCAATGATGCTTAAGTTCCTAATTGGTTAAAAGTCATTTTGGAAAGGGGGTCTCAAGAGTTGTAGATGTGTAGATGCTTTCAAAATGACTACCCCCAGGCCAGGCTGTCCATCTTTTCCTCCCTCCCATCAAAGACTGTATCCCCTCAGTACCATCTGGCCTTCAGAGATGCCCATGAACCTCCAGCACCAGTGTTCCGCCCTTCCAGCCCCATGGACCTGCGCACCTTTCATCAGCACTGCATTTTCTTCAAAAAAGGACAAATGAGGTGGAAGAAGAAAAGGTGAAAACATGATAATAGCTGTGGGAAAAGGCTGCTGCTATAGACTTGACAATGCTGGAAATGGAGGCTCGGAGAAAAGTTTTTCTCAAAAAATTACTCTTTTCAATCTCAACAGCACACTGGAGAGTTTAAGGACACTTTTTAACACCTTTTGTACTCAAATTCCAAATTCACCTGTCTACCCAAGCAATAACAGAAATAATCTTTTTTTATCCAGCTGCACATTTTGCTATAGAAATTTGTTTCCATTAAACTATTCCCTTTTGTGCTCTTAAAAAGCGTATTTTAAATAATAACAGTGTAAAAAAAAAAATTATATACTACCCAAAAAACTCAACCCTGTCAACCGTGCACTTTTACACAAAAGTTATCTCTTTCTTTCGACGGATTGATGAAAACCCTTTTCATGTCAAGGTGGATATGAGAAAGAGGGAGAAAATTTCTGAGTGCCCAGCACAGCTAGTCATTTCAACAGGAAACATATGGCAAACTCTGGTCTTAGAAAACTGAGTTACAGCACCAATATGAACCTGATGTTCTCTTTCTGCTTTGTAAAACACAATTTTTGTAGGAGTTGGGATGGAGGAAGACATTCCACTTCTCATCTGGGGAAAAAAATGCACTTTTCCCACATTCCTTCATTCTCAACAGGAGATATTCCATAAACCTTAACAGAAGAATGTGAATTCAATCTTAAATAATAAGAATAAAAATTATAACCATGATAACTTCCACATTTTCAGGAGTGCAGCAGCAATAGCTCAGCTGTTAAGAGTTTCCCTAGGAAGGTCCATGCTTGGCCAACACTCAGAGAAGGGGCCCACCAGAAATCACCCCAGGAACAGAAATATGAGGAACACAACCCTGGATTGCTGTCCATGTCTGCGCCAGCCTCTTCCCTCTTGAAATGAATGCCATGAGGCTGCCCTTCATGATCCACTCCTGGGGAGGATTCCCAGGTAGTTGAACCCTCCCCAGAGCAACTTGCTCCATCCACACCACCCCTGATGGCTCTCTCCATGGCCAGCTGTCTCATACCAGCTACTTGTCTCCGCTCTGGAGATGCAATCGAGAAGGTCACCCCTTACCTTGGTGCCTATGTGTTGCTGCTGGTTGCTGCTACAGTCATGAACATCTCCTAGTTGTTGTCTGCAGGGGCTGGGAGGAACACTGGACACAGCATTCGGGATCCCGCAAGATGGTCACCAAGCCCAGTACTTGAACTGTGAGAAAAAGAAGAAAACATAAGAGGGAGTTTCTTCAGGGGGTATAAAATATTTGATTATCAACTTGAATAACACGAAGCCATCCCAGGGACAGCACAGCTACTCAAGTCATGGATCAGACATAGAGATGCAGAGACCAGATGTGAACAGGAAGAGGACCAAGGGGAGGTCCAAATGAGATCAGCTGCTCAACATAGTGACTAAAAGGGAAAAGAAACCCACCCGCCAGTGGAGGAGGGACTGTAAGAAATGCTGGAAGGGGACCTGGGGCTGAAGCAAGAAAAATGGGACAAATGCCAGACAGGAACTGAAAGAGATGCAGGGAAGATGGATAGATCTGGGCATGCACAGGGCAGATGGTACAAGACAAACATCAATGCAGAGTTCCTGGAAGAGTGAGGAGCCACTGCCACCACCAGCACCAGCCACCCAGCAGGGGCAGATTTTAATAAGCTTAATAATCATCCTTACACCTGGGGACTGGTCTCATAAATGTGTTTTTAAATCTTGCATGTGATTTTATTGTCCTTATTGGTCACTTCCAACCCCCTCTCTGTTTTTTTTTCACTCTAGGATGCCTGGCTGGCCAGGGCTCTCTATATTTACCACTGCTGTCAAACTCCTGCTCACCTGTGATGTGAGACAACCAGCATAGCAAGAAGCAGTGACACTGATCGTAACTGTACTCATCTATGTGATATTCAATGTCTTATTATCATCAACACAATAACAATAATAGCAATATTAGTGACAACCCTTTCATTATTCCTCCTGTTAGTAATATTCGGACATGACCTAAGAGGTACTTCAGGAAGACAACACAAATCCAGTGCAAGATCCAGGAGAACAGGGCAGTTAATTAAACGTCAGAGTGATGGACAGAGCTGGGACAAGCCTGGAACAATAACAGAGAGCTGGACAACCTCTGACAAGCGCAGGGAGATGGATGGATCTGTGACACATCCCAGACCCCTCCCCCGGTGGAGGCAGAGCCCTCCTACCTACATGTGCCTTTAAACACAACATTGCTCCCTGCTCTGTCACCTTTTCACTGACTTATGCAGGTGAGGAAATTTTTGGAAGAAAGCTGCCTTCCAAGCAGTGGCACCAATCACAGTCTGATCTGGTGACATTTTATTACCTCCAAATGGTGTAAAGAAAACAAAGAGCCCCACTGATGACGACAGCATCTTAAACGTTGTTTTTAACCAGCGTATGTGTGAACTCACAGCAGGTAGAATTTTTTTTCCCGGGAGATTTCTCCTCCTTTTTCCAAACTAGGCATTCACAAGAGAGGTAGGAGGAGGACAGTGATCAGGGAGAGAGGATGGCAGCTGGAGGGTGTTGCAAACTCCAAGAATAAATATTACAGAACAAAAGCAAGCTTGTGACAGATACTGAGCAATCTGTAAGTCATCAGGAGAGTGGAGTGCATAATAGACTAATCAATCAGGCAGACAAGGGTGAGAAGTGTCACAGGGAGGCAATAGGTAGTTGGAGGTCAGTTATGAAATATAATCTCTAAACTGGAAGGAGAAGGACAGTAGCGCAAGAACAATGACAGGTATTTGAATGTAGGTAGCTGAACGTTGGATTGGTGATTTCCAGGAGAGTGAAGGTTGGATGAGAATATTATGGGGGTAAGAAAAAATAACCTAGTATTTTAGAGATGGGCACATATTCTGCAATGTGAAAGGCTGAACTGCAGAGACTTTAAAGTGGAGCTCCATTTCAGAAAATGTTGTTGAAAGACAGACAGTGAGGCTCCCTGTTGCTTGTTCCTCTGAGTTTCCAGGCAAAGTTTGTCAGGTTAGGAGCAAAAAAAGTGATGCTTTTCCAAACGCAAGTCCTGCAAATACCACCTGGGATCTGAAAGCCAAACCAGATCCTTTCTAGCTTGTGCTTTCTCATCAGTGACCCTGACATGCGTAATCTCTAATCCAGTTAGCTAAGATGCAGGGAAGTTGCACGCTGCCATACATGAGAAGATGGGGATTCTGCAAGTGAATTTAATTATTCCTTCCACAGAGAAAGCGGGAGTCAATAAGGCACAACTCACTCTCCATTAGCCATCTGGGCCGCACAGTGACAACAAGAAGCCAGGCAGCATCGTTTACTTCTCTTGCTAAGCTAAGCAGGTATAGTACCATTACATCCAAAGAAAAGCTTTATTTAACATGAAGTCATTTCTAACGACACTTTTCTGACCTTAACTGTGTACCACAAAGGTGTCACACAGTCCTTCTAACAACAGCTAGACTCAAGTAATTAGAGCTGAATGAACAATTCTTAATGAATAATTGGTTTGGCAAACTTCACCTCATTTTATGCTCACAAAATGTTCACACACAGATTGCAACGTCCTCACATTTCTTTGTTAATGGAAATAACTTCCCATTTTTTCCCCCTGAGCAAATAGCACTGTAACAGTTAATTGAAAACAACCTATATTCCAAATGTGGGCTGCACTGATGGGTTGTGCCAGCCACGTGGTGCTGTTCCAGCTCCTCTCATTTGAAATTCCCTTTTGCCAAAGCTGCCAGTGTTAGAGAACATTCACTGGACCAAATATCAGATGTGGATATTGGTAACATGGGAACAAAGCCAACCATGGTCCCTCTACAGCTGATAGAGAGGGCCAGGTGTCTTCAGATGCCACTGGAGAGGTGGACATCAAGGACACATTGGAGAACCTGGGCACCTTAAGCTGAAGAGCCTGACTCCCTTAAACCACATGCTTAACTCTCCATGCCCAGCACTGGCTGGGATGGGCAGGATCCTGCAGAAAGAGGTACCAGTTTGCAGCTCAGGAGGTGGCACACTGCTCACGTGAGGCTGGACCAAGGCTGGGAGTTGATCTGCCTGGTTGCTAATGAAGCTGAGAACAATGTGTGCTCTAAGAGACTGAGACACGCAGGGAGATAACAGAGCACGGGGCAATAAATCAGGCTTTCAAAGCAGAGCATATTAGGAGATCAATGGGACAGATATTAGACCGAAGGAGCAAGCACTGGATAGACAGGAGCAATTCTGTTCCTCCTCTTTCCCCTTGTTGCTAAGGAATTTTTTTTTTTTTCCCATTTAATAACACCCTCATTGTTTTTAAATGAGCAGCAAAGCCAGTGGGTTCCACGTGGCATTAGCAATGTGTTTGTGAAAGGGAAAGCGACTGGCTCCTAGCAGGATTTGATAAAAGCCTCTCCAAGCTTTGAGTGATTTACAGCTCGGGAAAACAAACACGGACTGATACAAATGCAGAGAGAGGCAAAGACGGCAAAGACATCCAGGTACACTCAATTACCAATTCATCAGCCCAAGTGAACTTGAAGGGCTTTTCAAACTCTACATGGCTCTAAATTAAAGGAAATCTTTAGATGGATAGTATTCTGCAATAGGAAGAGAAGAAGACTAATTTGTTGATCTTCGGCTCAGGAGCTCTCTCCTTTCACAGGTGAAGGGCCATGGGTGAGGGGAGCAGGTGGCAGCTCCCACTTCCCATGTGAGACTGAGAACAGAACCAAACACTGAGATGCCTTTTGTGCACTGCTATAAAGTTGCTGGCAAACATCTCTCCTTCTTCTCTCTCTCTCTCCTAACCCTGCCATGCCCCAGTCCCCAAACAGCCCTTTTTTCTTATCTGTACTAGAAACTCTGTTTTCACTTGCCCTGGAGGTATTTATGGCAAAGCTGTGAAAATAACCAATTTTTTGGATCATTGGCTGAACAAAAAAAAATGAAAGAGAAAAAAATCACTGCACAGTGACCCCAGGATGGAATTGCCCTGGCTCTCCACAGCAAAATATATATTGAAAAAAAAAAATATATCCATGGTCAACCAATTGTTTAATTCAATCTGAAACTAACTCATGGGGAATGTCATTTTTCCCTCCATCCCCTGCCTAGGAACCCATTTTTTCACAAGAAGAGATGATTTACAGCTTCCCAGCTCCACGCTCCAGCAGCACTGACACTGATGTGGTGTTTGATATCTTCCCCTGTTGCATGAAGCTCCTCAGCAATGGGGGACGGGGCCCTTCGGTGCTATTGTGATAGAAACTCAGAAGCAGCTGGGGGTAGCGGCAGCATCGCAGGAACAGAAGGAGCCCGGCCGCCGAGAGACTGCGGGAAACTCTTTGTTAATTGTTCATGCAGAAACTGTTTTCATTTCGGAGTCTAATTGATATCTTGTGGGAACAGCATCTTTGGAAAAGGCAACGCATCCTCCTCAGCCTCCTCTGGGTGTGCTCAGGCGAGGTGCCCCACGCTGCCTGTGCTGATGGAGTTATGACTTGCTATTCCCGAGGCTGTCCCTGTCCCTCTGTCTCATGTCCTCATCCCATGGGTTTGGAGAGGTGAAGCAACACAAGAGCCCTGGGGTGGTTGGAAGGGCAGGTGCTGTGCTCAGCCACCCCTCAAACCTTTGGAAGAGAGGAGACTTTGGAGAGTTTTGCACCGAGAAATGCCCATTCATCAGCAAGCAGAGCTGTGTCAGCCTCTGGTCTCCACTCAGGGGTAGGGACAGCCCACATTGCTATGGGAGCTGCCAGCACCATCCCTCCTCCTGCCAGAAGGAGCACCGAGTCCTTAATTTCCCACTGGATATCAGCCCTCCCTCCTCTTTCCTTAGGCCTCCTCCAAAGACAGCAGCCATCTCTCACACATGCAGCTCCAAGGCTGGCTCTGAACTATTTAAAAGCACAGCAGGTATTTTAATTATTCACATCAAGCACGCCTTGCTTGCTAACGACTCCCTGAAGCTGTCATAGCCAGCATGGGGTGGAGAAGAACCTTACCAGGAAGCTTCCCATGGTCTAGCCTAGGGCAAAGCTTGGATCTGCAAAACAACCCCAATCAGGTGTTGTCACTCAGGGCCGAGGTGGCATGGGGACACTTGGGTGAGGAGCACCCCAGCAGATCTGCCCAGTCCCACACACACTTGCCCACCCAACCCATCATCCCACCACCTACTCAGCCCACCCTGTGGCACCTCACACACTCCAGGTCTGAAGTATCTGCTGGATGTTTTGCTGTTGCTGCAAGCTGCTGTGTCCCATGCTGAGAGATTAGCTCCCATAATATTTTAAGGGTGGTGGAATTACCAAGATGCAAGGAAATAGAGGGGTACTTATGGAGCACAGCTGGGCAGCTTCAGACACAGACAATAGTGGAGATGACATGCGTCCTTGCTGCCTTGAGCTGCTTCCAGGGCTAGATGCAAAGAGCTGCTTTGGAAATCAAGCCCTTGCCACCCTGCGGCAATGTCTCTACTTGCTTCTTCCTTCTTGGTACCATCAAAAAGAGTTGCTGCAATAGCATCCATTCTTCTGGCCCACATCCCTCCCTGAGACCTGCCACTGGAGGATCAAGGCTGAACAAGCTCATCTTTAGCAAGGGGAAATAGGTACAGAAAGAAGGATGGTGTCCCACCTTCATGGCTGGAAGAAAGACAGCTTGTGATAAAGGGAGACAGGCTTGCACTAGGCTCACAGAGGCCATTCTCTAACACAAGGTGTGGGACAGAGACAAGCATCTGCAGAACAATGGGGGCTGACCCCTCACTTTGATCCCACTGAGTTTCAACCGAACATGAGTGAAAACTCATTTTTCTGGACCTTGGGATTTCTATCTGAGGTTGTTCCTTTCTCTTGGAGCTTGTTCTTGGTTATTTCTCTTATTTTGGATAATTATTAAGTGACTCTTCTTCCTTGCCTTTGCTCACCATTGCCTCTGTGTAAATTTGGAGGATTTCCAAGAACATTGAGGATCTGCTTTCCCCCACCTCTATGTGAGCAAGAGCCTCATCATGGGTAACCCTGAGCCTCAGGGCTCTCCTCTAGCAGTAACATCCTATGGGCAGAGCTTGTGAGCAGAGAGTGCCCCACAAAAGCACATCCCCCTGGTTGCAGACCTGAGGTCTTCAAGCCTCCTGGACCATCAGAGCCAGCCCCTCCCTTTTTAACCTATGTGTTTTTAAATGTTAATTTCCACCACATGCCCAATTTGAAGCTCTAATAATGAACAACTGCTTTCTTCCTTTCCTTCTGATTTCATATTCATGAGTCAGGGTTTCCTGGCACTAAACGTAAATGCTAAACGGAAATCGCTGCACAGTGACATGTCTGTGTAGCTTCACTGTCCATTTATTTGCCTTTTCAAAGAGCTGCTGTGTTAAGCAAACATCTCTGCCTGGATCCTATCTGGAGGAGTTTGTCTGGTACGGCATGGTGCCTGCTGGGGTGGGGGAAGAGGCTCTGTGTGATGGTTTCTCATAGCTCTGTTCGCTTCAGGGTATTTCTTGTACAATAGTTCGAGCTCGGTGAATACCTCAACCTATTCTTGAATATTTGTTTGAATCTTGGCAGGGCTGACACAGCGAGGACTGAAGCAGGGAACTCCCAGAGAGAAACGCATCCAGCACTTCGGCTCAGACTCCACCAAGGGCTCCTGCAGGCAGCAGTGGGCAGATGTCTTGGCAGGGGAGGCAAAGAGACACCTGGAACATCACTGGGCATCTTATTTTTTCTGGCAGCTAGAAAATTCACACATTCACGGTAAAAGAAAACATTTCAGGATTCATCCAAACTTACTGCCCTCTCCCAAAAAGGAAGGACAAAAGGAATCTTGAAAAAGGGAATGTTTTCTGTTAACCATCATGGTCAAAATGTTTCTGTGTTTTCCTTGAAGACTGTGTTTCCCTGCTGAACTGTATTTTTAAAAACAACAAGGGCAAAAAATAATCTAAAAGCAAAAAGCAAAGGAACTAAATCTTCATGTATTTCAAAGCGAACTGAGATACTCTTCTCTGCAGAGTCACTGAAGGTAAGTAGTCTCTTCTCCTTCTAACTTGCCTACGATGGAAGCTTTAGACACTCACACTGGCACCCTGAAGTTTCTCCTCCAACAGTCTACGTTGTCTGTGGAGCAACACATCTGCTGTCTCATTGGAGACATCATCATCCTCACCCCTCTGCTCTGCAATCAAACAGGAACAGACATCACCACCCTGGAAGCAGGGACAACTACCTGGGGCTGGAGTTGGGCTGTGCTTGCCACCACTCACTGTCTAGTCTCTTCATGGAAACGCCAGCTGAAGGTGCCTTTGCTCTAAGATGTGGGCTGGAAAGTGGAACAGACAATGTTCAAGGGCCTTGGGCTGCTCTGCTTATTTTGCTCCTGCAATGGTCATCTCTATGGGAGAAGGTGGGCAGTGAAGAACTGCAATGGTGGATATGGCAGCTCTTTGTATGTCCAGTGTGAAAGGCTTTGTTTCCTCTGAGCTGCCTCCACTGCAGCCTCCTTCTCCAGGACTCCATGGGTGCATTGCAACTCCTTATGGTCTTGTTACTCTATTGCCTTCTCCTTTTCCCTCTGCAGTCATCTATTGCCTTTCCCTGCCTGCCTTTCCCCAAATGCCTTAACAAATGAGCCCATAGGAATGGAAGAGTGAGGATGAGAGATGAATTTCAGATCATGAGAAATGTGAGTGTTTGCGGCTACCAGATGAAGAGTTGTGCTCATGGAGGACATGCTGTGTGGCATGTGTTCAATCAAAGTAACCAATGGGGACCACATTTTGAATATTATCTACATGGAACAGACTCCTTGTGAGGAAATTATGCAGCAATATTTAATGGTGGCAATGATTCAGCAAGTAATAGAAAGAAATATTCCTCAAACCATCATCAACTTCTCATGGGTAACTCCCAGATGGGACCGAGGGTGAAAACCCTTTCATTAAAAAGCTATTCAGTTATGGTAAAACTGCCATATGTGTCTCACTGAGACAGAAGAATTCTGATTGTCAAAAGAGACTTCGGCTTGAAAGCTGCAGGGAAATCAGAAAGCTACCTCACATTTGAACAGGGGTTTTGAAATCTCTCTTTAGGGACCTGAATGCACAGCTCGATCTCACACAGCTGAAGGTGCCTTGCAGCTGGATGTCTAGGTTAAGGTAATTGTCTAGACTTCTTTTATCATCAGTGAACAGAGAGATGCACACCAACCCCCAGAGAGTGATTCATTCTTCCTGTCTTAGACATCTATTTTGGGATGGGATGAATTACACTCTGGAGGTGTTGAACTTTCTCCACTGACTATGGAGGAGTCTAGATGATGAACTTAGCCTAGACATTTAACCTTTATAGCTCTAAAGCAGGCAGTGCTTGACTGGTGAGAGCAACCTAAATGTGGCAGTACAATGCCCTAGCAATGGTAGGTTGGAAGCGTTTGGCCAACACCTACAGTGAACAGACACAAGAGAAACAGTTCTCTCTGCAGGCAGGAGATGGATGGGGTGATGGATCTTCTCTTCTCATCATAAGCACATACTGCAGTCATCCTAATTTTTATCTGAGACCTGAGGAGACTCTGGTGCCTGATCATCTCATCTAACTGATGTCATGCAAAAGGTACAGATTATATCCAATCCCTTTCAAAGCATGGCCTGAATTTGCAGTCCTGGCTGGAAATCAGGGAGTGGTCTCTCAACTAAATGTAGCCTTTCAAAAAGATCAAGCCTTTTATTGAGCTTGAGTATTCCTGAGATTAGCAATCTCAAACTTCTAAAAATCAACAAATTAGTTCTGAAAAAAAAAAGCTGTATTCTCATACCCATCTTCCCAGTTTTGAGTAGACATGTCTTGCAGTTTTAAGGGTTAGGTTACAACCTTGAGAGCTATTTTGTATACAGAAGTCTCCATGTCTCAGTTTTGCTGTAGTCCAGGGAAACCTACATGGAAAAATAACCCCATTGTCTTCTAGGGGGGCTTCTTGCTATGAGTCTTCCAGAAACCAGTCAGATTATTACTGTCATGGCTTCAGTGGGGGCTAATTTCAGGTCTCTCAGACAGGCAAGATCTCTTGGAGCCACCATGCCCAAACCTCTCCAGCTTCCACTCCTGCAATATACCATGGACCAGGTTATCTGTGCAAAACCCAGGGCTGGAGATCCAGGAACTCTACCGGGAAACCAGACAGCACAACTTCAAAGATCAACATGAGCAAATCAAGCAGAAATAGGGGAATAAATGGAAGGAGAAGTTACCAGAGGAAAGCCAGACTGCCATCCATAAATAGCTTCCTAAAGGAAATGTTTGCAATGGGTTCTGAGGCGGACAGCTGAACTGCAAAAAGCATGACAGGACTCTTCTCCAAAACCAACAAATATGCAGGAAGAGTGGGAATAAAATTCACGAGGCTAAAGACAAAGATGAGGATTATTTAACTACCTGGAGTTGTGAGCTTTAATTCACAAGGAGAAAGATTTGTGCTCTTTCCTGGAGCCTACTACTGCCAGAAGCAGAATGCAGCTGATGACAAAAAGCCGATGGCTGGAAGCCAAGGGCTCCTTAGGGGCCGGGGAAATGCCTTGGAGACTTCAGCTCTCTATACCAATTAGCTTACGCCTGTCAGAAAAAAATAGTGTTTTTTCCTGACTCATCTGGAAAATCAAGATGGATCATACTTACTTAAGACACTCAAGGGAATGTGTTCAAGACAGGCTTGAGCAGGACCTTCAGTTCAGAGTGTGATACCAAAAGCAATGTGGACATGTGAAGTGTGCATCTATCTAGGAACATATGCAGATGCATGAAGCATGGGTTTCTTAGAGCCCAGTGATATAAATTTAGAGTCTGTGAGTTGAGCAGATTTACTCAATGGTGTGACAGTCCAGCAGGACAGACACAGCCCTGATGTCTCTTGGTTTCTCTTTTTCTGCCTGCTCCAGCCATTGAGTTATCTGGGCCAAGCTTCTACAGCTGTGCCTCAATTTTCCTGTATTTAAAAACAGGCTAATGGGGCCGTGAAGTCCTGGAGATCTCCTAAGGAAAGACACCGCATAAGACATTTTTCTATTTTAAATCCTGAGAAGTGCTAGCCAACTGCTAGTTCTTAAATACAGCTGGTGAATATGTAAGGAAAATTGATTTCTGCTGAAGACTATGTCGTTTAACTGAAAAGTCAATAGTCATCTTCATACTAGTGTTAAAATATTTGATTGAAAATGTTCAGATAACTGTATATTTTTGGGTCAGATTGTTCACTAGAAATCTGGGAAAACACACAATTAGTCTCAGTATTAAATTCTATGTTGACAGAGAACACAAATGTCAGTATGACCATCTTAGAAAAGATATTTTAGAATATGTAAAATTAAATGACTCAGGATTACTCATGGTGATATCTTACAAGAAGCAGTGAATACTCTTATTTCAGGAAAATTCTTGGAATTGCTAACAATGTAAAGAAATAGTAGTTATAAAAAAAATTTCCTCCCTTGATAGAGAAATACAAAGACTTCAGGCTCCAAAGACGAACACTAAACCAAAAGCAAGACAGAATACTAAAAAGTCTAACAGAATTCTCAAACATAATCAAGGGAAAAAGCAAAATCACAAATAAAACTGGCCAAAGGAGATTTCCATGAAAGGGGCAGTGAGATAAAAGAGTTTGGCTTGCCTTCTTACAAGGGAACTTATATATATGTACAAAAATATGGAAATTTTTCAGAACAAATGCAAAATCCTTTTAATAAGAAGATGGCATTTAGTCGGGAAACAGACAAAACCCCAAAAGCCCAACACTACAGTATCATACCAATGGCCAAAGGGCTAAAAACCATTTAATTCTTGGCAAAGGCTGTGAGCAGATAGGTCTATGGTCAGGCACTCCTGGTCAGACGTTACTTCACTTTCCCATCAGAAAGCTGCATTTCAGCAAAATTGAAATTTCTCCTGACATGAATTAGTTCTGGTAAAATCACATTTTAAAAGAGTTAGAAATGTTTTGATAAACCAAACATTTCATTTTCAAGACTTCATGAGAATTTTTCATTTCTATTTTTATTACATAATAAAATCTTCAAATATTCTTGACTGAATGACATTAAAATTACCCTGAAATATATTTTAATATTAACTTAATATTCTATTCAGAATGCAAACAAATGTCAAAATCTTATAATTTCCTGCAAGGTAAAAATTTTTCTATCATCTCATTGGTAAATTTTCAGGCTTTCCAGGTATCTGTTCCAGAACTTGTACTGAAACATAAGAAAAATTCAGAGTCTTGAAAACCTTGAAGTATGTTGGTGTTATTCTAATGTGAAACAAAGGGAGATCTATAAACAAACATATCTTCAGCCCACAGAATTGGACCAAAATATGAGCATCAGGACTGTAGTCTGCTAAACACCCTCAGTGCACAGTGAACCACGTTCACCCAACATAAGTGAAGAAATAGCAATTTAAAAATACTTTTGGGTACAGGAAAAGCATCTGACTGTGTAGAGTGGCCATTCCTTGTGAACCTTCCTTTTTTGTCTCAGTTTGGTTTATATTTAGAGATGCTATAAATATCATCTATTTAATCAAATGAAATAATGTTTTGATAGATGAATTCACTCATTTAATCTCCCCAAAAGAAAGGCTGCAGATAAGACTGTCTGTTTTCACTGCATCTGTTCATCTGGCAGAAAAATATAATTTCAATGGAAATGTTGCAAAACCCAACCCTTTCTACCCAGATGCTATATTTCCATATTTCTGATGCCATCCTGCCTGCAACCATTTCTTTAGATTTACATGAATTAACTAGTGTAGCACAGATACCAGACTACAAAGTAAGCATTGAAAAAAGTAACGATTGCTTTTGATGGTGACTTTGGAAGCTCAAAACAAAAGTTGTAATCTTTTGCCCATATACAAAAATAAACATTATGGGATGGGTGTCATACACCTAAAAGTTTAATCCCATAAGGTGTTTTTATATAAGTTTCAGAACAAAACTGCAATCTAGAACAAAGTATGCAGGTTCCAACTAGGCAGATAATGCAGCATTTCTATGAACTTTTTTCTTCCTGATTTCTACTCATTCTGTGGGTGACTTCTGCAACAATCCAAGATCTCTTTGGCACTTAGAAAAAAGTGCAACCATAACTTCACAGGCTTTTTTTAATAATAAAACCTATTGAGATAAATATAGCTCTTCACAACTGTTCTTCGAGCAAACTAGTATTAAGCCTCGAGTAGAAGCACTGACCAGAAGAACAATAGATATCTGGGATGGAAGTTAGGAATGATTGGTATTGAATCCAAACTGGAGACTCTTTCAACCTCTGCAGGTCTTTTCATGGCCAGGTTTAAGGAATCAACCACCAAGAAAAGCTGGTAGTGTAAGAAAATACCACAAGATAATGCCCCATTTTGTGCTTCCTTGCACCAAACTGAGTTAATTGTGCTGATATGAAGTTTGTGCAAGATATAGAGCAAATTAACCCTTTTGATCTCAGAAAATGGACAAAACATGCAACATAATACAATTTGTCACAATCATGATCCTCCTGTTTTCTCTAAAGCACTTAATATTAGGAAAACAGCCTAGAACACTACACAAAGTACTTAGGATTTGTATGGTAGTAACAACTACATGGTGTAGCCAGGGAGTAGGATTTTATCTATGATCTACTGAGATGAAAATATAGGCTCTACCTCTGCAGAAATTTGATGCTAAATTTACAGTTTTCTGGAGCATGGTGGCAGGCAGGAGAGCAAAAATATTTGTCACTAGTTTTAGCAAGACTATTTTACAGCATCAAGCCCTAACTTCTGTCACGATTTTTATAGACTTCCCTTCAAGGAACAGAAAATAAAAGGCAAAAATCAGAAAAACAATTAAAATGAGCTACAGTGAGAGGATCCTTTTTGCCTATATCCCTTATCATGCAATTATACACCAAGAAAATCATACTGTACTAAAAGATGAACAGGAGAATTCTGCTGCCATCAGACAAAAACTATAGGTAAAGTCCTTGCAAGATCTGGATTAAAAAAACAAACCATCAAGATAACAGCAATTGCTTTTCAAATGGACAGGCGAGAACGGATTGATATAACATGATCAAGTAGCTATTGCATATAATTTGATGGCAAGTCTGTATAAAACTTAATATAGCGTCTATTGTGCCTCTTCCAGATTATGGTCTTGATGTTACTGGCTCGTGAGCAATACTGGAGGAGCTGCAGTGAGGAAAGGAGCTTCCAACATGTAATTTGGTTTTGTCCTAAAATACAGACACATTGTCAGGAAATAGTAACTGTTACCAAATATACTGCTGGAATGAAAAATACTGTGTTCTTTCCACTGGAAATAATCTTAAGAGAAGAAGATACCAAAATAGCCGACACTAAAACACAAAGTCCCTGTTAGGAGAACATGCTCTGACTCAAAGATACAGGTAGGTGTGTGCTTATGTTAGGGGAGTTCTGCCCAGCTGAAATCACTTGTATTGTACAATTCTAAGCATGTTTATACCCCCTTGAAGTCAGTTGGATGCACAGTGCTCTGCTAAATTGGGTGGTAATAGGGATCCTTCCATTCCCATGGCAGTTTGGAAGCTATGGCACCAAGTTTGGGGAGAAGGGAGACCTGAGAATGTAATTAATCTGAAAAAAAGGCTGAAAAGCTGTAAAATTGTGCAATGCCTCTTTCCTGCACAATGCACAGCAAGGGAGGAATGGATCATTTAAGATGGGGTTGAGGAGACTTGTAGTCTGCTAGTTTGCAGAGTTGGTAACTCATGGGATGCTTTGGGTCTTTTCCTTGTCCTCATGCCAGCACAGGTGACCAGTCCCTCTCTCTGCCCTCCTAGACATGGAAAACTCAAGAGTCAGGGCAGAACTTAAGGAATCAATTCCACTTCAACCTGCGAGCATGTGTAGCCTTGACACAGTTGGAAGGTCCCATGCTTTATGTCATTCAGAGCTAAACTTCCACCAACGGCATCCATGACAAGATCATGGATGGAGGCCAGCGTGAGGAGTGTAGTAACTCTCTTATGCCTGAAGGCAGCAGTTTGTGACCCTTCCTCACACAAAAGTAGAACTTCACCCACTGCGAGTCTTAGATCCAAGGACAGGTCATTAAATATTTACTTCAGAATATGGATTTTCATTTTTGGCTGTTTGATCTTTTCTTTATTTCCTCTTTACTCATTCTTGAGTATTTAGTCCCATCCCACAGCTCCTGAGTAGATGTGTTAAAAATAAAATAACAACCAGGGGTGGGATTTTCCAAAGCACTCAGCATTGCCTGACTCTGTTCCCTTTGAAGTCAGCAGGATTTTTATTATCAACTTCAATGGGAACGGTTAAGCCAATGCTACACATTGTGAACGTGCATATTCATGAAGCAAGCAGCTTTTGCTAATGGTACATGGATTCAAAGGGCTGATAAGATTTTTGTGAAAAAGCTACTTGAAAAAAAAACAAGTAGTTCTGTGAGCACCAGAACTATGAATTTCAGCTTTCCTTGAGCTTGATTGACTTGGGTGCCCAAGAAGGTGTGTTTGCTGATTGAAGTCTTTCCTGTGGGTGGGGTGCTGAGACGTGTGCGCTCTCCCAAATGGATTCACCGGCATCAAATAAAGGCTCAGCACAACATGGAAGCTTTTTCCTCAGTAGAAGTAGGGCATCTCTCTTCTACCTCTGCCTGTCTGCTCAAACCTTGAGGGAACTTGCTATTTTTGAGACTGCTACCCTCTATCAAATTCATCTGGAGTTGGATAATACACTTAAAAGTTGCTAGGCATATACACACAGGTACGCACACGCTCCATGAGAGCATGAAATCCACAGTTTTGCAACAAGTCATGTTAGGACCTCTCAGAATCAGGTTTTGAGAGAGTGAAAAGATGGATTCAGAGCAGCTGATCAGCAAATAGCCTCAGATGGATAAACCACAATCCTCTGAGAATCTCAGCTACACAAAAGGTGCTAAGAGAAGGGCAATCCTTGAAGAAAGAAGATGAAGACAAGAATATGGTCCTTGAGAGGATTTAGGAAAATGGCTACAGAGATAAAAGTACATTCCAGATAAGAAACTGACATATATAAATGTGGCAAATTTGCTCAAAGTGCTCAAAATGTCTAAAAAAACACAGAGCATTTTAAAGAGCACAGAGTTTTTGAGGAATGGAGGCACTGCACTTATGGAAAGACAAGCCATTTGGAAGCATCTTTGGCTGCACAAAGAAAATGAAGGGAAGCAGCAACCGTGACTGGTCCCTTTGTCATCTGGGCTAAAGCAGCCCAAGAGAAAGACAGAGGGAGTTGGATACGGTCCCCAAGCTCCTTTCATATTGGAATCCAGACTCCCAGGAACAAAGCCTGGTAATGGACCTTCCCTGCCAAGAGCAGCCCACTGCCAGCCCAGGTGCTCACATGCACTGTCACTGCCTTTGGCACCAGGGATGTCCAGAGAAGAGGATCAATTCTCTTTCTACCCCACAATTTCCACACCGCTGACAACTCGGAAAACAATTCAAGAGGGAATTCAAAGGATCTGTTGAAATTTCAACGAGGAAATCTGAGTGAGTGAGCATATGTAAATAGAAAGAATGAGTAGCACATAATTACATCAAATTGTTACTTAGCAAGGGAAGTAAATAACCCAAAATATGCAGAGCAAAAAATGGCAATGAATTAGAACTAATTACTTAAGGCTAATTAAAATAAGAATGGCTTGAATTGAAATATGTTAATGGCATTGAACCTGCCACCTACAAGGGAATTTAAATAAAAATGATAATGTTGCTTCAACCTTCACCTGATGGGGATGGGAAGTCAGGATTTGGAGCTCATGGCTGCTTTGGGGGTATTGACCACAACAATGCATTTTTCATGATTACTCTTGGAATTATTTATGATTATTCTTGGAATGGGATGGAATTTTCTGGTGGGTGCAGGTCTCCTGGTCATGGGAAGAAAGAGGTTTTCTTGGATAATGAATGTGAAGTGGAGAAAATAGAGTGAGGGACAAAGCCTAAAACCCTTGAAGATGAATAGATCCTGAGGTACCTCTTCATGCAGGGAAGTGCTACAGTTGAAAAGAGTAAAAGAGAGAGGCAGAGAGATAATGAGATCACAAAGAAGGAAAGAGAAAGAGGGAATAAGAGAGACTAAGGGAGCAAGCAGGAATGAAATAGATAGGGAGAGCTTAGAGCCATGACAAATCATCACTGGCTTCAATTACATGAGCCTGCTGGGCTATGAAATCTGCCAAAGGTCATTGGATTCCTGTCTTTGCAATTAAGAAACAAGCAGCTTTGCTGGTTCCATCCCATGGCCTGACTGTCTGGTTCAAGTGTCCAGGGACCAGCTCATGGCTGTAGGTACCTGCAGTGACAGCAGGGCACTAACAAGCTAACCCAGAGAGCATGGACAACCCCATTTAGGAGATGAACGTATCAGAGCCATGCACCAGCTCCTAGCATTTAGCCAGCACGCCAAAGTGCTCCTGTGCCAGCAACTCGTGCCCTGCCAGATTACAGAGAGGAAATCTCAAGCAGCAGGAAAACCTGGTTCAGCATCTTCTTGCCCTACTGCAGCCATGACACAGGACCCAGCTTGCACTTCACCACCACCCTGCTTAGCTTGCACCCCAACCCATTCTCAGCTGCAACCACTGATCCGGTAGACTTGGATCCATGCTGAGCATGGACTCACCTGTTTCAATGATAGTGTCTGCATGTGGAGAAGTCCTGAACCTGCTCCTGCCACAAGCAGTGAGTGTCCTGGCTGTGCACCACACTCTGGGGCTCACCTCTCAGTGCTGAGCTGGGTGTGAAGCTCTCCCTGCTCCTCTGGGAGCCAAGCTGTTAGTTGTGTTTATTGCCTTGCTCTTTCCAGTTCCCCTGGTTCACACTGGAGGTGAAAACCTCTTATCCCTTTCCCACCCTGGGATTCACATGAAAACCATGAGCTTCATGACCCAATATGCTGTGCAGACAGTGGCCATGAAGGGGATAGAGTGTGGGATACGGGAACAATGCAGCCTTTCCATTTTCATGCCAAGCTTCTGAGCCAACTCAATCGAAAGCTGGTGCAAGGCTTGGTGCCAGCTGATCAATCCAACTGGATTCATCTTACAGCTATGCATCTGACAAAGCTTTTAAGTCCCAGCATGGTTGTGTCTTGCCCAGTGGGTATAGGATGCCATGAAAGAGCAGCAGAGATGCTACAGTTGCAGAGGTCTTGCCCTGTCTGTAACAGCCTTCCTAGCATGGATCAGCTGCTGAAACTGGACTGCAAGAGTCACTTAATAGCATCTAAAGTATGGATTGACACCCCAAGTCCTGCACGGGTGATGGTAACAAGCCTCGGATTAATTGCATGAACCACAGGCTATGATCTACCAGTGGCCTTCTCCTCAGTGCTGAATTTATACCAAATACCAGCCAGGACAGGTGACAATGGGACATAGCCTTGGAAAACAACACTGCACTGAGTGCCGGGGCTCTGTTTTGAGCATGCAGGTGGGGTAGATCCATAGCAGCGTGGCTGTAACATGATTTCTATTTCTCCAGCCTCCTGCAGAGAAAAAAATCACCTCCTAGAAACCCAGAGTTGAGGCTCGATGCTCATCCTGTGCATGGAGGAGCTGTGGCAGGCTGGGAACAGGTCCCCATGAGCCTGCTGCCAAGGGCCTGCCATCACTGTCACTGCCCTGCCTGACCCTCTGCCTTCCAGGGAGGGAAGCCCTGGCACGGGCGAGGATGCTGCCTCGCCAGACACAAGCAGTCGGCTGAAAGACATTTCCTCTTTGTTTCTCTGCTCGGTGTAATGAATCCTGCCTCCCACTCAGATCTGCTAAGTAAGAGGAGTTACTGTGAGTAATCCCCACTTCGGCGTCTTCTGCTGTAATCGCAGAGAAATCACATTAGCTTTTTTTTCTAGGACAAGGAGAAATTCATCAAATTGCAATCCAGGGAGAACGCACGCAGGAGAGAGAGAAAGCCAACAACACCACACACGTACCCTGCAAAAATCCCAAAGTTGACATTTACATTTTAAACGCTTATAACAGCTAAACAAATAACAGTAATTATGCTATTTGCATACTTTGTTAAATAATTGTTTGCTAGGTAAAAGGAGCCTCTGTGTGCATGTGTACGAGGAGTGGATGCTCGAAGGAGCCAGAACAGCTGCTTCTTCCCTTCCCAGGTGCCCCATTTGCTTCAGAAAATGGTGACAAGTGACGCAAAACACTGGCCAGTGGTTTGGGTGTGCTGATATGTGGGATGTGCAGGTATGGGAGCAGGAGGCCCTTGACTCTGGAGGATGAAGATCATGAGATAACCACGCTGTCTAGCAGCCACATCACCTCCTCAGGCACATGATCAAGCTTATTGCTCCACACATGAGCACCAGCCCTTGCCAAGGTAAAGCTCCCATGCTCTGAGCATGGATTTAGGACTGCAAAGCAGGTTGTGCCCAAGAAGCAGGAGACCTGCAGAAGAAAGCAAGGGAAGGCAGAGAGAAGTGGGATGGAGTCTTTTGGCAGCCCTCCAAGGGAAGGTCTCCCTGTAGCACCACCTCTTTCACACCAGCACAAACTGAATACCCCTCAGATGACAACACCAAACTCAGAGCCCACAAGCCGTCTTGTTGCTGGCAATTTCCCATTGCTCCTGCAAAAGCATCTCAGCTTTTATCCCTTCCTGCTCAGCTCCTCGGGCAGACAGCTAATTGAAGGGTATTCCTTTCATTTCTAGTACAGAAAGCCCAGTAAATGCCTTTTAATCTGCTCAGCTTTTCCCATGATTGGCTCTCTCTATCCTCTCACCACTCCTATCCTGTTGTTTGGGGTTTTTTAAGTAGACTTGAACGATGCGAACTGGTGGAGAGAGGAGAAGCCTTCTGCTTCTCCTCCCATGGTCACAAAAGGTGGAGTGGAGCCAGAGCCACTGCATCTTTTCACACCTGGCTGGAACCAGGTCAGGCAGCAAATGCATTTCTCGAGCTGAGCGGCTACTTGTTGGAGACAGACAAACGCTGCTCGGCTGTTCAAGTGCTGGAGGCTGGGAGAAGAAATTCCAGAGAGAGACATATGTGTCGGAAGGCAGAGAGGGATGTGGTGCCAGGAAGATGAAAAGCGATGTGTGCATGGAGAGCTCTGCTGCGTGCCACAGCAAGACATGTAGGTTTAATAAAGGATCAATGACTTTGAAACTGTCCCTCATAGCATTAGTTAAGAGAGGAGATTTCATTAACCATGAGAGCGAGTGCCCGTGCCCCGCTGAAGGGTGAGATCCCAGCTCCAGAGGTTAAAACTTCCCATGTGGGTCCATTAGCCTGGGAACAAATCCACACTAAGTCTGTGCCCCTCATCCAGAGTTTGTTTCCCCAAGAAACAGCAGGAAAGTCACAATCCCAGGGAGGAGCCCAAATGTTCACTGGCTGTGATCTGTGCAGCTCACGTTTTCAAGTGTACAACTAAGGGCATCCCATGGGGCTGGGGAAGAGAAATGCTCCAAAATAACCGTTCTCCCCTCAGAACGTTTTCACTGGAAACGTTTATATTTACCCTTCAGCCAAAACTTTTTCCTGATTTTTTTTTTCTTTAAGTTGAAAGCACATTTTCCAGTTCAACTCTAGTTCTTTCAAGTAGAAAGTAGAAATGTTCGGTTTTCTTTAATGACTTCTTTCTCCTTTCTCTCCCACTACCCTGCTTTTTACTTAGAGTTTAAAAAAAGGAAATGAGGGAAGGAAAACTAACAAAGTCAGAGAGAATTTTTTTCCATTAGTTTCAAATAACTTAAAACAACTTTTTTTCTTTTTCTATTTTTTTTTAAAAGTTTTACGAGTTATTTTGAAGGATACAAAAGCTTTATGCAAACCTTTTTATGTAGGTCAAAAAACCTTTTTCCCAGGATAAAAAAAAACCCAACCAAAATCCAAACAAAACCCCTTAATGTGCTTGAAACAATGTGGACCAGCTCTAAAAATAAGCTACCACAGCAATGAAAGCTTTGCCCCAGCTGACTGCGCCTCAGCATCACCTTCCCTGCACTTCTCTCCTGCCTCTCCAGCCTGCAGCTGGGGCACGCACAAGGCACACTGTGTGTGTCACTCCATCAGGGCTACACGATGGTCCACAATGATTTATACTCACTTTGCACAAGTGCAAATGTCTTCTGTCCATGAATACATCCTCCTCCGTGTGATCCTGGTGTCCTGCATCTCCTAATGAACGCAGGACTCCAGGGCTAGGTGAGGAAGCTCAGTGTCCTGCCCACTTGCTGATACATCACCCCTGGCTTGCAGAAAAAAATGATCCTTCATGCTAGAGGCTGGTCCAATTTAGCCAGTCAAATGAGAGACACCCATTAAAAAAAAACTAATGAGCAACCAAGGCCTTTTTTTTTTTCTTTTTAAGCTTTTTGATTAGGTAGACTTGCTGGGGAATGCTGCACGCAACATGAGATAATGTCCCTGTGAAGGCAGCAGAGGTTAGGGAGGAGATGAGCTGCCAGGGAGAGGGAGTCAGAGCTAAGAGCTCCTCAGGATGGCTGAGTGCTTTGCTGAGTGAAGGGAGCAGGATGCAGTCATGGTTTGATGGCACGACCATCCTGTTCCTGCACGCTGGCTCAAATTGGAGCTCTGGGATCCTGCGTTGGTGCAGGAAGGGAGCCCATGCTGATAAAAACACATGTAGCAGCTCCAGGAGCAGAGATGGGATGTCCCTGCAGGTCACTGCAGCAGCTCAAATGATGCAGAGAGAGGTGCCAGACTTGAACAGGGCTAAAAGGTTTGGGCTCTATGCTCAGTTCCAGCACCATCACCTCAAGGGAGGTGATGTGAGCAGGGTCAAGGTAGACACCAGAGCTGTCCTCGCAGTGCACAGTGTAGTGGGAGAGGCTGGCATGTGTCAGTCAGGGCAGAGGTGGGATCCTTGGAAAGTATGCTCAGTTTAGGACAATACAGCAAAAAATCAGAGAGAAAGTAAGTGCAATTCCTGCCTCCCGTTAAATTAAAAAAAAAAAAGATCATGAAAATGGACAAATTTTGCTTCAAAAGATATTTAACACTTCATTTGGCTTCATCCCTTTTGATTACTTCTCATAAAACAAAAAGGCTTTAAACAAAAGGTCATTAGGAGATAAAGAATTGAAGCTCTTCTTGCGAGAACGAAGAAAGGAGGAATCTTGACATTTTTAACAGCATGGGTTTTTCCCTCTTTTCCAAAATGAAAATTAAGCAACATTGATTTGATTTCACACACAAAAGCCCATTTCGTGGCAGTGGCATTTGCTGACAGAGAGCTGTTTCGACAAGAAAATTCCAGCTAAAGGAGCACACAAATTGCTGCGTGTACCATATAGGGTACATGAGTTGCAAGGACACTGGTCTCCCAGGGTTCGTAATAAATCCCATGCTTTTTCTGGGTCAAGTAACTCAGAGCTGTCTGGAGGTTATGCTAACACGCCAGGATTTGGGGACTGATGTCAAGATCTGAGGAATTCCTGTTGCCTGGAATAGAAACAATGAAATTGTTCCAAGACACCATTTATTCCCAGGTGCCTGCAAGCTGTCGTTTCTGGGGAAGATGAACAATGTGAGAAGATCTAATTTCTTCAGAAATAATTCAGGAAGACAGGATTCATTCAGCTCCCTCAGGTCAACAATGAATGGGACTCACGTGAGTGGGAGGAGGACAGAGGGGATCCGACCATCAGCTCTCCCAAATCAGGTGAGCTCGTGCAGCCACACAGGGAGCAAAGACAAAGGTTTTGAGCAGCTCTGCCTGGAGACTACACGTGGTTCATAGGGGCTGGGTAGGAGCAGTGAGGACCAAGGGAGGCAGTCACCATGAAGCTGGCAGGTACTGTCTGACAGCGGGGTGCTGCTCTGCCAGTGTATTAAGGACCAAACTAGGCCCCTTGTCTTGAGCCTTGGGCTATTCTACTACCCTAGTTCCACCTAATAAATGCCTCTTTTATCTTCCTTCCTTTCACCTGTCAGTCAGTTCTAGTCTAAGGACTAGATAAGGACTAATACAAACTGCTCTAGCTAGGAACAAACAAGCGATGCCATGAGCAGCAAGGTGCAGAGCATGGCCCCTCAGATATTTGTTGAGTAGCTGTGAATCATCCTGAATGTCCCACAGCCTTTACCTGCAATGAAGGGTCAGAAGTGGGATGGGGAAGGGACAGCATGGAAAGAAGCTACCTGCTTCCCGACATGACATGATGATACATTAAGCCCAGGTACCAGAACCAGTCCAGCTATCCTGCAGCACCACCCTGGCTCTGTGCAGCATCCTGGCCTGGCCATGTTCACCTCCCTGCACACACCACTTTAAAGCACCTTGGGTGCCTGTATCTATGTCAGGAAGCAGAGCAAATGGCAAGGGAAAAGCAAACAAAATGAATGGGAAAAGCATAACAAAACCAGCAGAAAAGTCTTCCCACGCCACTCTGTGCTTTCAAGTAAATGAGGCTAATTAACTAATTGCCTAAATTATTAGGGCTATTTTTCCTCTTGTATGAAGGCTTGGCATTGTTGCCAATTCCTTAAGATTCAACGTTGAACTCTCAACTTATCAGAAAGTTAATGAAGCAGAGCCCCTGGAGTGGGTAGCCAGAGGGCAGAGCAGCTGCTGGGCCAGGACTGGGGCTCAGGTGGGTACTGCTGCTGGGGAAGGAGCATCTGCAGGAAAACAACCCAGTTGGGTGATGCTGTTCAACACAGAAGTTCAGTGTTGTTTGCTGAAATCTCACCTGCACCTGAATCTACCTCCCAGTGAAGGATTTCTTCTATAACTAAGCATCCCCTCTGCTCCACTGCTTTCTTGTTGTACACAAGATGACAGAAGCTGATTTGTAGGAAGGGTTTCACACCCTGGTGAGAGAAGGGGAAAGCTGATGGCTAAGGCTGTCTTGACATGCCAGTGCTAGCAGTGACTGTGTGAGAGCATAGGCAGACCCAGAGGAACCTTGGACAATCAGTCAGGAAGCAAAAATAATGCACAACTCAGCATCAGCCACAAAACCTGCTTGACAATGGCCTTTTGGCCACAGGGATGTGCTGCCAAGCTACTATTGACCCATCCAGGGGCAAGCTGGTAACGATGGGGATGTGGCTGCAAGGTGGACTTTGGGTTTGCATCTGAAAGAAGCTTGGTGGAGATGGTTTTAACAGCCTGTTCAGGACCTAGCTGGGATTTTAATCTACACAGCTTGCTAGTATCTACAGCATGGGTTTTTTCCAGTGGAGATTTTTTTGCAGTGGAGTCCTCACACCCTAGCACTGACAGCTCTGGTCTCCTGAACCAGCTATTCACAAAAAAAGACCCTCCTGGGGCCAGTGGGAGCCTCTGCTCCTCTCGGGGAAGCCATGGGGCTCTGCAAGTGCCAGCACCAAGTGCAGGGCTGTGTTCTCCAGGCCTGCCCTGGGAAATAACCACTTCTCCAGCCTGGTTTCTCCGCTGTCGCCTCAGGGAGCGAGTTCAATCCTGTGTGTGCTGCTTCCAGAACTAATTGGGGTTTGCTGTGCTAGTGACGCCTGGTGTCTCCATGCTTAGGAAATGGGCTGCAGCCAACTAACCAAAACATGTGTGTCCTTCTCCCAGCGGGGAGTTAAAAGCAATGTTGTTTCTGACAGAGCAGCTAGCAGGACTCTCCAGATGTATTTACTGAGATCATAGAATTATAGAATCATTTAGTTTGGAAAAGACCTCTTGGATCATCAAGTCTAACCTTTGTCCAACATCTCCCTGACCACTAGACCATGTCTCAAAGCACCACATCTACTCATTTTTTGAACCCCTCCAGGGATGGTGACTCCACCACCTCCCTGGGCAGCCTGTTACAGTCCCTGACCACTCTTGCAGTAAAGAATTTCTTCCTAATATCCAATCTAAACCTCCCCTGACACAACTTGAGGCCATTACCTCTTGTCCTGTCATTGGTTACTTGGGAGAAGAGTCCAACACCAGCCCCACTACAACCTCCTTTTAGGTAGTTGTAGAGAGCAATGAGGTCTCCTCTCAGCCTCCTCTTCTCCAAGCTAAACAATCTCAGGTCATTGCTCTTTCTCTGGGGACACCAGCCACCACAGACCAGTCACCACCACTTTGCATATCAGCCCTGAGAATCTCTGGATGTACTCTCAGAGATACACTCTCTGCAGACAGGGAACTGATGTTACATGGCCTGTACACACAAAGTCATTCTTCCATCACACCCACACAAGTATCTCCTTTCTGAATTATCCAGACCAGCCTCCACAAAAAGGAAGGTGCTGCTTCATCTGCTGTAACCCCAACTGACCACAGGTGCTGTAGCAGAAATGCAGCCTCCATTCAGGCAGGAATCAACATGGCAGGAGCTCCCTCCTTCCACTTCAAGAAAATGCCGTTTTCTTGAGTTTTGAGAGATTTTCTCCCAAAAGTAAACAAGATGTTTTCTCCTTTTCAGCTAAATGCCAACATCTTAACTCCCTGGTGGAAATTTCAGTTAACTCCATTAAAATCCTCCAGCCATTTCTGCTGAAGAGCTAGTACCCTCAGGAGCAAGAAGACTGATAGACCTCCTTTTCTGTAATAAACCTCACTTATCAGTGGTGACATTTCAAGCCTGGTTCTTCTCTCAATACACAAGTGCACAATAGTTTAGGGTGGCAAGTCTCTTCCAGGCATGTCATTGAAGAGAAGGGCAAGTAAAAGTCCCACATCCTTTGGATGCAGGAGTGAGCTCACCTCTGAGTTATCTCCAAGACTATCTGCAACATTGGACCAGCCATGACTTAGTGTGGCTGAGTCCTGGAGACCTCCAAGAATGGAGATTTCACAGCCTCTCTGGCCACCTGTTCTGGTGCTGCACCACACTCTTTGTGCACATCTCTTTCCAAATACCCAACCTGAACCTCCCAAGCTGCTTTTGTGCCCATTGCCCCTGTTAGGTTGCCTGAGAAGTGTTTGGCTCTATCGTCTTCGCAAGCTCTGTCCAAGCAGCTGTAGTTATTTGATGCTGCCCTTCAAACCTGGATCTTGAGAAGCAGAATCAAGATGCAGAGTCTTTGGATGCCCTGAAACATTGTCCTGACACTGCTGGTAAAGGGAATATTGGTACCACATTAAACTATAAAGTAAGCCACAGACATCCTTGGGCCAACTTCTTCCCAGGCACTTGTCCCTCCAAGAGGGGTCTTTGACCCTTCACAACTGTTTTGGTAAGGATCAGTAAAATGATGAAGGTGGACCAGATGGCAACCACTGCTGCACTCAGCAACGCATGAAGGACACTTCACAAGTCAGCTAGCAAGGTAATACATCTCACCATAATCTTTTGATGTCTTTCCTTTCTATCTGCAGACTCTCTCCCCACACTCTGACCATCTTGTTTGCTGAAAACCCTGTCTCGTGTGGAGCTGGCCAGCTTTTGCTATTGAAAAATGCCTCTTTTTTTGAGGTTTACCTAGTCCAGAGTAGAATCTCTGATAAATCAGGCTTTTTTCTCTTAGAAAAGGTCAACAATTTCTACAATTTTGCCAGCAGAGCACAGGGAGCCATTGTCCCAAAGTTTTGTAAATACAAAATGGAGATTATGATCCCTGGGGTGATTTGGTAGGAAACTTCACCACTTTTCGAGGGCCTTCCTGGGTATGAAATGGAAATGTCCTGTAGCTCCCTGTTTGCAATGTACTTAGAAATTCTTGAATACCTGGCACTAGACATGCCCTATTATCTCCTACCTCATCTCCTGTGTCTAAAGCTGGCAGCCTGGCAAGGGGAATTATTCCAGACTTGTGCTGTCCAGAAAACAGCCTGGCAGGAAGATTTGCAAGTCATGTCTCCCTGCTCAGTGCCATCTCCTGCCCCATTGCTCAGAAACCCAGTAGAGATGATGAAACTGGGATTAGCTGGCAACCCACAACCAGGAACTGGGAGTCAGTTATTCCCTGCCTGTTGTTCTGGGACCAGCTCCGAGGGTTGCTCACTGCCTATTGCTGTCACACTCGATGTTCCCCCCAAGACAACATCACCTCAGCAGCTACTGCAGAGAACCCACATGCCATGTCTAACACTGCCCATTCCACCCACATCTAGGTACCAGCTGGGAGACTGGGTGACACTGCAGAGCCCAAGAGGGGCCAGTCCTTCTTCAATATACAAAAATATTCTGGTTTCTTCATCCCTCCCATCCCCAAGTCCATATGGCAGTGGAGGAGGTGAGGACTTTAGGACACTGCTATTTCCCTACTGCTCTACAGAAGGTCCTGCTGGAGGTATTGGGGCAAAAGGTGGAAAAGCCTGATTGAATTTGCCAAGTGCCTGTTACCAGTTGCAAGGTAAGATTCAGTTTCCTAGTGTTGCCTTCTGCGTATTTTATCCACTGACAGATTTGCATAGATTTAAATACAATACAAAGCTGCAGACACCATCAGAAGAGGCTAGAGAGTAAAGGGCAGGAGAAGCTTGTCCTTTTCCTTTAGGTTTATGGAAGATGCCACTATGAGAGCTCACAGAAGGGGCAGGAGCTGTGCCAGACCCTCACCTGAGCAAGCACTGCTTGGAGGGTTGAGAGGCTTCAGCCATTAGGTCCAGGCATCTGAGGCTGCTCAGAACAGTGATTGGCACTGGTGATGTTGGGGTAGAGCATTCAGTAACCTCAGCCACCTGACAGAGCAGGGTGTCAGCTCCAGGCTCGCTACACGGCATCTCTCCAGAGTGAGGAAAAATCCCTTGGATAATGCAAAGAGGTTTCATGGGAATACCCCGCTGGTGAAAGAGGGCATTCCCCAGGAGGTCTCTGCAGATACAGGCATTTAACGCAAACCTTTAAACAGACACTCAACAAAGAGAAGCACCGTGTGAGATGATCAAATCGCCCGTGTACCTGCGGGAAGTGGGGAATATATCCTGCCCACCAGAGCTGCCAGACGTATTCACCTGTTGCAGGAATTAATCCTTTTTTACTAACAGAGAGTGGCAGAGCTGTGCACATGGAAATCCTGTCTGAAATGAATCCCTGATAAAAGAGGAAGACAAGTTAAAAGGTGAGTTTTACTGCCTACCAAAGCTTTAGGTTTTTAAAGGGTCTCTTGTAGAATTACTGTATTAGCAGGCTGTTACAGGGCTAGATATCAAACTACTGTGCACAGCAAGAAAAAGCATGGAAGTTTTGAGATGGGAAAGAAATGCATGGAAAATATGAAGCAGAAGAGGGCAAGAGGGGGAGAGAGGAGAAGCAGTGATGTGCAGAGGGGACAGAGGCTGATAAATGATGGGGGAGATAGTGGAAGGGGGGTGAAGAAGAGAGAAATGAGCAGTAGCGTAGGGAGAAAAGAGAAAGATAAAAAGAGGAGGAGAAAGGGAAAGAAGAGATAAATGAGGGCAAAGACCAACTCATCATTTTGCAATTCCACCCCGGTGGAGAGGAAAATTGATGTCTGGAGCTTTTTTATGGCCAACCTCCTGGGCATGGGACAAAAGACAAGTTATTACCCAACCCCAGGTCAGGTCTGTAGCCTGCCAACTGCTTAGACACATTCAGAGAGCCCACGAGAGTCATAAATCAAGGGGGCCAAAGAGATCATAGAGAGGCTGGGACCAGGCACAGAGCAGTGGTGAGCTCAGCAAATGCAATATAATCACAAGAGAGAAGCGAGCCCAGGAGCAACATGGGTTGATGAGAAGCACCCAGACCAAAAGGGCTTTGCTCATCTCTCCTTCAAGCCATTCTTTAGGACAGCACTCCCCCAGAGATGCAAGTCCCCCTGCATTTCCTCATGATTTCTCTTCCTATTGATCTTCAGGCTCTGAGTACCATTTATTTTTGCTTGCTTGATTCACTCATTCATTGAATAAAGGCATCATCACTATTATTATTATTATCCCCGTCATCGGGCTCCTCATCACACATTATATTATTTGCATTGCAGAGCTGGAAGATTTCAGGTTGAGGCAGGAAATTTGTGCGAGTTGTTATTACCGCAATCAGATGAAGTGAGAATTGGATTGGCGAAGGCTGCCAGAGCACAGCTCTCCCAGCAGGACACGGAGGCTCTGCCCAGCCAGGGGAAGCTGCTGCTTTATTGCACGGGCCCCACCAGCAATTTTGGACTTGCCTTTGGTGTCCCATCCCTTCCTCCCATCCCACCACCCAGCTCCACTGGCTGCCAGCAGAGAAGGGGGAAGCGCGTCGGTACAGGAGGGCGAGGAATCAGAAAAGACTTGGCGAGGTTGCACATTTTCTGCCTTGCTGATGGTATTTATTAGACAACAGAAAATAGCTATTTTACCATCTGCCTTGTAAAAAAAAAAAAATCCTCATTAAATTAATGGAATGTGCAGCTGCCGAACAGAGTGTTCCTCTCCCCGCTGCCTCCCAAGCAGCCCAGCCCTTGCTGGAGTGGAGAACCAGGCTGCCAAAAGTAGCTGAGGCTAACTCAAGCTTCTGGGGTGGGAGATGATGGACAGATGGACAGACAGGCTCTTCCCAGCCCCAGGGGTCTTGTGGGGGACCTATGGGTGCTCTGTTGCCACACAAGGGGTGCAAGGGCTGCCTTGTTCACTGTGTTATGGAGCAGAGGGCTCATCCCCTTCCTGCATGCACCTGGCAGGTTCTCAGCTTGTGAAGGGACCTGGACAAATCTGCTTAGCAGGCTGCAAACGCCTCCTTTTGCCTAAGCAGAGTGATCCAGACTTCATGTTGAAGAGGTCAGAGGTGCCCATTGCCCTGTGTTGAGCATGGTGGGGTTTGTGGGAAAGTAAAGTTGTAATTTCCATGCCTGCACCATCTCAATCAATGTGAGCTAGTCAATCCATCCCTATCATCCACCTCTACAGGTCAAAGTTTGATCTGAGTTGGCACTTGCCCTGTGTAGGTGTTCAGCCAAGACTGCAAAACCAAGAAAGCCTCGAGGCTGGCTGACTGTATAGCCCAGAGCAGCTCCTACACAGTAACCTTCATTTTGGCTGAGAACAGACCAAAATCAGGAAATTAATCCTTTCTCAAACCCAGCAAGACAGGAGCACCATAAACCAAAGATCCTGGATGATTTCAATGATGTCAATGAAGCTAGGGAACAGCAGTGTTACTAATTCATTTCTACTTGGCACTGGAAGGTCTTAAGTGAACCTTTTCTTCCGGTATCTGGCAAAGCACAAGGTGTGTTTGATGGAGAAGTGGTTGCCAAAAATCCATATTATACATGGCTTTGGAGGAGCAGATAGACTGGTTTGCATTGCCAAGGACTCCTGAAGGTACCAGATGCCACAAGACTCTGCCTTAACTAATATACTCATTGCCTCACCACCTCATCACGAGTAGCACCTGAAGAGTGATGTCTAGGACTACTATAGGTCCAGCAATGTTTCTCCTAAGGAAATAAAGCCCTTTGTTAGATGTCTCAGCACTGACGATGTTTCAGCATTGCTGTACTATAATCCACATTTAATTCTCACTTGCATTTTCTGCTGCTAACCCCTCTGCTAATGCTGGGGAGTTCCCAGTGCCTGCACTGCTCCTCTGAAGGTGCAATTTCTCCTTTTTGGTCCTCTCCTTCTCTTTCTCAGAGGATTTTCTCTATAGATTTTTCACCTAGATGACTTTTTACCTGTCTCTTGTTCTCTTAAATTTGCTCCTTTAGCAGTTACAAAGCAATTGGGGAAAGCTAACCTCAGGAGACGGGTCCAGCTGTAGAGAGGTTGTTTCTACTGTGCCTGTGAAGGAAGCAGGAGATGGCCTCTTGAATCTCAGCATGCAAAGCAAAGTTACAGAACTACAGCATGTCGAATCACTTCATGCCAAAATAAATCCTGACATAATAAGCCCTAATACTGCCAAAGAAACTATTACAGTCAGTCATAAAAATAATCCACATTGAAAATCAGGGAAAATACCTCTTCCCAGTGGAATAACATGGCTCCAGAGGATCAGTTCCAGTCAAAGACAATAATTTCATGTTTACCCAACAGATGATGAGGGCAGCTCCAAAAGGCAAACATTTGTTGCCAGAAGCAAGATTTGGTCACCTCCCATCAAAGACTTGCTTTCAAAACCAATGAGCAAGAACCAAAAGGAAGACTATGAAAGGCAGAGATCAAATCAAAGTCCAGAAGGATGTTGTGGTTGTCTCTTACACCATTGCTTTCAGTCCTATCAATCCTTAATTAGTGGTAGTAATGGCAGAACACCAACTTGATTGCTTCACAAGAGCAAATTTCTTGGTTTTCAGAGGTCAAAGGCAAAATTTCTCCCAGCCTTTGCTTGAGTTGCTGCTGGTCTCAGGGACTTGTAGGCAAAACCTTGCATGTCTGCAAGTCACTGACTTTATCTGCAGCACCAGTGGGTTGTCAATACAGGATTGTAGGTGTCTTTGTACACATGGATCCTGACTGGGTGGCATGTGGACACTGCCTTGGCCGGTCTTGGTAGTGTCACTTGCTCAGAGGAACCTGTGAGATAGGGCCACCAGGCTGCTGAACATCCCCATGGAGTGGTTCACAGGATTGTCTGAGAAAACAAGTTAGCCAAAAAGACACAGCAGAGCAGCAAAATCACCAGGACAGGTACATTCTTTCTTCAAAAAAAATATTTGCTTTACCAGAAAAAACAAATCTAGCATCCATTTTTCAAAAACTAACTAGACCCGCAAGTTCCCTTAATTAAAAATTGAAGCCTGTCACTGGGGATTTTGAGAAAAACGTTGATATTTTGCAAAGTTGCCCTTGGACAAATCATAAGCATTGAAAGCTCTGAGACACGGACACTGTGGAAGCGCCTCTGCGCATGTCAGAGGGTGGGGGAAGGACATTCATCTTCCTGCAGTCAGGTGTGTTGGCAATTCTCTGATGTTTCTCATGTGCTTGTCCTTCCCATATCCACGTGTGATGTACATAGCATGGGGGGCTGTGGCAGGCCTGGGAGAAGGCCAGAAGGTCGTGTGGTTGCACACAGGAACAAACACAGCGTGCTCATTGCGGTGCTGAGTATGAGGATGGTGTTTGGAAAGGAGGCACTTGGTGTTTGTATGTCTCCTGGTGCTTGCACAGGCATGGAGCTGCATCACTTCATGCAGCCCAGCTGTCTGGGGTCAGGGCTGTTGGCTGGGATAGTAAGAAATGAAGCACAGCTCCAAGATTTCAAGTAACTTGCTCATTCTAAGGGGGGTTGGTGGAATTGCAGGTTGATGTGGCACCTGAAATTCCTTTGGGCACCTCCAACGCTCAGGTCCTTACACAGAGGGATGCTTCCACCTCATAAGCCAGAAATTCTAGTGTTGAGGTTTTCTCCTGCTCACGAACATTTTTGTACATCACCTCTTGCTCGAGATCTCAGCTGCAGACAGCAGCCCTTCCTCGGGCCCTGCTCATGCAGGCACAGACCTGTGGCCAATTCCAGTCATACATGGAGGAAAATGAGAAGAGACAGCTAGTGAAGGACCTCATCCTCCAGGTCTGCCCCAGGGCTGACACACAGGTGAGGAGCTGTTTTTTTTTAATACCACAGGTCTCATCTCAGCATCATTTACCATTGCTTCATCCCCCTCCTTCTCCTGTGCATGTGGGAGCACTCGGTTCATGATAACAAATCTGAGCATCCCCCGATGATTAAAGGAAGCTCTGCCTTTTAAATCGCTCTGATTGGGGTTGATGGCTGTGCGGAGCTGGACACTTGGCTCTAATGATGTGTGAAAATCTCCCTGCTGTGACCAGTCTTTCCCAGCTGTGGAAAATAAGGAGAAAGGCAAAGAGGGGGAAAAAAAAACAAAAAACCCAAAAACCTCTTCCAGTGGGAGTCCCAGATCAGGCAGAAGTTTGTCACCCAGGACAGTCCCTCCAGGAGGTGATCCAGCCCTGATGGGAGGCAGACCATGGCCAGCGTCCCCAGCCTGGAAGCACAGCATGGTGGCTTTACCGTGAGTCCTGCGGGCATGAGAAGGAGGATCTGAGCAAGCAAACCACAGTGTCCCCAACACACAGGGACTGCTGGATGGCATCTCTTCAGGTTAGTCTCCGTTGCTGTTGCTGACAGGGGATCAGTGGTCAGCATGAAGGCGATATGAACCCAGCCAGTTTGTTGCCTTCTTTCCCCACCACCTTCACCCGTTGTTAACTTCCTAATGACACTTGAATCCAAAGTAAATCTCAGCATGCACTGTGCAGTCCTTCCCCTCTGGATGAGTTTGCTTTTTAGATGCTCTCCTTGCTGAGATTTGCTGTTCTGCAGCAGAGGGGAACAGGCGGGTGGGCTCCAAAACAAAAGATGTGTTTCCTCATGCTTGGATGGGGCTGAACAGAAGCACGGGGGGAGGCCGGGTGCCGGCCGGAGGTGTCCTGCAGCGAGTGACCCTCAATGTGACATTGATGGCTCTTAATTCTTAAGCCTGCTTTGGAAGGATTTCAGCAGATCCTATTTAATCACTGCAGCCTCTTCACCTCCCCTGTCTCAGTTCAGGGTAATGTTACATGTTCTCCTCCACCGGCTCTCTACAAGAACTGGCCACCCTCCTCTTCCTCCGCGGGTCCCCAGCACGGAAATGCCACCAAGCCCTTTGCCTGCTGCACGGCACGGAGCTGCCAAGGCCAGAGCCGCCCTCGGCTTGTTTACTAATGCACAGCTCAAATAGCATTTGCTTAATTTCCCCCCAGCCACAGGACTCCTCCATCTCTCGCTAACGAAGGGCACGGCTTCCTGCAGGTGCAACCACCAGCTCCCCACAATTGGGCTGTGCCGTGCATAGCATTAAATATTTAAGCACTTGTCAAAATGTTGTAACGATTTTTTTGTCTTGTTCCATTAGCTCCGTTTCCAAAGGCCACCACTGGAACGACTGAACATTTATTTCTATTGAATCCAGCTTAGAAGTTATGATCTGAGAAGCGGGGAGACAGGACAGTATGTTCTGCGGCGCCTGCTTTTCCCCACCACCGCTCAGCTGAGACACGTCGCCCTTTGAAATATCATTTTTATTCCTACCTTAGAAAAACTAAAATAAAGAGACTGATTCTTCCGTCTGCTTGATTTGCTTCTGCTGGCTAAATAAGGTCCATAAATATCAGTCAGGTAGCTTCCCCAGGTAAGTTTTGGGGCCTCTGGTTTAAACACCTTGCGCAGTTTGTGGTACCGACCATGTGAGCTGGATTCCCTCTCCAGGTGCAAAATAAAGTGTTGCTACTACATAATTTTCCTGTTGCTAGAGAGGTACATGCACGAACCTTCCTCCCTTGCTGTCTGTGCATGAACAGCATCTTATGCTAATACTGTAAGACAAAAAGCTCTGAAGGAAGCCAATGGAGACAGCAGTTTGGACTGGGGCAAAGCATGGAGGACTGTGACCTCCAAGTTTTCTTTAGGTTCACTGTATGACCAAGAATTACAGAGCCAGAGGGAGTTGCATGGGGTGGGGGCCACCTGCAGCCCCCAGGGACCAAAGTGGTGCCCAATGCACCTTGGCCACGGGATCCTGCATTAGGACCACTGTGGGGATCAGCTCCCTCCAAGCAAACCAAGTTTGCACAAGGAAACTGGATTTGTTGAGGGCCAGGGAATCGGGCTGCTAGTGGCAGCCCCATGGTCACCACCTTTCCCTCCTTTGGCTAAAAAAGGGAAGCCTAAAGCCTTCTTAAAAACTTCCCCGTGTTTTAATTCCTCTCTATTTAAAGGCTTGAGAGCCCAAGAGTTCCAGCCCTGCTGCTTGTGCCTGGATGCTTCACAAAGTTGTAATCCCCGCCAGTGACATCACGGGCTGTTGCCATGGGGATGTCAAACTCAGCACTGTGACTTCACCAGGGCTGGGATGGGCAGCAAGGGAGATGGTGCTTCCCAACCACTGGTGTTTCTGGTAATTAGCAAACTGGCATGGAAAAAGAGGATGAAACACAGGGTAGGAACATAAAACCATTTTGTAAGTATGATCTATCGGAAATGATTCCCTCATGAGAAAGTGCCTCCTTAATGGATCCTGCGCTCTTAAGTAAACCACAAAAGGCAGAGAATAAAATAGAAATTATAGTGATTTGTTTTATTGGCCATTTCATTGAGTAATTAAGAGGATAATTAGGAGAAAGAACATTAAAAGGTGTTACACTCAGCCCTTGTCTTGCTCTAGAGGCATGAGCTACTGAATGTGCAGCATCATCTGATGTTTCCCTGTGATAACACAGGGTTCCCCAGAGTGAGGGAGGTATGTGTGGATGTGCTGAAGCACAAAGGGTCACAGATATGATGGGAAGGGGTGGAAAAGAATCTCCTCTGTGGCCTGGCAGGATGCTGGAGCTCTCCCAAGAAATGCAGAGTGGGAACGGCAGACTGCAGGGAGCAAACCCCACCCATCATCTGTTGGCACGTGCAGTCTGGCTTTGACACTTGTGCATGGTGTGTTTCAGTGCAGGGGAGGCTAATAGGAAAAACATAAACCAGCCCTGGCTGCAGAGCAGCTCTGGGGAGAGCTTGCCAGGGTGAAACGTGTGCTGATGAAGCACCACAGCTGAGGCAGAAGTGGCAGAAAGCTGGAGAACCAGCTGAAAGCTCAGCACAAGTTACCCTGTGCCAGGAGAGCAGCTCTGTCACTCACCTCCCTTCTAACTCCTATCCCTCATTTTGCCTCCTCATTTTGCTTTGGAAAATATGTATAGGAGTATTTGCATAACTAATCCAGATCCTGTCAGGATCCAATACCACTCAGAGCCCTCAGCAGTCACAATTCTAAGCTGCTTCTCTAAGACACCCAGCATTTCCCACAGACAAGGAAACCTTGGTGCTGGCCACCACATCCATGAAACAGAGACCTACTGAAGTAATGAAATCTGCAGCTCCTTTCCAACCTCCAGCACATCTCGCTCCACTCTACCTACTGGCACTGCCACATTGCCACACAGATGTCAGGACAGGAGGTCCCATCACAGGTTTCCCCTGCAGCCCACATTACACACTCCGGACCCCAGCACTCACACACGGACATCTCCTAAGAGGTCCCATGTGGAAACCAGCCCCAGCTAGAGCCGTCTGTCTACTGCAAGTCCTAAATGGTCACTGCAGGGAGCAAGTGCATCACTGTGATGGAGAAATGCAAACGGGAGTGATGGACACTGTAAAAAGAAAGGGTTTTACTGAAAGCAGACAGTCCCACTGGATGTGCATTTATACACACTGAGACAATAGACAGGCTAATCCACTTTATTGCCTCAAATCACTTGCTCAGGACACAAAACAAGCAATCAAAACAACCTAGACAAATAAGAAACCCCAATGTGCAACATGGCAGCGCTGACCAGTTGCCAAGAGCTAAGTAGTTCTTAGGTCTTTGATTACTCTAGGACCACATACTTAGGAAAGTACATCACCTTACGTGCAGAAGTAAGCTGGCTTGTTTTAAAGTGGCCTCTGTGGCCAGAAACCCCTTTTTTCTCCCTAAGGAGATGGATGTGATGGCTACAATCCAGTTGCCACGCTGGGCCAGCACTTCAGGGACAGTGGCTTGTCAAGGTTGAGGCCAAAGTGCCAGACAACTGTCAGAAAACCCATGTTCAGAAGTCACCAGGTGTCCCTTTCACTGTGCTGTGAACCACTGCTCCCCTGTCCTCCCCTGCTCAGCGGGAGCAAGCCCCATTCTCTTCAAAACAAAGTAAACTGGCTTTTTGGCTTCTTGCTGGCCTTTAACAGGCAGAAGAGCAGCTTGACTCAAGCACTTGGCACAGACCTAAGACAAGGCTCCTGTTTGAAGTGCATGGATTGAAGCTGGATTAAGAAAGCCCAGGAGGAGTGTCTAGCTCTGCCTCTACACTAGAAAGGCTGCTCAGCAGCAGCAGCCAACACAGCTTCATCCTGCCCAGCCTCTCGTGCAATCCCTAAGAAGCTGTTATGGTGCTGGGGAAGCAATAATTTCATGTGTGATGTTCAACTTGACCTGGGCTGGGGGTAGTTGCAGAGCGTGTGCTCTGTTGTCCAGCAGTGCTGCAGGGAGGAGGGCAGAGCTGCCCCACTCCTGGATACAGGATCACCCAGTGCTGCTCCGACCAAAAGGACCTGGACAATTAAACTTCCACACAGGCAGATTAAGACCAACAGCAAATACAGGGCAAAACATCAGCATCAACCACCTCTCCCCAGTCAGGCAGAGCAGACAGAGCCTGCAGAGTCCAGAGCTGCTTGGGTGCAGAGAGGGTCCCAGGCAGGCAACTTATCTGCAGCTTGAGGCAAGTTTAGAGAATCACTTCTGAAGTTTCCCTCTTGCAAACACCTTATTTCCCCCTCCCGGTCAACCCAACAAGCAGCTTTAGTGACACACGAAAGGGGAACAGGACAAAACACCACACCAGCCCATACCTGAAGGTGCACCCTTCCTTTCTCAGCCAGCAGCAGGGAGGACATTGCTGTCTCTGGGTAATTTTCCAACATCCCGTGTCGCAGGTAGATTTACACACTGATCATAGTTGCAGCTGTTAATACAAGAGTGCAAAGAAAACAGATTTTACTGTGAAGCTTTTCTTCCAGCTTTGCATTATCATGACTTGCTCTTTTTTAATCTTTTTTTTCCCCTATGATTGACCATGTTTGGCGTTCAAAGCTTTAAAAATAAATCGCGGATATTCTTTCATCTACTATGCATGAGAGAGCCAGAATCATTACATGGCTTAAATGGATATTTTGGGAGGGACCCTGGACTGAGCAGTTTCGACTTTAACTGGGAGCCAGAGGGATGAAGCTGATTTGCAAATAATGCTACATGCTGGTTTTCCTTGAACTCGAGGGAAAAGGCTGCAGTGGCTACTTGTCGTTCTTTGTAAGGAATTGAACAAAATGGAAATGGAGTTCACTAGTTAAAAAAAATAATAATATAAAGCTCTGCAGCAGACCAGTTTCTCCTGCACCAGGGGAACGTCCCAGGACTGCAATGAAGCCGTGCCTCAGCTGCCTGAGTGCTGGGGACAAACAGACCAGCCGCCCTTTTCCCAGAGAACAGGATTTTGATTCTGAGAGCTCTGAGCATTCTCCAGCTCCACTTAAGCCACTTCTTCCTCATGCAGCTCAAACTTTCCCCTCTAGCATTGCCAATGCCTTTCCCCAGGAGGGGGGAGCTCCGGTATCTGCAGCGCTGCATCTTTACCGAGGATTGCCTATCAATGACTTTGTGGCTAATATATACAATGAGCACAGGAGCTAATATAATGTAATTTTCCATGTTTACTGCATTAGTACAGTGGTTGAATCTGCAGATTAGGTCCTATTTTTCTTGCCATCTCTTCCTGAGCATCCCTTTTATTTTTGCCCCGCTTATCTGCATAGAGAGTCATTTATCTGTGTGGCTGGTGTAGCAGCAAGCAGGGCCAGAGCTATCATTTCTCCTCCCTTTCAAATTTAATCTCGCAGACTTCAATCTTTGTGATACCGCTATTATTTTGTCCATGTCTGATCTAACAGGAACCAGCTATTATTTTTGCCTTAAAAAAAAAAGGAAAAAAACTAATGTGAGCAAAAGAGAACGATGGCTGTGGCACTAATGATCCTTGGCGTATCTCCTCAAAATGAATCTGGTGCTAAAACAGAGACCATTTGTTTCTCTTCTCTCAACATAACTGCAGGACTGACCTCTCACGCACAGGCAGCTCCCCACCACTAAACAGCATTGCCCTGATCTCCTGGGGGATTCATTTCGCTGCCAACTATCTCAGCAGTCCTTCTTATTGTCTTATTTACCCAAATAGTGAAAAACAACTCAAGTGGAGCCGGACACTCTCCAACAACATGACTGCAATGGGTTTCTTCAGTTTTGTTCCTCTACAAGCTAGGAAGGTCTCTTTTCATGATGGTTGGTAATTGAAAAGGGAGAGGGAAAGTTTCCTACAATACGAACAATACCAGAAAGTGCTCTTCAGTACCATTCCTTGGAGATCATAGCAAGACATTTTGCTCCCCAGCTTCCTTAGTGCTCCTCACCTCCCAGCTCTGAGCAGACTATCACACTGGCTGGAGACCATCTGCTGAAGCATCAAGCCAAGCTGTTCTGCATGTGCCAACCTCACCAGCCAGCAGGTATTTGCTTGGGGGAGGTGAGGAGACAAATTGAGGAATCCCTCTCCTCCTTTCTCCTCCAGCCCGAATAGCCAGAGGTTCTTCAAGTAGTAAATGTGCCCACCCAGGCTCCCCCCCTCTGCATGTCCACAATCTGCACTATCACTCTGTGCTTTCTATCCACACCATGCTCCCCTCCTCCGCCTGCAGTCCAGAGACCTTCATGTGCCCTCCTCTTCCCCCTAGAAATACTGTAAAGAAATCACAAGGCCATACTCATCTCTTGGTCTGTAATGCAAGCAGGGACTTGGAGGTGCCTGCCCCCTGCACCAAGATTTAAAACTTGTGGAAATCAAACCAAGCCCTCCCCACATCTTCTGCCAAATGGGCCTGATTTGGGGAAGCCTTTGCTCACATCAGCATGGAGCTCCCAGCTGCCCAAGCTGTAGCACTGCAGGAACCTGAGCATTTCTTGGTCTAGATACAACACAGCATGTATTGTATATATTATTAATGAAAGATTAAACGTTATAAAGAGCATTATTAATTTTAAAGCTACTAATAATCATCAGCTGTCCCTCACTTCACCCCGCAAGCCTGAGAGCTATAATGAAAGAGCAAATTCCAGCTCAGAGCATCTTTAACAGAGGCTGCTGCAATCCAGAGCCCAGCTCTGCAGCTCAAGGCCACGGGCGTTTTCTGCAACTAGTGAGGAACCTCAAAGGTCTTCTAATGTAAATGACCATAAAAAAGCAGAAGTGGCAGAAAAATAACTTATCCTTGTCTTTGGAAAGAAGGACTCACAGCAACCTCCTAGCTCTGCTAGACCAAGTTGTCTTCTTGTGTCCCAGTTTGCATCCATATCATCACTCCAAGAGCCCAGGTTTGCACAGTCACCCATGTCACAGCAGTCATTAGATGGTGATAACACATTTTAGCACCAAGGGAAAGTCCACATTTCCAGAAGTGTTCCTGGCCCTCTTCCTCCTTGAGAAAATGCAGCTCTTTAGAGTCTCACAGGAGCAGGAGCTAAAGTGACAACAGACCCTTTGCAAATGAGTTCTCCTGAGACAGGACTGTCCCTGTGACCAGGTAACACTCATCTTGCCTCCCAAAAGCGGCATCTGCTCCCATTAGAAGTTCTCCATCAGCACCAAGAGGGACCAGGAGCGGGGTCATGTCTGCCCTGAATCCTTCAGCATCTCAGCAGGACAAGCAGAGTGGGCAGCCACCAACCCCAGCAGAAAACCAGCATGTCAGAAGGGCACGTGTGCAAGTACAAAGCATCCTTTGCACACCAGCAGTTACGTTTCCTGACAGCTCTGGCACTTCAACACTGGTGGTGAATCACATCTCCTTTGTATTTCACTTGGAAGGGAGAAAGAAGTATTTTAGAGGAGAGTCACAAAGAGCCCCTCCTTGGAAAATAGGCTATTTTTGGTACTGTAATCCCTTTCCTGTGGAAAAGAGGGAGACCCAAGAGACTGAGGGAGCTGCTGAAACCCAAAGAGGAATCTGGCAGCAGAGCCTGGAGCATAATTCAGCTATCAGGAACCAACAACCGGGACCAAGACCCATATTTAAAGACTCTACCACTCTCAGGACTGAGATCTGTGCTTCAGCACCCACCTACCCACCCATGCTGCTGTGAGCCACAGCAACACGAGATGCTGCAGAGCAAGGAAGTGACAAGAAGCACGTTATTTGCTTACCCAGATCTTCTCCACGCATGCAAAGACCTGGCTCCTCATCCGAGTGCTAATTCTCACCCTCTTTCAGCCTGTTTTTTTGCAGCTTTTCTACAAATCCAGAATACATTTGAGTGATCAGCGCAATGTTTAGTGAGAAAATCGTATGCTACATTTCCGCTTGGCATGATTTTGAAATGGTTAAGCTGTTAAGCCCTGAAAGGGAAGTTTTAAGAATACAGTGGGAAAAAAAAACCAAAAACAAAAATAAACCAACAGTGGCAAAATTAGAGCATGGCATAAAGGAACTGCTTGGATGGATCCCTTTCTCCAGAGAACTGGAGCATGCTGGCTGCTGCTCTCCAGTGTCAGTCGGCAGTGGTGTAGCACTTGGACAGGAGGGAAAACAGCAAATTGAGAATCAATGCTAGCACACAAGAGAGGGAGAAAGTTTTCCTAAGCTGGGATCAAGCCTTTTACAAGCTCCTCTAAACCACAGCCACATTTTCCCCTCTGCCCACCTCATTCTCTCCCAGCAAGGGGGATGCTATCTGGGTAGGAAGCTGTTGCTTGACACGCAAGCAAACACTTGTGTAAGGACTTGCAGTGGTCCAGAGTGGGGAGAGGCCATGGCAGGTACCCTAGAAACACTCGTGTATCCATATCATGCAGATAAATCCTTCCAAAGGTTTATCCTTCCCCAGTCCGTGGCTCACCTTCATGCAACAAAAATGCAGTGATGCTGGTCCCTCTAAAGATAGTCTGGTTCTGCCTAGGGCACTCAGGGGGACAAAGAGGACTCCCCACCTTCACCCCAATGAACTTGCTTTACACAACACAGTGACAACTAAGCAGCCCTTATGTCCCCTGTGTCACTCAGAGATCCCTCCTGAATTATGCATTGCTGTGCAAACTGACTTGGTGACTTACTTATGCAGCCAGTTAGTGGGCTGAAGGACACAGCTCTAATCACAACCGTTTTACATTGATTTTTGTCATAAAATGTGATGCAATTCTGGATCAAAAGACCTTCCAGAACCCATATATGTGACAATGTCCCACTAGAGATGTGACACAAAGCATTAAGGTAACGACAATGCCAATAACATTCACACCTCCTACTTTTAGGTTCACCCAACCCAGTGCAGCTGAGAGAGACAAGGGCTCTTTTCCTCCCACTCCAGCCTCGCCTGGGTCACTGTGAAGTGTTTCCTGTTTGATGAGTTCTTGCAAGAGAGCTCTCTCTCCTGGGAGGGTTTGGATCAGAGGCATCAGGTTAGGTCACACACTAAGGTAATGGTGGGGAAAAAACCTTGTTCCCCAGCATATTGACATCTGTGCGTGTCTCTGCAGAGGTCAAGCACACTCCTGATAAGGGCATCTCCTGTCCAGTTCTGCACATCGACTTATCTTCAGCTGATCATGAGAGAGACGATGAATGAACTACCAGAGACAGCCTTTTCCTCCATTCCCTAAAACTTCTCCAGCTTAGGTCTTCCTCTGCCTTTCTGAAGTGCCAGAGAATCTTGTGTTGGGTCCACATTGTCATCCCACAGGATGAAACCCATGACCTGTACCCCCAAATACCTCCACTCCCCCAGGGAGGCAGGGACCTGAGCAGCCAACCCATCATCTACATCCATCCTGGGAGGTGTATTAAGACTTGCCTAAACATAGTCAACACCAGCCAACACCGCTGGCAAAAGTCCTGCTTCAAGGGGGAAACTGGATTATGGAGTCCCAGATGTCCCTTGTGTCAGCAATTCCAAGTCCCACCTTGTGATCTCCCCTCCTGGATTCACCCTCCTTCACAGTCTCGAAGTAGGAGTTCCTCTGAACTGCTCTCTGCTGCTATAAGCAGAGAATCTTGCACCTGAAGCATTGACAAAACCCTGGGATTTCATTTTTATTGCAAAACCAAAGCCCTCTCTGCACATGGCCCTTCCCTAAGGACAAACAGCATCTCTGTAGCTGCCCATTACTCCTGAACCACGGTGCAGTTACAAACAGGTCACGAGATGGGGTAGACCACACGGTGACTTGCAGAGGACACGGTGACCTGCAGAGGACTTGAGCTGAGAAAACAGCATGAAAAATAATTACGTTATTGTAATTCAACACTGATAACATTCTCACAAGGGGGAGAATTTTACTCTGCGCTGGTGTTTATATCACAAATTGCTTCCGTGGTGCTGTCTCAAGGAGCCCTTGCTCCTCATCTCTCTGGGAGGAAGATGTTCAGCCATTCCCAGCCTCCACCAAGGAGCTAGTCTGGCAGGACACAGCCTGGCAGCCTCATCCCAGGGGACTATTTCTACTTCAAGCAGGTGGAAATAATTCCTCTGGATAAGGTGGATAACAGCACAGTCCTGCTTATAGTCAGGAATGCACTCAGCCTCCACCAACCACTACTGCACATGGCCTCCAAGTTACCTTTTGCTATTTCAACTGTCCTCCATCCCGTTTCCAAGTGACCTAGTGGGATTCATGGGAAGCTGGAGCTGGATCTTTGGATGCCATACAGCTCACAGAATAATACCTAAACAAGCACCCACCTTCTCCTTTCCTCACCCGAAGTGCCACGTTATGAAGTGCTGAGTCTCTTTAAAGAAATTACTGTGCGAGTGTCCCCACTGCAGCACAGCGAAATAAATGAACACAGGGCAAAAATAAATCAGCATCTATGGAGGAGGTCTCCTGCCCATGGGCGCTTCAGGGAGAACACGGGCATTTCTCCACATTGGCAGCCTGTTGACTCTCAGTGCAATACACGACTCCATGACAAAAGATGCTGAGAAGGTGCCGGAGGAAGAAGGAAAACTGTTTTTTCCCTTCCTTTTGATTTACACATGCTTCTGCTGGCACTAGCTCCTGGACATGTATCTCTCCATGCTCAGCTACTGCTGAGCATGATAATGTAGAAGCAGAGACCCAGGCATCCTCTGTCTGTGGGCTCAACTGCAGATCAGCAGCATGATGAGGAAAAGACCTATTTGCATTGCCATCTTGCAGCAGGACATCAGGAGCACAGAACGGCCATGGTAGAAACCATCTGATTTAACTTCTGCACCACACACCTTCTTGAACACATCCCCCATGCCAGACCTGGAGCTGAGACCTCACTACCAGTTCTCTGTGCCATCCCATAATGGAAAGGCAATCAAAAGCACCTCTCAGCTGCCAAGAGCATGTGGTCAGGGCAAGGTCACAGCACCCAGCACTATCCCCAAGGTTGGGAAGGTTTCTGTAACACTGCTCAAGCCACCATAGCCCAAAGCAGACCTTTGGCTCCTTTCAATCCCATCAAGTGCTCAGTCCTCAGCTATAGAGCTGGAGAGCCTGGAAGACAAGCATTTGCCTTAGCACGTGTTCCTCGCCAGGAATGAGAGCACGCAACTCAACACGAGTGTCCTCCATTGGCTTCAAGGGCACCAAGACATTGAAATTCCCACCTGATTCAGGGCTCTCATTTGCACTTTCATCACAGATGGCCAGGAGCTCTGTGAAGGCTTTCCTAGCAGACACAGGAGTTCCTCTAGGACTGGCAGCATTGGTTTTTATCTGTGCAATGTTTTGTGGATGCTCCTGGAGCAAAGAATGGGAGAGTGATGGAGGAATTTTAGCTATTTATGAATTAGAAGCGTGGTTTACATATTTTAAACTGGAAGATAGAGGAGATTTTGTTCAGAATAAGGACTTTTTTTTTAAATTGCTTTCCTAATCATTAGTACTTCTTGCCACGATGAACAACCCGGCAATTCCATCATGTTACCTTGGACCATGGCAGGCAGCTAATGTTATTGGTCATAAATCATGTCCCTTTCAATCTCCATTATATAGGAAAACCAAATTTATTACGATGCATGTGTCATTACACACCAATGCCTTTCCATTATCATATAACTGGATACCCCCAAGGTTCATAATTTGCAGTATAATAGTAATTTTTAAAGAACCATTGGTAATCAATAGCACTCAGGATCCCTGTCAGGATCATTTGCAAAACAAATAACAACACTGATCTCAAACAACTTTACAGGAGGGATATTTAATCCCCATGAACTCCATTATATGATGGATAAGTGAGGAATCCTAGACTATGTATCATGTATTTTCCTTGGATTAAATATCACCTCAATCAATGTTGCTACCAGCTGTACAATACTGCCTGTGTTTTCACTAAGTAATGCTGAAGTATTGTCTTACAAATAGACATTAGCTACGTGCTGGGCACCAAAACCACATGGCAGCTCCATGGGGTGTGAGGAGGGGGGGCAAGGCAGAGGACAAAGCAGTGAGTTAGCCAACAAGATGCTGCATGGGGAGCACATGGCAGGAGACAAAGTCATGTCACTGCTGTGTGAGGGGTCATAGCAGATGTTTACCACAACCACTGCCCACAGCTGGATGAGCACAGGCCATGCTCAGCCCCAGCTTGTGGGGCCCAAGCCCTTAGCCCAGCAGAGATGATGCTCCCCCCCATCATGGGTTGGCTCTGCAGAGCTCTCCGAGACACAGACCTGCCCTCGTTACCAGAATACCCAGCGTAGCCTCCACACCACAATCAAATCACTGGCAGGAGGAGGTGCTGTTTTCAGCCCTGCGTCAATACAGAGCTTGAGTTTAACCAGGTTACTGTCTATAACTCCACAAAAGTGCTAGGTAGTATATTTAATAAGAGGTTCAGCTGTCTGCCTCATTAGCTAACAGACAGACCTTGAGGACAACAAACAGAGCCTCGATTTGCTGATTGCTTTTCCTTTTCCTTCAGCATGTGCTGCCAGAGGCTGTAGTTGGGAAGGTAACTTTGTCCTGACAGCCCCTGCCCTGGCTGCAGTCAGTCTTGAGCCTATCTACAACAGCCTTTAATAGAGCTTTTACATATAAAAATTGAGACAAAAGCAGCTGACCCAGCAGGACCCTGTGCAACCAGTGCATGGAGGGGCACTCACACGGACAGCACCAACCCCAAGAGCTGACACATCCCCATGTGTACCCGGCTGTGCTGCAACCCTCGAGACAATGCAGCCAGCCCAGGGCTCCCTAACCAACATCTCTGAAGTCAAATTAAAGACATCCACAATATCTGTGCTTCAGCAATCTCACCGTTGAGGAGCCCAAGTTACCTGTTGCATGGCTGAGAGCCAGCCAGCACCTGCATCTCTCCTTATAGATGGCTTTCTGAGGCATGAAATCCGCATTTAAATTTTCTACGCAGGTTTTTGCCTCCTCGGAGCTCTCCGGCAGAGCCGTATCTCGCTACTTGCAGCTGGAGACACCTTTAGTGAAATCTCCAGCTCCTACTGATGTGGAAAAATTCATGCATTTCTCTCCTCGTGTAAGCATGGGTCTGGTGTTCACAGCACTTCCCAGCGATAAGCCCCAAATTGCTCATGGCTAGAAACCCTGCACCTTGGTAAGGAGGGACCAAGTCAGGATAAAAAAAAAAGCAAAACAACACACCACCCTTGGACCCTAACTAAAACATTTTCACTGCTGGAGATTACAGAATCCAGTTTAACGATATCAGAGAGCATTTTCCACAGAGGAAACATCTTCAACCTGGCTCTAGGAAGCCAGGAAAATTAAATATTTTGTGAGGAAGAAGAAAGCCACAGGGTTTTGCTTGTTTCAGTTCATTTTTAGAGACAAATGTGCTTTAGAAATGGGATTAACTGGGACATACTGGCACTGCTTCCACTCAGCAACACCTTGATGGGGCTGCACGCTCCCAGGCTGCCCCAAGGAAAATGCCATTAAAGAAAACACAGTTATTTTTAAAGCTAGAAGGACAAACTCTCCTCCCAGTTACACCAGTGACCTCGTGACTCTCCACAAGGTTGGGCAGGCACAGCTCTGAGTTGGGGCTATTTTGAGCATCCTCCCAAGTCACCAGGCACCCAGCAGGCAGAAAGCAGAGCAGGATGAGGCCCTCACCTCCAGATAGTCAGACCCAACCTGTTAATACATAGATAATTTTCACTGATTGGGATTCATTTAACCCTCTATTTAAATAAAACACTTAAAACCCTCCAGCCAGCCTGGGGCTGGATAGGGCACAATCGCTTCCCCCCACTATGAGTATGGACCTGAGCAGGGCTGAGGCCCCTGCTGCCACCCCTGCTCAAGTATTGCACATGCACACATAGTACAAACTCATTCAGGGCTCTTCCACAGATGAAATTTTTAGATGGTTTATACATTACCATCCCTTTTAATTTAAATAAGGCAGAATCGCTATAAACTGACTTGGGCTGACTTGCTCTCCCCACCACTTTTTTTTTTTTTTTTAATTCTTTTAATTTTCACCTGCAGTTTCATCAGGCTGTCACCCAGCACGATCTCAGAGCTTCAGGAGTACAAGCCGTGCTGGTAAACAGATGAAGACCCCTAGGAAAGTTCATTTGCTGCTTGGTGACGAGGAAACACTTTTCGCTCTTTTGAGCAAGTGTCTGGGCTATAGTGTGGCTGAAGGAATATCACATATCCAAAGGGATGCAGAGCCTGGACTTTGCCATCTGCATTTGCCTGGCTGGGACAAGCACCACCTGCCTTGCCACCCAACCCAGCTTGTTTCACCATCCTTTGAGAGCTGCTGCTCTCATCCCCAAGGAAGCAGATGCACTTTAGCTGCTGGTGACACTAGTAAAAGCAAAACCTGAGGCCAACTCTAGAAGACAAGACATGACCAACATGTAATTTTCTACTGATGTGCTCAGGCACAACCCAAAATGTCTGAAAGCATCAGTCTGGGAGGAATTTCCTAGTTGTGGTCCAGCAGAGATCCTACCACAACACTCAGACTTCCACTCCACTGCCATGCCCAGCCCTTGAGTGTCCCAGGAGGCTGTACACACACAATGGCTTCATTGGCCAACTTGATGGGCAACGAATGATCAAAGCAACCAGCAACTCTACCCAAATTCACCTGTTTGTTCCCACCCCAGTGGCCCGGGACCCAACGCTGCTGCCCGTGGTGCAAGGGGAAGAGAGGACACATCCGCGGGCAGGGAAGGAAGAGCTCTCCCTTGGATTGCAGAAGCCTAAAGATGGAAAACGCTTACAGCTGTGCACGCATCCATATGCATTAGAGAACAGGCCCTGATCCAGCACACGCTTACGTCAATCTGCCGTCACCAAGATTTAGGAGAACATTTAAAATTAAGCAAAAATTTCCTTGCGCTGCAAAACTAAGGACAAAGGAAGGAAATAAGTCTTGCGGTTAGAGCAGGAGCAGGTGTCAAAGGACTTGGTCTCAGCACAGGCTCCAGCACCAACACCCCAGGTAACCCTGGGCATGTCACTTCACCTCCAGCTTTATCCACTGACTGCAGCTGCCAGCTCTCCGGGCATGACTCCCCTTACAGCTATAAGAGGTTCTCAGATGGTCACGGAAAACCTGACCTGCTTTGAAGGCTATTTCCCATCTGGTCTCCGTGGCCAGCTCTTTTGTTGCAGAGGAGCAGGTCACCTGTAACTCAGCAGCTCCCACAAGCCCTGACTCTGAGGAGCTGCTTCATAATCTAAACCACAGAAGAAAGTCAGGATTTGCAATAATACTTCAGATTTTGCCTGCTGAAAATAAAGACAACAGCATTTCAATATAAATGGGAAGAAAAACAAGATCAATAAGTGAAGCACACTTATCTCCCAACCCAGCCAAATTAAAATTAAGTGTATTACTTGGTTCACCATCACAAACAAGAGTTCCATTGCAAAAGAAAGTGTGTCATCCTAAGGGCTACACAACATGATGCTGGTTTATGGTTGTTCTGTTAGTAAGATATGGACTGGGGGGGGGGGGG